>JAGQAX010000015.1:24313676-24718295 GCA_019142605.1 Cephalopholis sonnerati | reverse complement strand
TTAAAATTAGCACAATCATAAACATCTGGAGCAGTAAAATGCAACATACACAGTGATACAGGAGTAAAATGAATCCAAAAACATTATATATAATTGAAAAATAGTGACAGGGAACATTTTACTGCACCTTGAAGACTTTTGCTTTTCATATTTTAAGTACATATTGCTGATAATACTGTTATACTTTTACTTAAGTAAGGTTTTGAATGCAGGGCTTTTACTTGTAGTGAAGTATTTTCTGAGTGTGGTATAATACGTTTACTTAAGTAAAGGACCTGATAACGTCTTTGCATTGGAGGTCACAGTCTTAATGTATATTATCTTTAAGGCCTGGCACTGGAGAACGGTATGACAAATAAATGTCAGTAGAAGTGACGTAGTGTCAGTATGGCAGAATAACTGTCCAGTAATCCTGTTCATGAATGTTGGTTGGTGCATTATCTACCCATAAACCCCTCAGGGCACTATATTTCTTAATGTCGTTGCGTGCATGCGCACGCACACATGAGTGGGTGGGCAGTAGAGCTGGCTGGCAGTAATGCCCTTTATCATGCTAAACTAGATTGGATTAAAGTATGGACACGCTGGGAACGCACTGTTCTAATGAAGGGCATCTTCTCCACATTTGGCAGCGTAAAATCGCCTTTATTAAATCGCACAGGAAACAAAATGTGAGGTCATGCCTTTTATTCCCTTTCAAGGAACAGGCTTTTCTTGTCACTGACGACGACCCAGCTGCAGAAGTTAAACAAAGAGGGAGAACAGAGTGATAACCAAAAGGTTGTTTTGTCTGCAGAGCTGGGGGGTAGGTTGAAGTTAAAGGCTTTTTAATAATAGTTTTGCTTTTAAATAATCTCCTAATTGACTCACTCGGGATTAGCAGCCAGGATGTCTGGCATAAAAAACCTTTACTTAACCAGCCAAGCTAAAGTCAGTGATGTAACACTCAGGCTTATAGTGTTTATTTATGAGGTGAGAAAATTGTATTGTATGTACAGTATTATTAAGTTTTGATGTTTTTAATTTGATGATTCAAAGTTGTTTTGTTTAGAGGATTTGCTCAAAGCCTCTAAACTAACTAGGTGATTTTGCAATAATATGCACTTATTGCACTGACAATATTTCACGAAAATGTGGGATCAACAGAGTGTGACTCATGACAGATGCACACTGTAAGAAGACATATGAGAGTATATATGTTATATGTACACTCTGTTTGTGTCTGGGACCTTAACAATTCAATGACTGACATGTTAGTCGGGCAAATATTGACTATGGAGTGACGCCCTGTCAATGGCTGCTGCTTACTGAGTGATTGATTGACAGTCAGAAGACGGTACAGATGGGAAGTGTTAGAGGTTTGCGGTCGCTCCTCCTTGCCCTCTGTAGTGCTCTGTTGCTCCCTCGTCCTGTGAACTCCTCAACTCTCCATGAACTGGGAGCAGGGGAACATCGGTGAGATGAGAGAGACAGGGGGAGGGGGAGAGAGAGATGGGTGGGAGAGCTTGATTGAGCTACTCTTTCAAGTGTGGATTTACTCCACTGATCCTGCCCTAGTACGCACACACACAATAGCACATACACACATGGATACGCATGCCCAGAAAAAATACTTACACAAATACTGCACATGCATGCACGTACACACACATACACACTCACTAAAATGCTCCGCTCATCCCCTGAGTCTTTGGTTAAGGCCCTCAAACGGAGCCGGCAGCAGAGCCCCACTGCACTTTGGGTAACCTCCACTCAGATACTTGCCGAGCTGTATGCATAAACCCTGACTGGCCCGCTCTACTTCCCCCTTCTGTCCCTAGAAGGGCTGGAGAGCAATACTGAGTGACCTGCAGGCAGGTATATTCCTGTGATTTACAGCAGACGCTGGCAAACTGTGAGAGAGACAGAAAACCGGACTTCTGTATATGCCATGATTCTGTACAATGATGTAACCATTACAAATAAGAACCAGCTCTCAGCTGACTTGTGTAAACAGACACAGGCTTGAGCCCAAATCCATCTGAATTACCTCCACATGTTAATAATGATCCTCTGCTGAGTTGTAGGCCCCATGTCAACCAAATTTTGGAGGGTGAACACAGAAATTCTTCTGTTGTGTACTAAGAGTTGGTCTGGCAACTGTATGCACATATCTATATGAATTTGTATCAAGCTGTCCTTTGGCTGTAGGGCAGTGTCCATGTGATTAATCATAAGAGGCTGAACATGTGACAATAAATACTGCAGAGGCATGGTTACTAAACACTGCTTTGCTCCTCTACATGGGTTTAAATGTGTGTGTTTCACCATAGGCCACACCCCTGTTAAATTGTCAAAGCAGGTATTTTTTACTTTTATCTAAGACAAAAATGGGAAATCATTGAAATGTTATGGCCCCAACCAATGCTTTCCTTAATGTTTCACAACAAGTCATGCAGCAGCAGTCATCTTTTTTTTTTTACCTTTTAAACCCCAATCATTTTAACAGCCGAGAAATGTATTAATATTACCCCATATTTAAATGCACAGAATATTATACAGAGTGAGTTTTAGTAGCCTGAGTAGAACCTGACAAGCGGTTTTAGGTGATTGTGGTTTTGTGGTGACGTGTAGGTGGCTATAGCAGCGATGAGATGACTCTGTATGTTGATTTAGATCTGTCGCTGAGCCTCTCTGTCTGCATGAAGGTTGTGACAGATGTAACGATAGATAGGTGACGCTGTGCTTGTGTTTGTGTTTGTGTCCACACACACATTTGCCTGTATCTCTGTTTTTGTGTGTTTATTTATGCACAAATGTGCTCATTTGTGTGTGTTTTTGTCCGTGTGACTGACAGGTGTACACACTGGACATTGTTATGGCTATAATAAATTCTCATTGGTCCCCTCAGGTCACTGAGCTGCATGAAGGGCTTATGGGAAAATGACAGACAGGCAGACAATTGGACAAGGCCATCTTAGAAAGACAAAGGCCTTGTCCTTAGGTAACCCTGAGTGCCTTCGCCCAGAGGCACCTTTTCGTATTAGATACTAAGAGTCCTAGAAAGGTCTTTGTGTTTGCATTTTGTTTTTAGGTACTTGTGCTGAGTCTCGCCCAAGTATAGTTGTGTGCAGTGTTTTTTTTAGAGCTAATTAAGGAGTCCTTGGATTTTTATCATGCTGAACCTTGGACACACTAGTCAGACTCGGACAGCAGAATCATATTCGACATAGAGGTCCCTTGAGTTGCTCTGCTTTTCTCTTTTTCTAGCATTTGTCTTTTAAGTGATAATTCTACTGTGATAGAATTATCAGGGCGCAATGGCTTTGACCTTTGCATTATTTTTTTGTTAGAACGTTGCTGATCTAGAAAATGGAGCATATATTTCTGTCGCATTGCACGCTGCAAGTTGGGCTGTAAAAATCCTAAGCAGGCTAAATCCTCAAATGTCAATGTAAACACGTTACCCTGGAAACGAACCCCCAGTACAGCACCTCATGCTCTCTGAAAGATCACATTTTTATGCTCTGTAGTCATAAGTCAGCTGCGTGCTGAATTTTTAGCCTGTTGATTCTGTCTCTTTTGTGAATATTATTTGATCTAAAGAGGGTGCTGTAAAGCAGATTTTTTTCTTTAAAAATTCATAACATCTTTAAGAGGAGGTTCCTATAGGGACAATTCTGTACATGTTAAAGCGAGAACTGAAGTCCTGTAATGTGAGATTGCCTGATAAAGGAAGCTCCAGACAATGCTATCGACATTGCTCTACATTTGATTCAGTGCAGTGATGGCAGGCACTCGCCGCAAGGTATCTACAGTACATTAAGAGCGGTTCACACACACACACACACACACACAGGGAGGGAGAGGGAGCACCCGTGAAGCAGGAAAGGTTAGGTTTGAAAGGAGAACAGCACACAGAGAAAGAAAGAGCTCGTTGGCACACGGGCACTTTGGCCCTGGAGAGCCGAGTGCATGTCTCCCTGAATGAAACTGTCATTGCCGAGAACAAAGTGAGCATGGTAGCAGCCCGAGCAGACCAGCGGCCTCGAGCACTACTCCATTTGCAACGCGGAGAGAACCCAGTCCTGCTCTCTTGCTCCAGCGCACTGCTCCCTCTTGTGCTCCATCTCCCCACTTTCCCCTAAATCCTTCTATTGCCTCTTTTTAAAAGTTGTGTTTTTGCTTTTTTTTCCACTTATGTAATTCTCATGCACATATTGGAAATTAGGAAGTGGTTTCATTGTTCCACTTTGCTTTTTTTTGTAATAATAAATGCTTTGGATAGCAAAGTGAGAGCTCTCCATCCGTTGTCATGTTTGGCTCACCAGTCTCATTGTGGTGCTTCTAGGCCAAGACTAAGTTTCTCTTCTGGGCAAACCTGCCTCCCCCTTTTGTTCTTATTCCTGTCTCTTTCTCCCTTGAGCCTTCTGTATCTCCTCATCTCTCTTTCTCTGTTTTCTCTCCTCATTCGCTCGGCTATGGACCACCTTTGAGGAAGAACATACAGTAGATGGTGTTTTTGTAAAAGCCAGACAGATGGACCCTAATGGACGCCAAGTTTGGCGATCTGCGGGGTGTTGTGTCTGTACTCGCCAGTATGCATCCGGCTTGGCAGAGTGCTACAATGGCAGCACCATCAGATCCACTCAGACAGGAAAGGCACATGCACAGAGAAGATGATGCAGAACAAGCAGAGCTAGATTTAAACAGTGGAAGTCTGTTATATGCTGCAGTGTAGTGACTTTGCAATCAATAAGCACCTCTTTTTGTTTTTCTCTCTCTCATTCTAGCTCTCACTCTGTCCCCCTCTCTCTCTCTGTCAGCAGTGTATGACAAATGAGTACAAAACACCATCTGGCTGCATCCATCCTTGTGTGCCTCTCCAATTAATGATGTTTATTCTCTGTTAGGCCTACCTATCACTACCATTCTTCTCTTATTTACTCTTAATTTACTCCCCCTCCCTCCCTCCCTCCACATCCTCAGTCATGCATGATATCCAGCCACATCCACAAGAACAGAAGCTCATATTTCTCATTGAGCCTCATTGGATGGAGCATGCCTTTGACTGTGCGTGATGCACATAACGTTAGTGCTTCTAAAGGCAGTAGTCTGCAACAGGTGTCATGTCTACTGTAGTATAATTTCTTAAAACAGCAACTTTATGGTCATAACATGTGGGAGATTATGTGAATTCTGTAAAGGAATAAAAGTTAAGCTCTGGTAAAACTAGCTTGTATGTTTCGATCATCCTGGGCATCTCAGATTCCTCCATTCCCTCTTGTTTATTGCCTGTAACCTAGCTGCAAGGCCTGCAGTACAGCTGCAGAGTACAGGCGGTGCCAGACAATCACACAACCCCACATTGTAATAAAGGCCACATGTTCTTGTCCAGTGTACTATATGTTTGTCCACATGTAAATGTGATTAACAACAATGTAGCTATTGTGCCACCACGCCAGCTAGATCACGTAGGCTTAGAGGCCTTGCAGGTAGGGCTGCACAATTAATCGAATATAAATCACGATCATTGTATTGGCTTCCCTCAATCAAACACGATTCACTCCCTTAACTTACAGCTAGTTTCTGCTTTTGATGAGCTTTCATTCTGCTACTTGCCCTGCTTCAGCAGCAGCCTGTGGAAAAAATCTTACCTGAATGTTGCAGCTGCAGACAGGCAAAACAAAAATCACCCATTCATCAACCATCATCATCCATTGCTTGAAAGTATTTTGCGCTTAAGAGAGGACAAATCGCATGCAAAGAGAACATGAGACTTGTGTCTGAGCCAGAAAGCAAGTCAACCATCTTGACAAAACATTACAAGCAGGAGTACAATGAATGCGAAGAGGCCAAGAAGATTAACATGGCTAACGTCACCTCACTGAATCTTTGTTCTTGTCCAGCATCGGTAACAGCCACATTTTTCGCATCACGATGAAACTGTTGGGGGAAAAAATGGTGGATACGTACCCATCCAGCTCTCAAAGGCAGACTCGAAGAACCAATTCAATTGCGATCCCTCTGGCAAAAAATATGTGTCCAATAAACACCGTTAGTAAAACTACAGATTAGTAGGAATGCAGCACAACATGTAAGCAAAAGCACTGTTGTTAATTTAACTATAAAAGTGCAATATAAGTATTTTCTCCCTAAAATCAATGACTAATCGTAATTTCAGTGTTCATCAAAGTAATTGTGATTATCATTTTTCCCATAATTGTGCAGCCCTACTTGGTGGTAGGCAGTAGGTAGGTAGTTTTAGCCAGCCTTGCACCCCCTTGTCCCTGTAGGCTGTTATTACCTTCATCAGGCTAATGAAGGAGTTGGATTGGATCATATTAACCTCCTAATCTCCACCTCCCAGGACACCACAGTTACAACAGACTGGACTGCACTGTTCGCTGCTCTCATTATATATATGTGTGTGTGTGTGAGAAAGAGAGAGAGAGAGAGAGAGAGAATGGTGAGCTCATCCCACCTGCACGTAGACACTGCATCTCCCACAAGAATGTTAATCATCTTTTTAATTGGCTTCCTTGACTTGGTGACCTCTACTTGAGACGGCAAGCCTGCATCACTGTGCTCCCCCTTGAATGTTGTGCTGCTGTTTTCGTACTTTGCCTGGTGTGTGTGTGTGTGCGTGCTTGTGTTTGTGTATTTTTTTTTAGCTACCAGTCACCCTCAAACGGGAGAGATTGGAGCTGGCCTGGAGGCAGTGTGACCTTTGACTCCCAGCCATCCTCTTGTCCTCCGCTTTCATCATTATCCATCTTCACATCCCCACACTCTTTGTACTCATTTATCCAGCCTTTTGGTCCTTATATGCCCTGCTAATACATTTGAGATAGGCACTTCACAGACACCTACTGAAACCCTGCAACCGGGAGCGCAGAGCAGAGCAAACACTAAAAGTGTGTGATGTATAAATCGCCTCTGATTAATGATGTAGAGGTGATAAGTGGGTAATTGGAATTGACCACTTAAGCTGTTTTACCACAGGAAACAGATGTGGCTTTTCCGACACCAGTGTCAATAATGATTACTACTGCATGCGATTTGATTGGTCAGTGTGTGAGAGGTAACCATGATTGGTCATGTCAGGTGAAACAGTGTTAACTCGAGCATGAATGTCAACATATGCACATGTTCTACTAACTGCCTTTTTTATGAACTTCTTTGTTACATAAATAACTGGCAAGCAGCTGCTCTTCAACTGCACTCCAGACACCCAAACAACAATAAAAAGCTTAATTCCTCCGGCCTGGATGTTGGCATTAACTTCAAACACCTGAACGTGGGCTCAAGCAAGACCCTGACTGGCATTCCCAGCACAGACTGGGTTAAAAATAAACACACAGGCAACCAGTCACATCACACAAAAGACCTACAAACAAAAACACACAATTATTGGCAGAAGAGTCTGGGAGCTATTTTTACCCGGGCCTTACCTCTGTACCTCCGAGAGACGAAGAGAGGACAAAAGAGAATATTTTTGTATTTGCTCACAAATGTGCTAGAAGGGAAACCACCATCCATCTCTCTTTGGTAAATCATGTTAGAAGAGGAGGGTGGTCGGCATATATTACATTTCACTTATTTTGTTTGCATACTTTTTATTTCCCCTTTTTCTTCCACTGAATATGTCACCCACAGTATCTGGCCAAGTGAAAGTGTTATTCCCTCGTAGTGCTTTCTTTATTCTCTGTTTTTCCCTCGCTGTCTTTTCACCCATCTTTACCCACCTTCTTTCCCCTCAGTGTGTGTCCTTTCTCATTTCGTTCTTTTGTCGCGCATTTGCCCTCTTTCTTGCTGTCTGCTGCTCTCTTTCTCTCTCTGTGTGATTGAGGGGACAAGCCATTCACCACTCTCTTCCATTACTGTATCTGCAGTGGCCCGAAGGCCACCACATCCTGTTAACAACACACAGGTTACAAACCTCAAACAGACTGGAGCTGTCTGTATCAACTATGCCAGCGACAAAAAAAAACATAAGAGAGTCACTCATGCACTGTAAAACTATAAAAAGATGTTTTCCATAGATTGTGTAGAGAGGGTGTGCCACAGAAAGCCTCTGTTACTGGTTTGGACCTAATTTTAATGACTCCCAAGACGCACACATTCCTGCACTCTAAGCTTTTTATTGCTGTACTACATACGGTAGTATGAGCGTCTTTCCATATGTGCCAAGTCCCTCCTATCGGCTCAAACCCAACAGGAGGGACTTGGTCTGGTCTTGGCCCAAGGGTTCCTCCCCTGCCATCTCTCCCCTCCACATCTCCATCTGTCCATCTCTCCTCATCTCCAGCTCTGTGGTTCTCCTGGGGGGCAGACAGGTGGTTCCATCCCTAAAGAAACCGTACCCCTGCAGGGAACAACCTGCCTAAGCCTGGCCACCTTCCCCAGTCTTGCCCTCCTCGTGTTTAATTTCCTGGCCCTACCACTGAATGTCAGGCGGACTTCTTCAGCCAATCTCAGTCTGGTGATACATGGCCGCTCTGCCTCCTATATGTTGTTGAAAAACAATCTACAGCAGGCGTGATCAGATAAAGCCGCATGCCATTAAAAAAAATGCTAATCATCATCAGATAACTTCAGCAATTAATGTGTCCCAACAAGGAATCAGTTGATTGCAGTGTCTTTGTGATCGTGTTAGTAATTGTGTTTAATTTAGATAGAATTTCTTGTGTATGTGCAGCTTCCCAGGGGGCAGACCTATAGCATGCTCATTAGTTGTGGGGGTTTGTGTTTGAAAATTGTGTGCTTGCACGCACACAGTGACATAGGAACAAGGAAAGAGGCAGTATGACTTTGAATTCCACTCTGCCTGCTACTCCCCCCCCCCATCATCAGGAGTCTGCTCACGGAGCCAGCCACAGGAAACGGTGAAAACTCTAAAGCGGGGAAAAGATTCAGATTGCAATAACATTTGTGCTGAATGGCACCTTTCATCTCTCTCCTCACCTTTCCTCACTTGTTTTATCCCGCTGTCATTCACCGACTCACTGGTGTGGACAAGCAGGGGGGAAAGAGAGGCGCAAAGTCACATGCATATGCACGGCCGCTGTTATGTACAATCTAAATGTCTGAATTCTGAATTAAATGCAAGTTATGTGTTTATTTATGTGTTACTGTAAGCTTGGACTTTTATCGGGCTGTAACTGCTTGAGGCACACATGCTGCAGTTATCCCAGTCATATGTAAATTTAACACCAGCCTCTGAAGTATCTGCACATATGGAACCAGTGCACCATAGCTGGATATATTTTTAATCCATCAAATTTTTAACAGTGATCGATTGATCCCCAATTAATCTCTTAAACAAACACACATGTTAAAGTCTGAGTAGAATAAAGAAGAGTGATGCTAAGTCACTTATTGGTGGTGGCAGCTCTTTGTCAGGTTCGAAAACTCGCCATCCATTGTCCTAAACCAAACCTCAGCTTCATCACGCCGCAATTAGCACTTTCTCTGTTACTCTCTCTTGAGTTCTTCCTTACCGTATTTCCCCTTGAAACATCATCCTGTTCCTAATCCATCCCTTTCCTTTCTTCTCTCAAAGGGGAATTAGTCCTGTTTCTTCTCTTGTCTTGTTCATTTAGATTTTTAAGTCAGCCAAGATCCCCAGTGAAGGTGCATTCTATGTACACAGGCCCTCTGCACCACTTACAAAATTGCCTTGCCCACTTGTGCTGTCCTTTTAATTTCAGTTCACACACATACACATGCACCTCGGTCCCTAACCACCCAGGTCCCTTACATCATTGTAAAATAGCCTGCTTCCTAATCCACCTGGTTGTGTTTGGCCCCTCCAGGGGTTTTTGTGAGTGTCCTAATACAGTGCGCACGAAGGGGAGGCGGGTAACAAGGCAAGCTGAGAAGCCTGGGCAGTTTTAATCTGCCCTGGTCCTCCAGTGGCAAGGAGAGGGACCCTGCAGGCCCCTGGCCAATCTCTCTGCCTCTCTTTGAAGGTCTCCTTAATCCCCTTATAGAGAGGCAAGAAAATGCATATGTGTGTGTGGATGTTTTCATGTGTGCATATGCCTGTGGGTCGATTGTAGGGGAGCTGTGGTTAGGACCCTGCATCTCCAAAGGTTCTGTGTTGATTGAGACTTGTGCACATTGTCTTTGTGCCACTCTGTGCCTTTGTGTCTCTCACACACTCCGCTTTATATATTGTCCACCCAGAGTAGTTTCTGAAGTTCCCCAGGGGCATTACCAGGGCCAAGCTTCAACATCTGCGAAGTGGGAACACACATACACACATAGTGCTTTCATCTCTGCCTCTCCAGCGACTGTGTGTCCCAGTGTTTAGGCAGGAAAATAGGATTGTGTAGAGCTCAGCGTTTAGAGAGCCCAAAGGCCGCCCGTCAAATTCAGCTCCTACAGTCTGTGATGCCTCGCTTTGCCAGCCGTCGCTCAAGTCATTTCAAACTCCATTCTCTCAGTCCCACCAGCCAACTCTGGACTGATGGCTTTCTTTGCCTCCGCCATGGCGTCTGGAGTGTAGATGCTTTTTTTTATCTCACTTGGGTTCATTTGGTTTGTTTATCGCAGTCCCCTTCTTTTCTCTTTCACTTTCACAGTGTTATTGTTTGTTAGCGGTGATGTTTGCAATACTTCACTTGCTGTCTACGGCGCCGACTGGTTTTCCCATGGTGGAACTTGGGTTGTGTTCAGTGGGGCACAGCAAAACTAAAACCAAAACATTTCTTTTTTTTCTGTTCAAAAAGCTCTGTTGAAATCCAAATGTTTTTTTTTCTTTTCTTGGCAGCGAAGGCACACAACATCTATAACAGTATCATACAAAGAAAATAGAATATCCTTTCAGCAATGCATTGTAGGGAACTGACTTGGCCTTCAAGCTTAGTCAGTGAACCAAATCATCAAAAGAATCATAGGGAAAGTCTTCTTTTTGTTAACATGGGGACATATGGTTGCAGTGAAGGGAAGATTTTGTTTCATGTGAGTGAACTGCGCTCTCAGATCTGCTTCATAAACAGCCTTGCATGTTCATGTTGTTGATGTGAGTAATTAAAGCAAGTATGGATGGTGTTTTTGTCAAACCAAGGACACCCAAGGAAGGTGTGACAAAAATAAGTAATTAAAAAAAAGGTGTTCATGGGCTAACTTCATATGTCCAGGTAGATTCATCTTAAGGGTTCCTGGTTTGAATGCACATCTTTCAGTAGGTACTTAGATCCCTGTTTTAGGAGTCAGGATCTCTGAATGATGCAAATCCCCTAGCAGTATTTAAAGCTCCCAAATCATCCCTGGCCAAATCCCTTCAAGATATTCCCTGCTCGATTGGATGGCATTAAAGGATCGCAGCGACAGAACAATACACCGTCTGGCAGCCTGGTGGAATGAGGGATAAAGGGAGGGGAGGAGAGGGGGAAAGCGGAAGGAGAAATAAAATGGAAGTGGATAAATAAGGTAGAGACTGAGGGTGCAAATTGGGAATATGGGCTGGGAGGACAGAGGAAGGAAGGGGGAATTTTACTGGTAAGCAGGGAACAGATGATGAGAGAAAGGGGACAGGGGAAACAGGCAGCTGTTTGTTGGGCTGCACAACATGGTGGGACTGAATGATCCCTGCTGTTCTTTGCCTGTAACATCATCTGTTTGTCAAGGGCGGTGCAGGCCAACAAGCTTTAATAATATATCTAAATCTTGTTGTTAAATCTGTATATATTTTTCTAGGTTATTTATATGAAGTTTAATCCGCTCGTAATGCTGTTATGTTACATGGAATACCAGCCCAGTTTCTGAGGATAAACAAGATCACTCAGAATTTCCGTGTAGCTTTTCCCCTTGTACTATTGGAAATGCTTTTGATGGGAGAGAAAAACTGTCTTTTTTTTCCTCTTCTTTCAGTTCTTGAGACTGCAGTGAGCTGGTAGAAAAACAAATTTTCTTTCCCTCTCTCTTTTCCCTCTCCGTTCTCCTGTCGGTGGCACTGAGTCTATGTATGTGCGTGTCAGTTGATATTGATGGGACTAGCACAAAGAACCAAGGCTGCCCACTTCAGTCCTTTCAGCACAATAAAAAGCTGTTATAAGCCCCATAGATCCATGAGCCTGTGCCAGTGCCAGGGCCTGGACTGCATCCGCCACCCATACTTACTTTGCATGTTATGGATAACCTCAGAGAAGCAGTGGGAGTAAACCAGTCCCTACCAATTAAATTAATACTTCTCCGCAACATATAGTAACACCCTGAGCAGCCGCCAACGCTACATCAGACAGAAACACTTTTACTCCAAGCCCCTGGCACTTATGAGCTTTGTTATGATGCAGAAAGTGAAGTATTAACAGAAGAGTTAGTTCCTGACTTCGTAATGTGCCACTTTCAACTGTACCTCAGTAAGCTGTGTGATTGACAGTAATGGGGCGGAGCAGCTGTGATGAGTTTGTAATAATCTGACTGGAGTCAGGTTCACTTCTATGCTAATGAGCTAGTGTGTTGGTGGTTTAGCATGACTAATGGCGCACATCGCTAACAGAGCTGTCTGGGAGCGAGGAAGGGGAGCAAAGGAGGAAAGGAGAAATAAAGAGGCTTTGCCGGAGTGTCGTGAAGGTATAAGACAGTCAGAGAGGAGAGTTGCAGGAGATTGCGTTGTTAGTCTTTGGGGAAAAGGAAAATACAGTTGAGGCCTGATTCCCTTGGCAGATATATTCACAAAAGCTGAGGAGCAAGGCAAAGGAAAGAAAATTGCCTTTGAAAGTGCAGCAGTGAATTTGAGAAAGGACATGCAGCACTTATACAGGCACACTCTTTAAATGTGCTTTTTATGAAAGGGAACAGGAAAAAGGTTGTTTGCGTGGTGTTTTTATGTGTTTGTGGGTTTTTTTCTCCTGTAGTTGGTTGATATATGGTTTCATTATTGAAAAGTAAAAAAGTTTAATGTGCTTTAATGTGTTGTGTAAATATATATATGTAGTTTTTACTCTTCTTTAATGTTTGATTGATGCGTGGTTTTCTAGGAGAAAGCAAAAGGTGTGCGTGTGGCATATGTGTATTTTCTGTTTTTGCCGGAGTTGTTGGATTTATGGTCTTGTCGATGAAAACATGAGAATCAGGTTTGCTGCACATGTGTTTTCATTTCTTACCCCAATCCGACTTCCAAGTTTGCTTTAGTTTGACTTGGATTGATTAAACTTTCTTGTCACTTATTTATTTAGTGTGGAGATGTTTTGAAGCTTGCTACAAGTACTCATTCCTTCCTCTTCTCTAACCCTACGCTTCTGGAGAGTGTGGAATTGTTGATAAGTCGTCTTGGCAGCGTGGCGAGAGTAATCATTTTCCTCCAGATGTTAGAGTTTGGGAAGGAACCAAAAGGGAGGCGAGCGAGGGGAGGGGAACGGGAGAAAAACCAGCTGCCGCCACTACCAGTTCCACCCCTCTACATGAAGTCATCTACTCCTCCCTCCCTGAGGCTCCCAATACCACCTCCTTCACTCCACTCTGCAGATTTTTTTCCTCCCTCCCCTCTCGTTCTCAGTTCTACACATTCTGCCTCTCTCTGTATCCCAGGAGGCCGTCAGGGCAGGCTGTGTTTACTGCTGAGGTAATTGGAGTAGTTTGGAGAGAGCCTGACCCCAGCCCTGCTAAGGCCTAAGATATGTGTGTGCGGCTGTGTGTACACACATGTGCGCATACGCCTGTTTGTGATGACTGGCAGCGAGGCCAGAGAAGGAAAGGAGGCCTTAGCTAGTGTCAGCCCACTGGGGAACAGACAAATTGGTTTTCACTACACTGTCTGTCTTTTCTTGTCTCATATTCTCCAGCTATCCCTTTCTTCTTCCTGCATATCTCTCCATCTCTCCACCAACTCAGAGACAATCATTCACGCTTTCTCTTGTACTTGCTCTGCAGCGCTTTTTCTCCTCCTGGTACTCTTTTGTTCCACCTCTCTTTCCATCTCTCTCTCTCTGCTCATCATTTCATCTCTCCGAGCTGAGCTGTTAGCCGAGCTGAGCTGCATAGACGGTGACTCTTGCCAGATATGAGCAAAAACTCCCCCTCAGTTGCAGCCATAGACATGAGCAAATTCATCCAACCTAATCCAGGCGCCTGTTGTGTTTATCTGTGGGTGAGATGGATGGGAAAGGGCCCGGAGTCGGGGTGTCGGGGAGATTGAGGGTGCAGCCCTATAAACACTCACACAGTCGCTCAACTGTTGCTTATTGCCGTCCACATGCACAAACAGTATTAAAGCACCGAACATGAGCTATATTGTCTGAAACAATGGGCATTAGCTACAGTTTGTTTGTCGTCAACATGCGAACACAAGCTTTGATCAGGAGAGAGGCACAAAGGAGTGCAGCATGACAGTGATTTAGCATGCATCCAGTGACCTCATCGCAGGGTTGTCAGGTAGTGGCAGTGGGACACGGCTCACCTACTTTAGCTCATCGCACTCCCGTCTCCCTTCTCCTCCCTCCTGCTCCCCTTCCCTCCTTCCCTCATCCCTCTGTCTTGCTCCTCCCTGATAGCTTTTACCGCTCTGCTGATTTCACAAATAGGCCTCATTGATTGAATCTGATTCTTGTGGATAGAGCAGCTTTATTGAGTGGCTTTTTCGCTGATGGACAGGAGCGTGCGGGTGTGTGTGTTTGTTAGGCACATGCATGTGTGCATGTTAGGGATGATAAAGGAAAACTTCCTTTCCTCATCCCTCTCATTGTATAATCCAGCAGCTACTCCTCTCCCGGGAATTCCATCACCCAGATCATTACAGAGACACACACACACACACACACACACACACACACACACACACACACACACACACACACACACATGCAGCACCCTTACACACGGCCCTAGTGATGGCTGTGTCTGAGTGAATGTTTTATTATAGGTGGTGCATGCTGACTGAGGAGTCTGTTAATTGTGGCGACACCTTGAGCTAGGCAACATTAAAGTGTTAACTGCTCTCCCCGGTGCTGTTCATCAAACATTCATCTAAGCTGTGCTTCTGCGGCAGGAAGCGGGCCCAGTTTACCCAGGGCTACACGATTCAAGTCGGTCCAACACGACTCCAGCAGTGTCACCAGCATTATCTTTTGGTTTTTCCTGATATCACAGCCCCCGTCTGCAGCCATTTTGGATCTGGATCTTACTTGTTGTGTAGCTCAAACCAGGGCGCTAACACTGCCAACACTTCCTGAACATCCACAGAGGAACAAAAAACATAGAAAAGTAGAGAAATGTTGCAGCAGGGAATTTGTATTTTGATGGGGGGGAAATTAGCTTGTTTCACATGTAAAACAGGAACGATCTGTCGGGGTTTGGGGGGCTTTAGCTTACAAACTGTGTTAGTGAGAAGATGGAGCTATATCAGCCGTGCTCCGCTGGGGATACACACATTTCACACACAGTAGCGCACACCTCATCCTAGCAGCAGCATCTGTGCTCTTCCCCTCTCGCTGCCCTCTATTTTGCGACTCTCTCCTCTCAACAGGCAGTGTGCCACCTATGCAGAGTTGGATGGATGGTGGCACCCTCTTGCCCCGCGCCCATTTAACCCCCACAACCCTGCAGATCCATCATCATACAACACACACAAGCAGCACTAACACTCATATTCCAGCATGTGATTGTCCTGAGCTGCAGCCTGCTGCCTAGCCACCCCCATTGCACTCCCTCTCATACAGTCAGAATTTTGAGAGGCCAACACATCTCAACCCCCAACATGTGCTCGTTATTTTTATCTGTGTTTTAAAGTTAAGTAGTTAAATGTAGCCACAAAGACACCAGTTTGGGATACACCTTGCTCACGAGGGCTACCTGTGCTTGATTTGAGAGGGAACTACATTTCTATTGGGAGACAGCAGGCTTATGTGAAAGGGAACGTTAGCTTGCGCAGCACAGTTCCAGCAGAGTGGATAGTGTTTATACATCTCACCATACAGTGACAATAAAAGGTAAAGGCAAATGTTTGATTTATTGTTGCCACAAACATGTTAAGCTTTGAAAGCGCAACACATCCAGCCCCCTCCGTAATTTGCATCTGGTGAAGTTATGCTCTTATTTTGTCAAGTCTTTTTCTCTTTCCTTCCCTCATTTCTCAGTTTGTCTAGCAAGTCAGCTTGGCCCACTTCCAAAGAACCACTGACGGAGTTTTTCGGGAGACACATACACACACAAAGACGGAAGGAAAAAACAGCTGTTTTGATGCGTGGGCGTCATTAGCAAAGTGTAGCAGACTTTTTTATTTGCTCTCTCTTTTTTTATTGTACAAGGTTGTAGAGGTCAAGATCTGATTTAATTAGCGATGTAAATAACTAAAGAGGAACACAGAGAGAAGGAAGTTACAGAAAATGGGAAAAAATTGGATTCAATAATGTTTACTTTGCTCTTTTAGGTGTGATAGGCAGCTATTTCAAGGCCTGCTAATTCATGTGTACAAGTGTTTACATAGAAATTGCAGCATCTAATTAGTTGTGATTTTGGCTCTCCATCGAGCGGGCTTCACTTGCCAATATTAGCCACGCTAGCCATTGACCTGGGCCGTGTTCAATTAGCCTGGTGTGGTTATCATTGTTGACATTGCGTGTCAAGTGGCCCTCTCTTCACCTCCAAGGCTGCAAATGAGGGAACAAAACAGAGCAACAAAACAGAGCTTGGCAACTATTTCAGCGCAACATGATTGTGTTAATGTTTTTAGAAAATAATGTGTTGCATAATGCACAATTTACTGCTCAATGTGTTAATTGGGATAACTGTCGTTTAGGGTTTGATATTAAATAGTGTTTTTACATTAACATATTATTTTAAACTGAGTGAATAATGCTTTAAAGAGGAGATTGTAACCCATTTGTGTCATGTTTTTGATATTTGGCCACATTAAAATTGAACAATTCTTCAGCTCTGTGATGCATACCCCTGAATTTTGATAACCAGAAATATTTGAATCGCATAAGTTGCATCACCAGTGTTTGCATTACTTTCCTTTTGTCTGTCTTTGCAGAGAAAAGGGTTGTAGCTTGGAAAAAAATTGGCGTCATTTCTGTGCTTTAAGTCTTCCCCATTAAAAGAAAAGAGAAGCAGAGCACAGTGGAGGTAGCAAGGGAGAGAAAGCAGAGGAGAGAATTTCCTTGCTTCATTAATTGGCAGCTCTGTGGTACACTAAACATTGCACAAGCACACACACATACAGCTGAATGCTGTGACTGCTCTGAAGCCACTGCCTTATATTTAGTCAAGGGAGACCAGCCTCTGTCACTTTTTCTCTTGCTTAACCTCGCTCTTTCTCTTCCTCTCTCTGTGGCCGTGTTGAAGAGGAGTCTCATGGGAGGGCTTAACTCTGAGCCCTCATTCTTTTTTCCTTTCTTTCCTTATCGTCCTCTGAATAGAGCGGCACACTGTTGTTAAACTTGGTCCAGGAGACACACTCTGTGCAGAGATAGAATAGAGAACGGAGGAGGTTCAGTATCTGCCTCCCTGCTTTTATTACCGCCACCACTAACAGGGTGGTCTGCTTTGCTCAGTGTGCACACGGTGCGTTTACGTGCGGCTGCAGAGTGTGTGTGTGTGTGTGTGTGTGTGTGTGCGTGAGCCGCCTTTCTTTGTGTTCGTGTGTTGAAATGATGAACAAGCATCAGAGTTTTACCTTTTAGCAGCAAAAGGCATGAAATCAATAGTTCACTTAAGGTGGAACTGAGGTCAGCAAGGCTTCACATGCCCGTCTTTGCACCTCTCAGTTTGGAGAGTAATTCACATAAGGCCCTGCTTAAATTATGATGTACAACCTGGAAAATCGCAGGGGCTTCTGTGTTGTCATGGTTATTGAGTGTTCGGTAGCTTCAGGGGAAATGGAGTTTGGGGGTGGAGGTGGAGGAGGGTGCAGAAAGGAAAGGGGGAGGAATGGATGGGTGCGAGTGGGAGGAGGGGTGCTATCTTAATTGCTTTCCGTGAATAATTTCAGTCCCCTAATTTGGCGATAATGACAGTGGCTGCGGCTTTTGTATTTATTTATCCAAACATTAATTGACAGGACTGACATTAGCCAGGGCGGTTATTGCGCATTTGATTGCGCACAAGGGAGCAAAGAAAATTACAGTAATTATCATTCTGATATGGATTATGAATATGCATTCCCACACTTAATGTGTCTGTCAGCATTTTAGTAACAACAAGGCACTCTGCCATGACAACAGCACTTTAGCTTATCTCCATCTCTGTTTCCCTAAACCCAATCCAACCGGTGCTTGTGGAGAACAGATGACATGTATTGTCGAAATGATTTAGCTGCCCCACTGTAGCTTTTTAACAACACCCGGGCATGTAGTTTGGTGAAATGGTCGTCATGTGGATTGTTTCAATTGGCCTATAAAGGGGCCTCAGCTTGTGGAATTAATTGGAATTAGTGCGTGGTGTGTTACTGTGAACGGACATTAAAGTTTCTGTTTCTCACAGGCGGAGGGAGAAGACAATTTGAAGAAGATGCAGCTGATGGAGCTAGCGATTCTCAATGGGACATACAGAGACAACAACATCAAAACACGTAAGTGAGCTTCCACGGACACGCACATACCCACAGTTTACACAGCGGATCTATTTTGCACCATAAACAACTAATCTCTTCACTGCATTGAGCATACTTAATTATATATTATATTTTTTGTATTTCTCATTAACTAATACTGTTTACTCTCATTAAATGAATGTGTAGTCAGACTTCCTGTGTACATACCATCATATTATCTCTGACCACTAGCAGACATCTCTCTCTCAAGCTCTCCAAACAACTCATGTTTACCTACCCAACTATGAGTAGGACTTCCATTCTGTTCTACTCCGTGTTCCTTTCCTCTTCATCCACCCCTCCATCCGTCCTCCCCCCGCTGCAAACCAGATGCCATCGCTCTGTATCACTTGCTCTTGGCGGACTCTAAACTTCCAGCACATTGCTGTACTCCACCTGCTCAACCCTGCATGTTAGTCACTAGCTCACACATGTACAGTGTTTGCTTGTTAATCACCAAATGCCATTTCTAAACGCATAATCAAATCTGTGATTCGGATGTAATAACTTAAATAAAGCCAAAACATTTTCATTATAGGGCATATTAGTCCAGAACTTGTGCATTTACTCTCTGGACCCTTGGTTATTTTCCTAATTATCATTTAAAATCTAATTTGAACATCTGGGTTCTTGGGTTCAAATTTATGACATGAAACTAAAAGTGCTTAATTTTACGATTTAATTTTTTTAATTTAACATCTGCTCAGATGTTTGCCACAGTAAACCGGCCCACCGCCTAACTGTAGTCACCAAGCGCTTCACTTAATTGACCTTCTTTTTGGGGAAGCTTGTGCGGCACGGCTCACGGCACGTGCTGATGCAGAACCACTTGAAAAATGATTTTTGTGTGTTCATTTGTTATCCAACCTAAATGGACTGCTGACTGTGTGGGGATAAACATTTCTTTAAGTTGCCAACAACTTAAATGTAGTAGGTTCCCAATGTGATGATTGGCTGATATTCCTGAACAGGCTTTAGTAAAACCTGCTCCCCATCAAATGTCTCTCCTCTGCGTAGAGTCAACAGCTCCATTTCTGTTGGCATGTGTGTTGTTTACCTCACCTATGCCATAGTAGATGAATGTATAGCTGCCGTGGTGATTTGTATGCTTTGAATGCACTGGGATGACAGCAGCATTTTGTGCTTCTTGTGTTTTGGTGTGAGGGTTTTTTTTTTTTTTTGGTTTGTTTGTTTGGCTATGTTGACTTCCTTTGCAACAGATTGTGGCTTTTGTGGTTCACCACCATGATCATTGCATGGACTAATTTTCCCTTTTGCCCCCCTCCTCTCTCCTCTCTACCTGCCACTTCCCGTTCCCTCCTCTTTTTCCTCCTTTTGTATTTTCACCTTTCACTGTTCATCTGTGATTATGACCAACCACACTACACTTTTATCTCTTGTCCTCCTTCTTTCTACTCCTGTCCTTCACTCTCTTGCTTATGGCAGCCACCCTTGCATTCTCTCTTGCAGCGGCGGCAGCAGCCGCTCAGGGCCCCCGTCTCATAGCGGCCCCAACTGGTCAGGTGTTGCCTCCCCAGGCACTCCGGCCCCCGACACCAGCCGGGGCCCCCATCATGAACCTCATCCGGCCCACTCAGATGGCTGCCATGCTGCCCAATGGCACCCCCACCCTGGTGCCTCCCACACCGGATGGCGGGCTTATCTACACCACCCCTTACGAGTACCCTTACGCCCTGGCACCCACCTCCCTGCTGGAGTACCCCATCGAGCACAGTGGGGTTCTAGGTAAGAGAGCCTGGGGAAGCATGGGTGCGGCAGGTACTCCCAACTTTAGCCAGCCTGGACAGGAGGGCAGCTTGTTTTACCCCGGAGCTGGGGTGCTGGACGCAGCTTCCATGAGCCACAGTCAGGACTTGTTGAAAGGTAAATATGTCGTGTCCACCTGAGGATCAAAAACAGACAAACTCACAGAGTGGATGTGCTGGTAATGGGATGACCAGCTATGTGGCTCATATGGACACTGTATTAAAAAGGCAAAGGGGGACAGAAGTTACCTTGTGAGGGCTAGGCTCTTGGAAAGTTCTCTTTGTAATTTAGACTAAGGTTACTTCACTGTTTCAGTCACGCTCTCACCAAACAATTATGCTCTCAGGTTTACATAGCCTCTGTTCTGCAAGGTTCATATAGGAGGACTTGCCTCGGTGTGAAATGAGGCACGCCGACAGAAACACATACACGCAGCCTGCTCTCTAACCCTTTCATGCACTGGCCTGGAGGCATATTCAGTCTGGCGGCAGATCCCCTCGGATTTCTGCAGCTTTTGAAATCATTTCTCTGTGCTGTTCTCTGCAGGCAGGCCTTGATGCCTGTAGATAGTCCCTCTCTCACTCCCACTGGGGATGTTCATTAAATTCCTCCAGTCTTCCCTTTTTTC
Source organism: Cephalopholis sonnerati (assembly GCA_019142605.1). NCBI lineage: Eukaryota > Metazoa > Chordata > Actinopteri > Perciformes > Serranidae > Cephalopholis > Cephalopholis sonnerati. The sequence goes on along the minus strand of JAGQAX010000015.1, from coordinate 24,697,383 downwards.
TTCTCCTTCCCCTCTCTCCATTGTCTTAGCCTCACCCCTCTTGAACTGGAGCTCTGTGCTAATACCTGACGCTCCCCTTAGTTTCTGTGTCAGGAGTACAGTTCAATACGAGGGCCTATACATTACATTCATTCTCAGTGGTGCTTTAAGCTCAACACATCTGCTACCAAAGAGATAACTGAACGTCTATTGATGAAAAACAGTCTGATATCAACACCATATGTTGCATTGAGGCTGTCGTCAACAAAAGCAAAGCTGTTTCCCATGTTAAGACAGGAGAGGCCTTTGTCAGTTGCTTTCCAGCTTTAATTTGACACAGTACTCCTCTAATGTTGTCCGCGGCATCATCTGGCAGCAGCAGACACAAACGTGATTTTAGCTGACCTGTGTATTTGACGTGCCTCTGGGAGTCATGTGTAGAACAGACAGGGGCAGCTGACTGGCTTTTCTCTCTTTAACTTGCAGGGTTACACCAGCTTAGTGCATTTTATTTACTCACACTATCGATTGGTGCCTTCAGCAACACAGGGCCCTGTGGAACACACTCACTCTCATACTCGCACACACTCATGCACTCGGTTCGGCTGCCTGCGCTACTGTATCTAGCCGCCATTGGCTTCTCTGAGAATAAAGAAATGTCAGGCCATCTGCTTCTTCAGAGTAGTGTAGGTGGCTGCGTAGTCATCAGCCAAAACTTGCTCTTAACTTGACAATGCCAGAACAAAATCCTCGTTGTGTTTTATAACTTATTCCACATGTCCCCTCTCCTTCTCGGAGGGCTTGGTTTATTTTCTTAATTCCCGCGCGCATCACGTTGTCGTAGCACTTGAACATACAGTCGGTGTCATGAGCACCAGGCGGTGTCGAGCTCTGCAGCAGGAAGGAATCACTTGTGACAAATCTAAGAGGAAAATGACAGCGTCTGCCGCCGGTGAACAGATTGACCCGGAGAGAAGTGGTGAAAGAGGGAAAGAGAAAATGAAAGAGAGAGGGAGAGGCAGGTGGTGTCTGGCACTATTCAATTACCATCAGAGCTGTATTGGATTTCCCCCACCTTTCAAAATAAAGAGACAAATTTCTCTCAATCCCCCTCTGGATCCCAGAGGAAGAATCACATTATTTTTCCAGACAGCCCAGGAGCCTGTACCCTTTGCCTGCCCCCTTTTCAAAGAGTCCTCCGTATAACTCTGAGCACTGTGGAATTTTATTACTTAAGTTATGCATTTTTAAATACCAAGTAAAGCTCCAAAAAGACATATTATTTTTTTCTACTGCATTTTTCTACACGTTAAAAAGAAAAGAAGCTCTGTGTGATGTGTGTATATGTACTATAATCTGTATTATGTTGCTATTCTGTGTATTGTATTATTCAAGCATTATAATGATAATGGTTAAAATGTGAATGTTATTACTGTAAAAGATGACTGTTTTTCCCCTGCTCAAAGTGAATGGTTTCTAACCTTGTGGACCTGTTACAATCTAGGTGCAATGGCTACTAAAGTGAGACGGCATGACACGCGGGTCCATCCTTACCAAAGGATTGTGACCGCTGACAGAGGTCAGTTTAGTCTCTTAGCTACACTCTGCTATTGACTGATGAATTTCAATGATTATTATGCCTATTATGCCTCGATGCCTCAGTTGGGAATTTGTATATCGTCTGTATTGTATTTTTTGTTTTCCTTTCCCCCCACCACCTTTCCTACCCCATACATCCACACACCAGCTAAATGGTCGTCGTGGTATGCACATTTTGTTTACATTTAGTACTTAACATATACAGTGTGTGTAGATGGTGTATATGTCAAAGCTCAGGCAAAAGTGATCTGAACAGCTTTTGGTTTATCGCAGCTGTGAAGCTAGGACAGGTAGTACTTTGCAGGCAGTGTTGAAGGTGTATAATGACATTCCTCTGATGTGAGATTAGAGCCTAAAATGGGGCAGGCTTGTTCCCATACATGATTTATCTCCTCGGCTCGTAAGGAGCAAAAGAGAAAAAAAAAAAGGAGAAGCATTTCTATACTGTATGTGAGAGAGACCTGGTAGGCAGAAGACAAAGTAGCCATGCTGCTACCACGCACCATTTCACCTTGAAAATTTAAATTTATTTTGCATTTTATTTTTCTATGGAAGATAGACACGCACAGACATAAGCTGAGGTAGCTTGCATTCTCTCCAGTGTATTGCAAATAGATCGAAATGAGAAAAAAAAAGAAGCTAAAACACATTTTAAATATTTCAGTTGTACGTGAGGTACTGTCATTTTATATTTGAGCATTTTATATCAAATGTATTTATGGTTCTTGTGTATATTTATATTATATAAAAATATACTGCTAAATAAAGAGAAAGAATCGGAAAGCATCGATTCATCTATTCATTGCACATTTAACACTAGTCACAGTTATCCCTCACATAACATTAGTAAGTCTCCTTACCACTAATCACACTGTTTGTAACTTGCACTCCAACTTTGAAAGACACTAAAACACTAGATTTTTGTTGTTCTTATTTTGTTTGTCTGTTCGACCTCTCTTTGCTTCTGTTTTGATTTTTTGGGGGCAATGTGCGCTTAAATTAAACCACCAAGCTACCTGATTCAGGGTGGGGGCTTAGTAGATGGGATCATGATGTGCCAACGTCATGATTATAATGAGATTAGCTGGGTTCATCTCACATCGGCAAGGGACTTAGGAGCAGGGGTGGCGGGGGGGGGCGGGCGGGCGGGTGTGGGGGGGCGACATAAGAGATTGCATTCATTTTATTGTTAAAATGATGTCATTCCAGTCTCTTCTTGCTGACACTAATATCCTTTCTATCTTTTTTTTCTGTTTGTTTTGTTTTTGTTTCTAACCACCTAGCCGCCACCGGCAACTAACACATGACCTTCTGACCTCTGAACTCTTCACCCAATGACGAGCCGCCCCAAGCCTGCCTGCTGATCAGTTAACTGGTAATTGCCTTTTGCTAGCCTCTCGGACGCAAGTGAGAGAGAGAGAGAGGCGCCTGCCCGTACAGTTACCCTAACACGTTCTGACAAAAAAAAAAAAAAAAAGAAAAACGCAGAATCTTCACAGAAACACAACAAAAACCCAACAGAGTTGTGTAATATTCATTTTTTCCCTCTGTTCATTGAGTTCAATTCCCATTCTTTCTCTTTCTTTTTCTTCATGAATCATAAACTGGGTGGATGTGTTCGTGGTATTACTCATGAATCTGCACTGAATTATATAGCAATAAAGACCCCCACCCCCAACCTGCCCACCCACCCTCCTTTAATCGCTCTAATTTGGTGACCTCACTTGTCTGACTCAAAGTTCAGCATCTATTTGACGCAAACCATTTGGTTTCAGAGTAATGACATCATCCTCCCTTCTTCTCCTCCAAAAAAAACAACAAAAAAAAACACCACCCCTACCTGTCCCACCCTGTCCGACACCCACCTATCGGGAGAGAAAAAGAAATAGAAGGAAAGAGAACATACACTCACATTAACTTGTTTAATTTCTGTCATTTTTCACATGTAGTGCAGTTGTTGAGCTCTAAGATGTAATAATTATGAGCTGACACATTCTGGGTGTGCCCCTCCAAACAGCTTTCTGTCTGTTTTAAAAAAACAAAAAAAAAAGCATGGCTGAAATGATTGCGGAAAAAAAGAGCTTTTTATGATTTATGTGTTTTTTTTTTTCTTCTGTCTTTTTTTTTTTTTTTTTGGCTTTACTTTTGAGTCATTTTCTCCACTTGATTTTGGTTCCTCTGTTGTTCATATTTGACTAATTAGCTTTGCTTAAATTGACAAGCCAAAATAAGGCAGGTGGTTATCTCTGGAAAACAAAAACGCAATCTGATGTTTGAAGCAGGCTGCAGAAACTGAGACATGATGAAGGGCAAGATGGGAAGGTCACTAATTGGGCTGATGGGTCTGTGTGTGTGTTTTTGTTTCTTTTTTTTTTTTAATTAATACTACAATGAAAGTAGGGTGTGCTGAGGCTTCGGGGACGTTGGAGCAGTGCTTATTAGCTACTGACCATTGCTTCGCCCCCCATCCACACTACATCCATTATACAGTGCCTGATGTATTTAGAAAAAACAAATATCTCAATGAGTTTAGCTGAGCTGTGATTGAAAAGACAAAAAAAAGTATTAAGTGTGCATTTAGCCAAAGGGTTTTCCAATGAATTATATATCTGCGATTATGCATCTGTCTCACAGAGGGCTCTCTTTGTGAATTTAGAGTTTGGAAGGGTGTGAGTTTGTGGTGCCTGCCTTCAGCTGGAACAGACAGCCAGTCAGTTAGATGAGTTTTGACCCATTAATGCTCTATTTTTATTTTAATTTTAATTTTTTTCTGAGGAGGAGAACGCAGGCAATTAACACTAAATCAACACGCTACTCAACTACAGTACATTGCTAGGGGGAAGGGCACTTTGAAGTTCTGTACATAAATGCTTTTGTCATGAGGCTTCTATATTGAGTTGCTTCATCAGCCACATTGCCAAAAGAGTGTTTATTTCTTTATTGTTTTCATTTTTGCATCTCAACATTTGGCCATTTTTGTTAAAATGTATTTTTATTTTTAACCCCAGTCATCACTTGGGACATCAGGTGTTTTAGAGAATTAGAAAAAAAAGATTTAGTTTGGATTATTTTAGTGATGATTTCTTTTTATCACGTGAACGAAACCCTCTAAAAAGCGCATCCACAATGTGTCACACCTCCCTGTGATCGTAGTCTAGCTCCTGAGCCCACAATCTTTTGTTCAACTCTCTCAAGAAAAAAATAGGATGTGAAAGCCATGCCTGCCTGTTCAAATTGCTTTATACATACGTCTTATATATATATAAATATATATATAAATATATAAAAATGTAGATATCTGTCATTGCATATACAAATACAGAAGAGAACAAAAAATAGATAATTTTACAGGGTGCTGGAGAAGAGAAAAAAATTGAAAAATCTATTTTTGGCAATTTTAGCTTTTGATACTTTACTTGCAGTTACAAAATCAGAAAAAAAACGAACTAAAAAAAAAAGTTTAAAACAGTATAGGGGGAAACAGAAAAACTGCGTGGGTGAGGAAAAAAAGTGCTGTTACCTTGGATATGATTGGAAAAAGGAAGATGAAGACCAAAACAGTCATAACCCTTGAAAAAGTCAGCGAGGATCAGAGCAAGACAGACGCCTCGAGAGAGTTTTAAACATAAAAGGATCAAATCAAAGTGCCTTATCAACAGTGGTTTCTGTTTTCTGAGTATTCCAGTTGTGTTCAATAATATCCAGCACCCACCAAGATGGCGCAGAGAGGAATGGCTAGTGTTACACGCTCTGAATCGCCGAGCAGGGTAGCTCCCACCATATCGTGGTGTTACCGAAGTTATTCTATGCAAAAAGAATAGCAGTCGTTTTGACCAGCTAAAAATATGTGCCATGGTTTTGTCTTCCTGAAATTATTATTTTTTTCTTTTCCTTTACTTGATGGCCCTTTACTCTGCTGTATGTGCAGGTTTTGTTCTCTTTTTATTTAGATTTTAATGATCATTATGGAATATTGTCTTGATTTATGGTGACTGTGACTAACTTCCTAGAACAAATTGAACTGCCAATAGCAATGCAGTAGTCTGCCAGAACATGTTTTGATCATGAGCTGAGAAAAATACATAACATTCAAGGGAATGGATAGGGGGAAAAGAGGGGCGGGGGCGGGGAGGGAGGTGTAGGGGAGTCGTCCCCCGCTGGCAGGAAGCCCGTTTGTTTCAACAGCTGCAAACTGAAAGCATCCAGTCCATGTCTCTCGATGTCAATCTGACGACAAACTATCAATACAATCATGAGATTTATAATGGACGAATGAAATGCTGGATAATGAAACAAGCAAGTCTATTTCACAGCCAAATAGTTTCCAGTTATTGAAACAACTGACACTTTGTTGCTGGAAGGTGAAATAAACTCATAACATAAAATTGAGGAATTCTTAGATCCCGATATATTACCCTTGGCAGTTTGTTTTTCTATTCATAGCTCTTTCATCATGCTGTTACACCGAAAGGTCAATGAATTTTTCTTTCTCAGTGTTATTATTTTAAATTGAAATGCAATATTAAAGTGGAGCAAGTGATGGCTATTCAGCATTTGACAGTATTAAGAAAATTCCCTCTGCAATGTTACAACTTGCTGTGTCATTGTGAAAGGCTGGATAAGTCCATCAGGTGAAAGGTTAACTCTATACCTACCGTATTCTCTCTGGCCTGCCTACTACATGTATGATAATGTAATTAACAGCCATTGTTACAGGTTTATAATGTATTTTTCTAATCTCATTTTATATGTATATTAATCATGTTTCTGAGTGCTTTTTTTTTTATTTTATTTTATGAAACCCACTGCAACTTTTTTTTCCTCCCCTAAACGGCCCCTCTCTTCCTCCCCTCCCCCCCCCCTTTCTCTCTTTTACATCTTGAAAACTGTCTCTTGTGGGGAGTGTTGCCTTTTCCCTGTTATATTTGGTTTTGTTTTTCTTGCCAATTCCCAGCTTGTTTAACTCATTAGCTACTTTATTAGTTTTCTTGTCATAAGTATTTTTACATGCTTGCATTTAGTTTTCATGGTGTATGCTGTTATTTTTCTTATTAACCTCTTGGCATTTATTTTAATAAAACATTCTTAGTAAGAATTTTACTAACTTGCTGATATTTTGTCTTGTGTTTTTAACCAGTTTCATGAATGTATTACCTTGGTCTGGTTCACGGACTAACACGATTAAAACTGGTGTCTGGCCACCACTTACACTGACACGCACACCTCAGAAATAAACACACACACTCACTAGTGAACTGTGCACATATGCTCTACATACTGTACAGTTACTCACACACATACGCACACACACACACACACACACACACACAACCTAACTGGAAAGTGCACGAGTTGATAAGCGTCCCTCACTCCCGCTCACGCATTCTCACCTCTGTGCTGGAGAAATCTGCTGACACTCTTCATACTTGCCCTCCCCGCTCAGTTCCAAACACCGCTGCTGTGTCTCGTCGTCTCTGTTCCGAGACAAACTCTCTTGTTAGTTGTCCTGTCCTTCTGTGTCACTGACCCCGTGAGACGGCAGGAAGTGTCGCAGTGTCTGGGAGGGTGGGGGGGTGGCGGTGGGGGTGGGGGGTTTAAGCTGCACGTTACTTGAGGTCACTGGTTAACTTCTGGTGTCAGATTTAAACAAGTGTGTCTGTACACAAGAGTCAAAAACACCACTTTACACCGATATCTCAATCTGTGCAAAGATACTGCCTATAAGTCATCTCAAAAGGATTTCACTGTGAATTACGTAGCGAGCAGGACATCTCATAAGCACCCATTATAGATGTAGTGAGTTATACACGACAGACACGTCGATGACAGTTGTGTGATCGTCCAAAGCTGTCCCTAGTCTTTTTTTTTTTTTCTCCATTGGCTCCACGGCTTGTTACGCCTGGATAGCAGCATTACGGTTATCACCAGCTGTTGTCTGTTTGGTGAACACTTCTCCCCATTCAGCTTATTGATATAATGGCTAATACTGGGCCATTTGGGAGCATCCATAATGCTTAGACACACACCAGTAAACCATGCCAATATGAAGTACTTTGGGATCAAAACAAACCTTACTATTCCTTCCAGTGTAAAACGCTGATATGACTTTCAGCTAGCTAGTATTTATTGTTTTGTTTTTTTGTCTGAAACACTGCCAGTGTGTGTTGTTCACTCTACTACTGTCAGTGCACTCGTCCCTGGGTTCATTCAGCTCTCTTCTTTTCTCCTCCCTTCTTCCACTAATTCAAGGTATTGACACTGACACACAAGCAAAAGATTAACTTCATTAATCCCGATTATTACTTTAACCCACTGAGTGATGCCTCCAGATTCTTTTTTTTTTTTCCTCAAATCTGCACAACAAAAAACAACTTGGCCTTAACTGTTGCAATCCTCTTCATGTCTGAGCGAGCAAAGAACAAGGATTAAAAGTGTCTAACATCAAACTTAACATTTCTCTCCTCTCTCAAATTAACATTTTTGTGTCTTTGATCTAAAAACAGGTGTTTGTCTCCTATAACACCTGCTTAAAAACCAGCAAGTAGAGACAAAGATTGGATTACCGGCAGTCAGCCTAAATAGTTTCCCCTCCTCTTTACATTTAAGCTTTTTTGTTATTAACGTAGGATCGGCTTTTAATGTTTTTGATCGGCTCCTCTGCGCCATGTGAGCTAAAATCCGTCCATGCAGCTGTTGTATTTACGCTGTCACAAGCCTTTCCTTTTTATATGTGGGAGAGGTTTTTAAGTGACCGCCTCAGCCACCAAACTGATAAAAAAAAAAAATGCATTAAGTGGAAAGTTTCCACAGCACAACGTTTTTACAAACACTGCCTGAAATATTACATCTGTGATTTAAAAAGTGCCTTTTTTCCCTGCGATTGGGAAATGATATATTTTTGTACTTTATCATTCAAGTGCCAATTTTCTGTCTTCCTCTATCTCGCCAAAAGCTTTTTTTGTTGAGCACAAAAAAAAACTAAATGCCCATGTTCTTTTTTTTTCCAGCACAATGCACACACTCTTTAAAAGCCTATACTGGGAAAGTTTGATCCAAAATTGGGAATTTGGTATCAGGCGTTTCCCGCCATTAAACTCTGAGTTAATGGATCCAGTTTTAAATTTTACCCACTGAGAACTTTCTTCCTGATTGGACCACAGTATGTCCGCATACTGCTGCCAACTCTCGGCCGAGTTCTCAGCGCCTTTCCAAATCTGTCGCAGGGCATTCAGTGCATTTATCTACTAACTACCTTTTCACCTGTCAATCTTTTTATTTTCTGTTCTGTTTAACAAACATTCCTCCAATGAGTTAAACGGCAGGTTAACCAATCAGTATTGGTCTCAGCGATGTAGCACTCAGGTGGTTAAAGGGCAAATGCTACCAAAATACAGAAGAGAAAATTTTTTAGCCCCACTGGATTTTTGTCTTTATTTTTTTTTTTTTTTTTGACTGTGATGCATAAAAAGTATAATACATCTTTTCCTAAAATTATACTAGTATGGTATATACTGTAAGTTCCTCATCCGTTTAGTGGTGCACTAAAAATCTGTGAGATTTTTTTCTTCTTTTTTTTTTGTGGAGTTGTAAGTTTTTATGTGAAGTAGCCTTTATTTTGTTTTGTGTTACCTTGTTTTTATAGAGGGTTAGACTGAGAATTTTGAATAGGGTGTAAAACATGTAATGCCAGTTTTTGTTGCTCACACCAAAAAAAAGAAAAAGAAAAAAGGAAAACAAATGTCATGTGTGCAATAAAGAACCATATTTACAAGCTTCCCTCTGACTGCTCTACCTGGACTGGTCCTTTCGCTTCTGCGCTCATGCTTCTTTATCGGTGACATCATTTCTTGTGGATTTGCTGTGACTTTGGGGGCGTTTTAAAGGTAGGTGCGCCGGCCGCATTTTGCAGGAAATAAAATGTGAAAGTTCAACACTGTCGCCTAAGCCCTTAAAGTGAGATCAAGCCCTCGCTCGGATTTTAATGTGATGGTGGTAAAATGTTAACCTTCTGCGAGGGTCACAGCAAAAGCTTTCTGACTGGAGATGGTATTTAGCAGTCACATCCATTTCAGGCTGAAGTCGCTCTGGTGTCTAAACTGACTTCGTCACATACATCCTCTCTGTTTCACTCCAGTTTAGTCCAGTCAATCTTTTTACACCTCCAGCGATCACGCACGACAAACATGAAGTAGTGTGGCGTCCTGTTAAAAGTTCACACATTTTACCGCAAACTGAACACTGACACTATTTACAGACGGCTCTATTTTAATAAAGGCTGATGACACACAGTTGCGTGTCAGTGTGTCACTGCTGCACACACTGACCTCACCACAAAGGTCAACAGCTCACTAAAAGCTGCACTTTCTGTTGAATGAGCTCTGGTGCTGACATGTTCACAAAGTCTACGAACAGCAATATTACAGTTATTTAACATCGGACAAGACTTTTCTTACAGAGAAGAACACTGAGAGTCTCATTAAAGGTATTAAAAATTCAATGTTTCATGCCTCCACCAGCATAATAAAACTGATTGATCTCAGACTCTGATGTTCTCCACTTGACCCTGATATTTCCGCCTGAACTGCTCACAAAATACTTTTCACAGCGCTGCTTCCTGACTGGAGAATTGCTCAAAAATTAGAATTATTTTTAACCTGTCAGTGACACGTGAAAAACAACTCAAACACAACTGATTTTCATGTGCTTTATATCTGCAACTGGTGCTTTTAATTTCTGTCATTAGGGTTTTGATAGCAGTTTGTTCATAAGAGGTTTAACAAGGAATTTGACCTCTCTGGGGTCTAATTGATGCTACACATGAGTACATCACGTGTATGATAATGTATGGTTCAGTGTAAGACTAGATGTTACAATCCCTGATGCACGTACTTGAGACTATGAGTGGGAGTAATGGTGCTGTCTAGGGGCTTCTAAATGGGAGCCAAAGGGTTAGATGGATAGAAAAGTAAGAAGAAACAGGGAAACCAGAGCCAAGGAGAGACGTCTGCGGACTAGACTCTTTCCTGCCGGACCGGGCTGTACACTCTACCTCCACTTACTCTCTCATTTTGATAAGGACAGAGAAAAGAAGAAACTTACAGGAGAAACAATTAGCTAACATGCTGGGGGTTTAGGGAAAGCAAAAGCATCATTGCGGTCATCAGGTTGGTATCCTCCTTCACTAGTGTTTTGATGATAGGCCTACAACACCTCCACCTCATCTCCATCACCTGGCATCCCAGGTGCGTCCCCCTCTGCTTTTCCCATGTACCCATGGAGCCCAAGTCATGTCGTTCCCCCTAAAAGAATGGACTTGTAGTCTTGTGAACACTCTACATGCCACATTCACACACACAGTCATACACTGGTGGCCAAGGCTACTATTAGGAGTAATTTGGGGTTCAGTATCTCGCCCAAGGATACTTCCACATGCATACAGAAGTAGCCGGAGATCAAACTGCCGATCCTCTGATGAGTGCACGACCTGTTGTTCCTTCTAAGCCACAGATACTGTGTATTACTGTCACATACTGTTCATTTCTCTGACTGTGAATGACCTTCGGCAATCAAAAGAAGAACATACTTGCTGATACTGAGCCAGTATATGTGTTTTCCCACCTTCAACAAGTGTGCATGCTCGATTTATGGCAAAAGGAAAGGGTTACTACTGCAATACTTTTTGTCATGGTGGTTTTGTTGATGTCCAAACAATGAGTGTGTTTACATGGATTTGAATGAATAGCCTGTTAATGAGCCTTATCCTGGTTTTAATTATCTGAGCGTTCCAACCACAAGTACTGCCATACTAATATAGTATGTCCCAATACATAGCATGTCAAAGCCAGTATGCCAAAAATACCAGGATGTTCTACGACATCTGGTCTGATTTTGCAGTACGCAAGCCAGCATGCTTTTCTAGCTATTCTGACCCACAATCTACTGCACAGCGGACGATACATCACATCAACTGAGATGCAAACAGATGACAGCTGACAGAAGTCGCAATGACAGATGACAGCGCATTCAAGTAGCTCATGACCAGTTGAATAGTAATCATAGGAATATTGATTGTTTTAGTGAACGGAATACTCATAAATGTCACAAACAAGAGGAGGACGTCACTATGTCGCAATGTTGCAAATATAAAATGTTTGAATCTACAATCTATGCAGTTATAACTTTAAAGTTTAACTACATACATTGCAAAGGAACAACAGCAGAGCTTTCTGGGTTGACCTCTGCCTCTGGCGAGCTCGGTAAGTTGTCTTTGTTTATCTCCAGGGTAACGGATATAAAAGCAAGAGCGTCAAAGTTCAGGGTGTAATGTTATGAGACAGTTGTATGTCCGATTGTGTGCATACTGCATGCAACAGTACGTACATTTTAAGGGCAGCTGTAGTACATACTAAAAGCAAAAAGAAAGAGTACGTCATTCGGAACGCACCTTATACATGCTCATTCGTTCATTTTCAGTAACCGCTTATCCTGTTGGGGGTCATGGGGGGGGTGGAGCCTATCCCAGCTGACACTGGGTGAGAGGCAGGGTACACCCTGGACAGGTCGCCAGACTATCACAGGGCTGACACATAGAGACAGACAACCATTCACACTCACATTCACACCTACGGACAATTTAGAGTCACCTGTTAACCTGCATGTCTTTGGACTGTGGGGGCAACTGGAGCACCGGAGAAAACCCACAATGACACAGGGTTTAAACCAGGAACCCTCTAACTGTGAGGCGACATTGCTAACCACTGCACCACTGTGCCGCCCCCGTGTTAAGATGCTAAATTCAAAAAGGAGAAATACATATTTTAGTCGTGGTCAAAGTCGTGGATTAGCACCCAAAAAGCATCCTGTTAGTTAGGAATGCTGCACCTGATGCGTGCACCTTAGAGTCATAACTGCTGTCATCTAAACTCTATTTTCGTTGTATTAAGGCTGAAAACAGAGGCATAATCCCGTTAACAGAGTGACTAAAGGTATGTATACTTAATCTGGTGTCTGTTCTGCATTTTGATTCTGCTCATACGCCAACTGGATGCAAACTGGTTGTTCTACACTCAATCAGCTCATGGCAAGCACAGGTGGAAAATCACATTCATCAAAAAAAAAAACCACCCTCCATGTTTCCTCTCTTATTTTTTTGGTGTCAGTGTGTGATGTTTGCTGCAGGCTACCCGCACATCCTCCTAGACATTTACCCTAATTATCAAACACATCATGTCAGCTGTGGGTTACTGGGGGAGTCAAGTGCATGTAAATGTAGCTGCAGAAGAAACAGAATTCCTAAACCTGCAATGAAAGTAATGGCAACCTGCCGCTTCAGTGGGTAATTATCACTTTCTCCCCTGTCAAACTGATGAGTCAGTGCTGCACTTTCTCCCCATTTACACCAGTATACAACTCCTATGGGCTTCCTGATGACTTACGACCTGAGAGGAGGCGAAGAGAGCCAGCTGTTGTCACACTGTGAAAGTAGAGCAGTGCCAATGTACAGTTACATCTACCCGCAGCCGGATTCCCTCTCCCCTATTTGATGCAGTAATAAAAAAACAAAGGACTTTGAAGTGGACGTCTCATTACGGCTCAAGCTGGCAACTCTGCGGGAAGGAATCCAAAACGACAGGGACACATCTTCCTCTTTCTTTTTTCTCATCCTCTTGCTGGAGGACAGAGCCACTGCCGCCTCTGCTGCCTCTGCTGCTGCTGCTGCTGAATAGGACAGTGGGGAGTAAACGGTTCGCGAGGGGGCTGCTGGAAGTGACTTTAATGTCATGCAGGAAGCGGGGAGTGAGAAAGAGAAGCAGAGAAGTGGAAGGAGGAGGGTGCTGATGGTGGCTTTGGCCCCCGGGAAGATGCATCAAAGGGGCATTTGTCGCAGAGACCAGCTGGGAGTCTAATCAGAGAAAGAGAACTGGAGTTTGTGTGTGTGTGTGTGTGTGTGTGTGTGTTTTGAAGGGGGTAGAGTGGAAGGGTTGCATCAGTAGTGACAGATGAACCAGCTTCCTGTGGAATGAATATAGGGCATTCATCAGAGTGCAGCTGTTTTCTCTCTGTGTGTCTTGCTGCCTGTGTGTGTGTGTGTGTGTGTGTGTGTGTGTGGGTGAGAGTGAGTTGTTTTAGAGCGCGCAGTTGTTGCAGGTTTCAAGATCAGATTGATGAATGAAACTCTGTAGTTCTTTGGGCACCTGTGCAGAGTGACACAGTCTAGCAGCTGGATTTTGTGTGTTTGCAGCTGATTGAGTGTGTGTGTGTGTGTTGGGAAGAATGTGAGCGTGAGACAGGAAGACAGACAGGACAGGGAAGAGCAGCAGTTTTATTTATTTTGTGGCTACAGAGAGTATTTCTCCTTCAGGAATCAGTAACAGAGTCATTTTGTGGCTCTTTCTGAAATTCATCACCCTGGATTGTAAAGCACAGGTGCTTATGTCCTCTGAAGAGTATCTGTCTCTCCAAGAAAAGCTCTCGGGGACATTTCCTGCTTCTCCTTGATCGCTGCAGGTAATACGTCAGGGTTGGCGGTGGATATGTCATACGATCTCCTGATTCAAAAGTCTTCATACTGGAGGGAAACTCTTATTCTGTCTTATTTTGTTGTGACTTCTTCATAGCCACGTCTCGTCAGACAGGTCAGCTGACGTGTCTTTAGTCCGTCATGTCCCCGCTGACACACAAATGTCACAGCAAGAAGTTAAATCGCTGACCCATCAGTCACGTCACACCAGCTCTCCATGAATCTTCCTCACCAGTCTAGCAGGCCGTCCAGCTGACTTTGCGCTGCTCTCGTGTTGAGTGATCCAGACAGGTGTGAATACTGCAGGCCTGCTGTGTCACCCAGTGCTGACAGAGGATGTCTAACAGGTGTGTGTGTGCGCATGTGTGATGTCTGTTTAATGTAAATATGAGTTTTGGTTGTGGAGCAGAAGATAATAGGTTATGGCAGCTACACTGGGATAAATACATACACCCCAGTGACAGGAACATTTCTGTGTCATCACAGTGGATCAGCTGACATCAGTGTGAGACCAGAGGAGTGCACTCAGAGTGCAGGTCTACTCCAGGTGCGTCTGGGGCCAACAGGAAGTGCAGGGCAGACTGTGTGTGTCCAGTGTGTAGTCTGTGCATTACGTCAGTGAAAAGAAAGGGAGACAATAAGTGCTTCATACAAGCAAAGGAAAACCCTGCCAGTCGCTAGGCTAATTTATACAATGTAAAATGCCATAGGCTTGTGCTAAAAACATTAGCATGTTGTATTTGTGGGGAAAATGTGTCTGACAAAAGACAAATGTTTTGTCTGTGAATGCTGTAAGTTATAGTGAAGCTGATTTGTTTACTTGTGGTTGAAATTGCTGTTGTTAAGACATGTTTAATGTGTGTTTTGGGTGTGTTTTGAATCAACTTAACTTTACAGAAACCCTGCCCACTATTGTTTTGGAAGTGTAAGTGCAGAGTGACACAGACACACCACTGCAAAAGCATTAAGGTGGATTTATACTTGTACGGAGCCTACGCCTGCGCTGTTGTGACCATTTATACTATATTGATAGCCCACAACAGCCTTGGTAAGGGTTGTTTTTAGCTTAGCAAGGTGTCGGAAATGCCTTTTGTTATTTGATAGTGTTTCACTTGCAGCCCAGCCAAGAGTGAGGAGTCTGCAGTCAATGACAATAAGCTCTAAAAAAAGCAAAAAATATAGATATTTGAATGTATGATCCTCTCCAGGTCGCCACCTGGTGGAGATGATAAAAAAATCTGAGTCAGTTTAAGTGTCATCACACAAGATTATGACCCATCTAGAGTTGTTTACAAGTGGTAACCACCATGACTGGATGCTGAGATTTAGGATGCACTTTTTAAATGTTCCTGGTGGCTTCAAGAAGATTTCCCTCTCAGTGTCACTTTGTAGTGACATTAGCTGTGTAAAATAACAGTAACAAACATGCATGAGTAAATTAAACATACAGTCACTTTATTTTACTATCGTTTGATCCCAGCCAATAGTGTTTATTGCAACAGTAGTTATTTACCCTTTTACAGTGTAAATGAAGTGTTGCTGCCCTGTAGGCCAAAAAATTAAGGCAGATTCTGTCAGCACGCAGGTGTCCACAGCAACACCCGGGTGTAAATAGCCAATGTGGCTTTTTACACCCTCGTGTAAATATTCCTTGGCATCCTAGCAGCATCAACATATGAAGTCAACACAAACAGGGGCCTATTCAGCTATTCTGCTAACGTTTATGGACACAGTGTGCATTCAGCTACTTTCTTTATCCTGAAAACTGATAATAATAAGTCAACTAAGGCGGAAAATAGCAATGTTAACAACCCCAGACTCCTGTGTGAACCTCTCGTACTTATCCCATTCATCCACAGCTTACTCCCTCCGTTGACTGTGTCCCTCTTTACACTACGTCACCTGACTTTCTTGTAGTACATGTGTGAGGCAATAGAAAACCTACACGAATTCAGAAATCATCTGTCGGTATTGTGGACACTACCATTAAAGCAGGTTGTTGAGTCATAAATTGCACTAATGTTTAGATGTTTTCAGCCATTTCAAACCCAGTAATTGTGCATGTCTTCTCTAAAGAAGATACACTTTATCCATCCTCGAGGGGAATTTCAATTTTTCCACTCTGTTGTCACATACACAGACCTGAAATACACACACATGCACAAACAGGACCTTTACATGCATTAAATGGAGGGATGTCAGAGTGAGGGGGCTGCTCATGGACAGGCACCCTGAACAGTGAGGGGCCTGTGCCCAGGAGGAAAAGTGGCACCTCTTCAGCTACCAGTCCACGCTCCATATTTGGTCTGGACAGGGACTTTAAATGGCAACCCAAGTATCTATTGACTGAGCTACTGCCACCCTAACCTTCAGCCAGTAGCTGTAGCTTAATGGCTGACAAGGCACAGGTGTAGCTAATAACCCTAATCATCACTTTGCAGTATTTCAGCGTCACCAGTGAGTCCAGCTTTGTCATATATTAGCTTCACCTGTGCTTTTTGTGGTGTGACAGGTCAAACTGTCTGCTGTGAGTAAAGCCTACAGTCTTAATGTGTTTTTCCTAGTGTCAAATAATTAGCATGGCACAACTATGAAACTCAAACTGCTGTTTACTTTCATGTTTTCATAGAGCTTAAGCCACTTTACTGTATGATTTAGTTGAAAGTTGAGCCTCCTGACGCGAGCAAGCTACAGGGATTTTAACTCAGGTAAGCTTAAAGTTAGATAGTTGTGATAAAACCTTGGAATTTCTGCAAGCTAACGTTACATTACACTCTGACAGAGTATAAAGCCAACATTTGTGTGTACATGTGTCCATGTGGATAGTAAATGTGCTGCAAAAATGGGACTTGTGTGGGATTGCCCGTGGGCCCTACATGGGTTATGCTACAGCTACCAAGTGAGTATGGGCCCAAAATGGGCGTCTAATCTGGGGCCTACATTATGGAACCCGTCGACAGTCCCATATAGGGCCCAATTTTCAGCCCATTTACTACCCACATGGGCCCCACAAACAAACGTCGGCTGGGACCAGATGAGCTATGAATTCATAGTAGGTACAAATATCATACAATGAAACATCATGTGTGATATATAAAAAAGAAATGTAAGGCCCACTGAAAATAATTAGCATTAGCATCTTTTATTTTAAGGATATTTTAAGATATTTTTAAGGAGGGTTAATTAGCCTGTGTTTAAAGTTGACTAAACTATATTCTTATATTGTTTCCAAGCTTGCAGCTGCAGCTCCAGCAGTCTGTTTCAGCTGTCTGTACAGTGTCAGTCACAATTTCCGTGCTGCTGCTCATAATTAAAATGTTCTTCAGAGCTATAATGTAGCACTGCTAACTTGCTATGAGCAGAAAATGTAGCAAATGGGTTTGAGTCCCGCCTGTCTGGCAGCATAACAGCTCGCTCTGCTCTGCCTTTCATCCCCTTTAATGTATTTTTTCAATGTGACGCCTGTGCCTTTTGTCGAGCTGCACTGTACTGATTCTTGCTTCTCTCTGCCATTGTTGTTGTTGCTGTAACGGAGCAGCTTTCATGATTTGAAAATAGTCTTTTGTGATGTGAAGGTGAACATCAGGAAAGGTGGTCACCCCGAAGCAGACACACACAAGCACAGTTCAAACTTTGTTTCTTTTTACAGTTGCTCGGGGCTCTTTGAAGGGAGCAGACCTTCCTCTGACCCCGGCTCCCCTGTGGTTTAAACCCTGGACATGGCAGCCATGTAAACAGCGTTTCCACACAGTCATACATAAACACAAACACAGCCACAAAAGGAGCCATAAAAAACAACTTCCCTCTGTTTTATTGTGTTTGATACAGGCTGAGGATCTTTGCCTAGATGCAAGAATAACTCCTAATCCTACTTATCTGTGAAGTCTTATGTGTGTGTACATGCACACACACACTGTATGACCGTGCGTGCGTGTGTGTATTCTTATGCATAGCATGTGCAGGTGTGTTTGCATCAGGGTTCACTTTGAAATAGCACAATTCTGTTAGTGTGTGTCTGTGAGTGTGCGTGTGTGTGAGTGTGTTCACCCTGGGAAATGAAAACGCTGACCCAATTTAATACACCTGTGTCTCGCTGCACTCTGGCCTAGCACTCAATCACACACGCACACATACACACACATAAACACACCTCAACCCGACTCCTGTGGAGTATAGCTCTCCAACACCACATAATCCCAGAGCACTGCCTCGGCTATACAGATAAATTCAGCCAATTCAAATATTGGAGGTGTTTTTTCCCCGCTTTTTTCATTTTTTTCCACTTCAAAGTCAGAAAATAATAACGCTCCAATATGAAGATGGTACAGAGCAAGAGAGCTGCAATAGGGAGAAAAAAAAAAAATCAAGGCCACGCTTTATTAACACGTGCTCACGAGATATAATTTGTAACCTTAGTTTAATCAAATCGTTCCTGCGTTTTGGTTAATTTGTGTGCGTGAGGCATTTGTTTATAGGAACAGGCAGCCAGCACGGTGCTTCCTGCTGTCCCTCCGCCTCACTCTGCTGCTAAGAGATTAGCCTACTTTGCCAGGAGAAGAGCGTGCGCCAGCTCCAGAAACGGACCTTCAGTTGCCGGCTGTAGCAACTCAGATTCAGCCAGCGCAGACCCAAGTGCTGGCGATCTGCTGCTGCTGCTGCTGACGCTGGGGTCTATGCTGACTGAATGCAAGTTTTCAGTTTCTGGCAGTTCAGTTCTGCCGCCTGCCAGGCCAGCAAGCCACTAAGGGGGCTGTGAAAAACTGTGAGGGGACAGTTTGTAATAGCTTCAGAGAGGCTAAATAACAAAATAAGGCCACTGTTTCATAATCAAGGAATACATCAGATGTAATCAGAGTACTCTCATTACAATATTGCACTGCCAACGCGCTAAAATGTGATCGTCAAACTTTTCTTTGTCAAATCAGCAGGAGGAGGAATGCTAACAGCTGTTAGCGACTTGCATCTCTCTGTCTTTGCTGTCCCTTCACTGTCTTGTTTCCCTCTGTCTGTAGATCACTACAATGGGGGAAATAGAAACTGGGGCTAAAAGTTCTGTTTACAACCATGACAAGCAAGCAGGCTAGGAAACCAAACGAAACGCAGGGCTCAACAATAAGGATGAGGTGAAATGCCACGTCGAATTAAACAATTCTCTCACCCAGTTGATATCAGACATGAAGCTAGCAGATCAAAACAAGCGGCAAAATAAGGAACAAACATTAAATTTGTACTGTATATAGAATTGTAATGTTTTGAATCTGACTTCATCCATCCTCACAACGTTTACATCCAAAAACAAGGTGGGGATACGCAGGGAGAGATGACCACGCCCACTTTTTCCATTCTGACTCTTGGCCATGCCGAGTAAAGTCATGCCATGCTGACTTCTGTTTCCATTGCTAGTTTAGATGAGCCATGCAACGCCAAGCCGCACCGGAGATGGACCTTCTCAGGAGTAGGTCCAATAGCCGGGCCGCCTGCCCTCAAGTGGGTAGAGGTGACAACTCGTCGACCGCAGTTAACCCCTAACGACCCCCGCTTTTCCCCCTAAAACAGTTTCTCTCCTGCGTCCTGTTTGTACTTTCAATCTGCTTTATTTTACTGTTTCATGTTCACTATCAGTCGTATTAGAAGTTGTGTAAAGTTGCTGCTCGAAAAACTCAACATTTCCTGATTTTGGTGCCAATTAACTTTTATTGTGAAGAATTTACAGGAAATGAAATGTGTTTATCACTGAATTAGCTGAACTTAGTGGCTTTTCTTCAATTAAGACAAGTGTAATTATACGGCAGGGAGGAAGAGTTAAAGCAGAAAGAGCCCCAGTGAGATGTTGATGAAGAGCTGCAGACAACAGGCTCTTACTGCACCTCTGCAAACAGCTCACCTCTAACACGTAAACTTCCTTTACCTGCCCTGCTGCTGAAAAACACATGGAGCAAAAATAACAGCCGTGGATCGGCGCTCTGCTTTAAAAGGTCATCACTAATGTTACACAGAACATACGATTCGCGTCATTTGTCTGTCTCTGACAGAACTACCATCCCGTCTGCGTTACACCATCGGGCCTCACTGTTATAACATGCACACAAATCTTTGTTGTCTTTACCCAGTCAATGTGGCTGAGGTCCAATTTGTTCATTCATTTATCTAGTTTAATAATTCATTCATCTCTCCCTCCTCCTCCTCCTCCTCCTCCTCCTCCTGATCACAGTGAGGAAGGTGTGTGTGGAGCCAGCAGTCTGCTGTAGCACTGCTAAACTATAACCACGTCCACTTTTTGCGGTCCAATCAAAAAGGAAGGATTTGATTGAGGTCCTTTTTGTAAGTGCAGACTCGTCAAATACGTCACAGCACAGAAGCTAAAGACGCTCTAACTTCCATTTCACTGGGACCTTATCCAACACCTGGGAGCAATTTCATTAAATTGAGGCAACAAATGATATCATATGTGCACAAATCAACCAAATGTGGCCTCAATTTATTTATTTTTCCTCTCTATGGCCACTCTGAGGCTCTGTTAAATTGAGTTATGACTTATTTTTTATTAGTTTCACTTTTCTACATGTGCATCATTAAGGCGGTGTGCAGATGCTCCAGCTAAGGAGAAGCTGATTTACAGTTTTAATAATTAAACAAAGCTGTTAGATTTTAATAATTTTCAAGTCATTTAAACAAAACTATGCATCTGCAGGTGTACCTGGATACAGCAGAGACATTTAATAATACAGGGAGTGTTAATAATGTATACACACATACAGTGGAAACAGCAGATGTAGAGTATTCCGGGATTATTTGTTTTCAGATTCCTGCTTTCATGTTTGTGTTATATGTCTGCTGTTAAGGATGCGCCTCCATACTGGGTCTGTTTCCCCCTCAGGCTGAGCTCCCAGCATGCCGTTCAGGTCCCGGGGAGCATCTCTGTGCCGGGTGACCTCACACTGAGCGGTAAGGCGGTAATGAACTTCCTGCCGTCGAACTTCCACACATACACACGCACAGACATAATCTCATCCACATCCCCGAGGCACGGAGAGATGTCACATTAGCATGGTGCTATCTTTCCTTGAGTGTGTGTGTGTTCGCAGAGACAAATGACTACATTGTCCCTGGATGTGTACTTCCTGTGTGTGTCTGTAATTAATCTGGGCATGCGGCGGGTGTAAACATAAGGAAGGACAGTTTTTTTTTTGTTCTCTTCTTCTTTTCCTCAGATTAATCTGTCTTGTCAGATCTGCATTCACACTAAATCTCGACTCGCTGGCCTGGCAGGGGACTCATGAATGCGGTACCATCAACCCACACACACTCACACGCGCACAATAAAAGACAGATTTACTGTGTTGCTTTGCGCATTTTTCGACATGCATTTGTCATGTTCTCTGTCAAGTTGTCGGTGGTCATGATTCTATAAAAAAGCTGCAAATTCTAAATGAATTTCTGTAGTTTTGATAAATAAAAATATGACTCAGTGTGTGTCGCCATCAACTACTATCATGCAAATACATCCAAGAAGACGTGACGAGATTACAGAATCAATTAGGGACTTGAAACTCTGATACAACACAGCGTTTTTACGTGCTTCCCACCTAAGATGCCGTTTGCATTTTCTAATGATGTACTCTGGTGTATTATTAGCCACTGTGGTGATAGAGCGTGTGACGTGCAACAAGCCCCTCCATCTGGACTATTCTCAGTTTTTCGGGGGCTCTTCTATGGGAATGGAAGCATTTAACAGCAAGTGGCAGGATGACATGAAAGTCGTGCACAGTAGAAGAAGCAAAGGTAGGGTTTATAAAAAAAAATCTGTCTTCATGATCACACTTTCGTGGCATCTTTTCCTCTCCAATATGCCGAATTTTCCAGCTCAGCCAAACTTTCTTTCCCAGCTGACAAAACACTTCAAAGTCCATTTAATTGGAGCTTTTTTTTTTTTTTTTTTAAATAATATCACATGATCTTCATCAGCAGTTGGAGTCTGCCAAAATGTCCATGTTTTCTGAGCATTTTAAGGACTTCACTTTAAAGATGAGATTGTTTTTATCTACTGCTGTTACCAAGGTCAAGAGTTTTCAATATTAAGGCTCTTTCCCCCAAACTCTGAGACATATTTAATAACTTAATTTGTATAGCACAGTTCAAACAGAAAGTGCAACTCAAAGTGCTTTACATAATAAAACGAGAAACTACACATAAAAGACAGTGTAAGACACAATCACACACTCACACAGACACCTACACACACGCAGAAAAGATACAAATTAGGTTTGATACCAATTAATTAAATAAAAGCTACATAAATACAAGTCTCAAAAGAGGTTTTAAGATGTTGTTTGAAGCTGTCTACTGAATCAGAGAGTCTTACGTCCTCTGGAAGGCTGTGCCAGAGACGAGGGCCAATGACACAGACTGCAGCATCACCGTACCTTCTAGTTCTACATTTGGGGAGTTTTAATAGACCAAATGTGGAGGATCTAGGGGATCTAGAGAGAATGTATTTGACCAGGATATCAGATAAATAGTCAGGAGCCAGTCCATTAAGAGATTTAAAAACTAAAGGCAAAACAAGTGAAAGGAAACCTGTAGCTCTCAGTTCTCTATTTTGTGCCAGAGCCCTGGAAAGATCTTAGCGCACTGTCTTGAAGGATGTCTCATTTCCTTAAATGCATCTCAAGAAGCGAGGACAGAGGCAGCTTATCAGAGGACGTATAGACTGCATCACTGTGTTTGTACACAATAACTTCTGGGTTGAAAACTCCTGCTTCCTAACAATCGCACATTCACACACATGTAGATTTTGTTGAGTGCTGTTGTTGTTTTTTTGTTAAGTGTCATGTAAGTTTACATTACCAAAGGTTTATGACAAAATCACTTGACGACACCGACTCCCGTGTGTGCACGGCGAGAGAGGAGAGGGAGAGACGCTGTGCTGCTGCCAGAGGAGCCGCTGAATGAGTTCCCTCTGAGCAGTAACTCACTAAAAAAGTCTGAGAAGTCCGGGACTGTTCATAAAACATTCAGGACGCCACAGTTTATTCCACACTACTGAAGCTGCTCCTCTTTTTGGAACCACCATGAGTAGGTAATAATTTTGCTTTCAGCCATGCTTGTTGTTGCCGTGGGTAACAGTATGACGTAAGTGTGTCAACAAGTTGAAATATGGCGAGTATCACAGTATGAATTTTTTGTTTTTTTGTTTAGAATATTTGTGTGACTTTACCTTGTCATCGTACAGCTCTTTCTGACAGGCAACTGAAGGCGTTGTCTCAAAAGCCACTGGCCTCCACTGACAAAAACAGTCATTGTAAAAATTGCTGTTCTACCGCTTTTAGGTGTGTCTTTTTGGGTGGCTATGTCTTACTACAGTACGTTGCTTAGCTTCCGCAGCAGTAGATTATCAAAGACGCTAGCAAAGCAGCGCAGTAAATAAAATAAGCGCAGCAGAAACGTCAGATATTTGGTCAGACCACTGTGTCTCATTTTATATCTTTAAATGTTAGAGTTAGTGTTGAAAATGACAACAGAAATAAACAAGTTTTCCTGTGTCACATATTTCCGTAATTCAAAACAACTGCCAGTTGTCTACCCGAAAAATGTTGGTGCAATGTCACAGTGATTCAGTCTCTGTGAGCGAGGGTGCTCAGGTGTATCCTTTATCGAAGTCTTTCAGCACCTGTGATGTATAAAAGAGGTGTGACACTCAGACAGGTGATCCATCTGTGCAAAATCACTTATCTGAAGCACGGGTGTGTGTTTTGTCAGCCTTATGTCAAAAGTCTCTTCCTTGCCTCTTCCTCTCACATCTCAGGTGGAAGGGAACACCTGAGGAGAGGAGGTGAGGAGGTGAGGAAGTGAGGAAAGGAGTCAAGTACAAACTGAGAAATGAGAAGAAGATCTGTTGCACCTGTCTATGTTGAAGGTTTTAGTTTTGGCGTTTCCTGCATCAGAGGACCAGAAAGAAGGCTGGACACTCTTGCTGTCCTCTCTGTGACAGCTCAGTGTAGCTGCACGCTGTAAACAGGCTGTACTTTCAACCCTTCCTCATCATTAGCCTCAGTTTCGCTGTAACTAAGCACTTCTCCCTAAACGTTCGCTCCCAGCTCATCCCCAGCTTCTCTCCTGACCTCCTCACACCTCGCCCTCTGACCTCTCCTCCCCCCTCAGCTGCTGCCCTTCAGCCCGAGCCACAGTATCTCCTCCCTGTGACCCCCACCCCTTCCCGGGGCCAGTCCCACTCCTCTGATCCAAGACATTACATGTCTAATTGAAGCTGACAGCCACATCAATTTCGCAGCCTGGCGTAATGCAGCACCAGGCTGTCACTGTTCCACACAGCTCTACACAGGTGAAACCGCACCCTAGTGAGCACAAGTAAAGCTGTAATATCACCCTGTTAATTATTAGGATGGCACATCTGGAGTCTTCATCAATACGGCTGTAATTGGCACAGAAGGGAGAAATAATTGTGCATTAATTAGAGAAATGAGGGAATTTGGAGCTTTTAACCTCTCGCTGTTTCAGTAGTAGGAGGTATGGAGTGATTTTGTTCTGTTGTTTTGATAACTGATGCTCCATGTAAGCAACTGCATTAAATATGTGTGACATCTGGGGGAGGCCCTCTGAGGGTGAAGGGGATAAAAGCACTGAGACGCACATAAACCCTGATAGAGTCTTGTATGTTAGGAAACAAGGAAATAATGTTAACACTTGACAGATATAGCTACATATTAAATGTGCCATATTAATAACCAGTGTTGTGTAATGGAGTAATATATAATCATCAAATATAATCAGTTACAGTTACTGAGGAAAAAAATCAACTAAATTACAGTTACTGGTCAAAATTTTTAATTAAAGTTTGACACTCTGGTGTTAAGTACTGTTTTGGGGTTCACACTGCTTGGGTTCAATTTATGTTTTTGTCAGCTTTATAACCCAGTTTAAAACATCTGAAAAGTAATCAAATTTAATAAGTTAGGCCGACATTACTTTAATAAAATAATAAAGAAGTTACACTGCTCATTATGTTTTTTACGAGGTAACTAATAATCTATAAGGGACTGTTCTTTACTCATCAGAGGAGGCAGGTGGCTGGGGTATAACTTATTTTTATTTTTATTTTTTCACTCTGACCTTCTCTGAAGTTATAAATATATTTCCGCCAGAAAATGCACGACCCTCCCTCCACCATAAATTACTTATTAGATTTTTAAAACGTACCCTTTGATGTTTGAAAGTTAAAAGTTGAGGATGAAATCAAAGAGTTGAAAAAAGCTTTGGCTTCTCACTCTTGTTGGGCATAATGGTTAGTTAAAGCAAATGCTTTACATTTGGCCAAATTTTAAACGAGATGTAGAATGAAGTGATTTTGATAAAATATCACCAGACCTATTTCAAACTTAGATTTAGTTGTGTTTTTTTTGTCTGACAGAAGCCTTTGTTGCACAGCATCTGTCCAAGGACTGTCGGAAATGTGAAAATCCAATAATAATTTCTGTTTTCAAAGTTTTTGAATATGATAAATGGCGTATTTTTGGAATTTTTAAAAAAGAAAACATGTCTTCAAAGGCAAATTTTCTTTAAAAATCAGGGGGAAAATTCATACAACCATTTACATTTTTATGCCCCTCCCTTAAGCCAATATAAAAAAGTCTCCCCAGTATTTAAAAAGTTATTTGAAAAACCACCCCCCTTTTTTTGCACCACCCTCTCCTCCCTCACAGGTAACGAACAGTCCCTGACCTATTATATTTACAAAGGAAAAAAATATTTCTATAAATAACTAATCATGTTACTCACTTCTTACTTCAACTGTTACGTACACTAGTATTTAAATGTTTTTCATAATAACTGTATAAGTAACATCGAGGTGAAGAATGAGCGCTGACGGACACTGTTTCTGTTCAATTGTTTGAATTTTTGTTTGCATGATATATAAATGACACATTACCTTAACACTCAACATTTTGACAGTCAAATAAAATGGTGTACAGTAAATAAGGTGCACTATAATAAATAGGGTAGGATTTTGGACTTTGGACAACAAACTAAGGCCCCATGTCCATCAAAGTGTTTTTTCCCAGCTAAAATCTCCAGGTGCTTCTCAGGAAACGCCCAGCAGGGAGCGCTTGGAGGCTCAGCAGGCGGCTGCGGCTCAGGAAGTAGAGCAGGTCGTCCACTAATTGAAAGATCAGCAGTTCCATCCCCGGCTCCTCCAGTCCACGTGTCGAGGTATCCTTGAGGAAGATACTGAGCCCCAGTACCTACCTACCAGTGTGACATGTCCAGAACACCTCTAACAGGAGGCGCCCAGGAGGCATCCTGATCAGACGCCCTAACCACCTCAACTGACCCCTTTTCATGCGAAGGAGCAGCGGCTCTACTCCGAGCTCCATCCAGATGTCCGAGCTCCTCACCCTATCTCTAAGGCTGAGCCCAGCCACTCATTTTGGCTGCCTGTATCCACGGTCTCATTCTTTTGGTGGATGGATGAATGGATTACTGTCTAGGCATGCTCATCAGTGTAAAATGTGGATTCAGTATTTTTCCCTAATCAAGTTAAGCAATTTAATTAATTAGATTTTTATTTTTATTTTGTCTCTTGTTTCCCTTATTGTCCTCATGCTTATTTCCCTTTTATTTGATATTTTTATTCATCAATTATTATTATTTTTTGTTTGTTTTTTTCTCTCACAACTGCAAAGCTTTTCCCACTGAGACATTTTGGCATATCAGACAAAAGAAGCACAGGT
This sequence comes from Cephalopholis sonnerati, assembly GCA_019142605.1. NCBI lineage: Eukaryota > Metazoa > Chordata > Actinopteri > Perciformes > Serranidae > Cephalopholis > Cephalopholis sonnerati. The sequence goes on along the minus strand of JAGQAX010000015.1, from coordinate 24,670,536 downwards.
GTAAGTTTAAAAACGACAATTAGGTGATTAGGTGATTAGGCATCGTTGACAAAATGTGTTTCACCTGTGCTTCTGCTGCTGCGACAGGTCAGAATGTCTGCTGTGGAAAAGGTCTGTTGCTGGATGTGTCACATGTGCTCTGGTGAAGCTTCACCATAACACTACAAGAAAAAAAGATTATATTGAAACAGTTTTGGGGGAGTTAAACACATTATTGTTCTTTTTAAAGGCAGGGCACTGAACTGATATCAGCACAGAGGACTTGCTCACCTGTTTCCTTGCACGGAGTCATGATTGTTGGAGGTAAGTCTGGGTTATGTGCACGTGGGAGACTGAGGCCACAGAGGACCTTGTACATGTCTGCTCTTATCACTGTCTGCGTCTCCCTCTCTCTGTCTGTCTGCCAATATCTGCCCATCCAGCTCTTTTTGTATCCGCTACAGTGCAGCCTGTACAGCAGCTCTCTCTCCTGTTTCTTTCATGTGTTCCACCTCTTCACTGCGCCACTTTGTCTAATAGAAAGAAAGGGGGAAAGGGACAGACACAAGGACTCCTTTAAATGTGTCTGTGGTTATTCATTTTAATGCCAAGGTTGAGGTATTTCTGCTTTGATTAATTGGCACTGCTCCACTTAAAAAGAGTGTCAGAGAGTGCATGTGCATGTAAACTGGTCTTTAGAGACCAAGGCTGGCTGGTTTTATTATTATTATGAATACGAGGGCAAGCTTGAGGAATTGAAAGGATGAGTCAACCTTGTTCACACTTTTTTTGTAATCCTTTACAACAGGTGCAGTGTTCTCAATAACTCCATCCCCCGACTATATAAGGGAAGTTCTCTCTACATTGTGTACCGTCCCATCGGTCTGGCAAAAAATCCATAAGAATAGAGCACGACTTAGGTGTGTTTTTGTTGTTCTGCGTGATGTTAGCCACTCCGTCCCATAAATTAGCTGTACCTGGCAGGAATTCCCTCTGTAGCTCTATCCGACACTGCAATAAGGCTGCATTTTAATAATAAAAAGACAGTTTTATAAGTGGAAACAGGCCGGCTGCACAAACAACTCAACAATGCATGTTTTAGGAAGGCAAGTGTGAGAAATATATTTGCATTTACTGAGCTGAATAAGATCAAAAGTGTTTCCAAGGTCATTAGAAACAGTATGAGATGCAGCCCTGCCAGTGCAGATAAACCACCAAACATAAAAGAGTTTAATTAAATGTGTTGTGCTATACTCCTGCTTTAAGTGTCTTTGAACAAACCAGAGGAGAAAATGTAAATTTAAGATTGAATATATACATAGATAAGCAGACTTTAACAACAGACTGTGTTTGTCTGACAGTCAAGTCGGCACAAATATGAGCAGTCCGTAAAACACAAACACATACCCACACGATCATGAATAAATTCTAAAAATAAACCACAACATATGGACATGACTGCATAACAAAGCCGACAAAAAAAAAAAAAAAAAAGACAACAAAAAAAAAAACAACAGAAGACAATAACATCCGCTCTCACAATAGCTGGGCGTTTTCATTGAGCTATGTTAAGCACAGCTTATCGGCCAATCTGCTTTCTCTACCACACACACACACACACACACAAATACACACACACACTCCCCCACCCAAACATGTAGGCCTGGGGCAACTTTTCATTAACTTTGTGGTATTACTTCAAACCCATTAAAATAGGCCCCTCCTAATCTAAATCCAATAATTTGTGCACTTCTCCCTCCCGTCACTGGCATCATGCTTTCCTCTATCTAACCCAATACTAAAAGAGAAGATTCATTATCTCTTGTTTGGACAGGGATTATGCTGATCGGGGCGGCTTAAGGCAGAAGATATAAAGACTCTTAATAAAATTCTTCAGCCGTTGCAGCAATGTGCCATCTAATTTAAAGCAGTCAGACCCCTTAACACTCACACACACACACATAAAAGTCCCTTCCCATCACCTTCCCCTTCTTACCTAAATCTCAACATACCCTTCTTCTCATCTCCATTTCCATCCCTCTCAGATCATCCCTATTTCCGCCTCTTTTGTTACTAAAACTTACATGGAAATGTTAGTCGGGGTCAGATCTATTATCATACTGACTTTCTACATTAAAGTGGCTGCTCTCGTACAGCTGTGTTGTCCCTATTTTACCCCTAAAACCAATGCAAAGGCTAAAAAAAACATAAAGGGAAGCATCAGTATATTTGGGTGTGTTTCTCATGTTTTATTGTCAAAGTGACAAATGGAGACAATGGTTTTTAAAAGGGTCAAGTATTGAGTGAGACAGCTGCAGCTGCTGTAGCTGCTAAACAGGCTGCTATGAAACCCCTAAGGGCAATTGTGCATCGTCAGTTTCTGTCCATTAAATATGCTTGTTTTTGCCACTGAGAGGCTCTGATTGTTACTGTAAGTATCTGAAAACATTGCAGAAGAGACCCTACAGAGGAATAAATTATTTTTTCTTACCTTTTGCGGAATCTGAGTCTCCTTAAATATCACAGACTTTTACACATTGTTGAAATCAGCTAAACATTCAGCCATGACACTGAAAATCTTTTAGATACGACTTAGCCATGCTTTCTGTGCGCCAACACAACAGCCTCTTCCCAGTACACCTCTCTCTAAAGGCCAGTTCAGACCAATGATGCGCGAAGAGACAAGTTGCAACCACTTGCAACGTGCCGTTATGCTGGATCACACCAATGCAACTAGATGAGATGTTGTATCATCTCTATGCAACAACTCTCTGTACTTCTGTTCTGATTTCCAGCTTTTCAGGCTGATTTTGTGGCTGAATATAATTTGTAGCTTCTTAAAATATGAATGAGGATAGTGATGGTGAGATACTGGCTACAGTTTACAATAATATAAGTACGCAGCGCCAATTATTTAGTCAATAAAAAAACACATTAAAAAAATGTGTGTGTGAGGGGGCATAAGCACATACAGCGAGCAGCAGCAGCAGCGACCCACCGTCCGACACTGGCACACTGTGAGGACAGAATCAGAGGGATCGGCTGGGATGGAGCACCTGCCGCAGCAGGCAAACATGTCGTCTACAGTCATTTTGACTTGACCAGCGGACTTCACTACAAGCCGACTGGCTGAAGAAACAGCTTAATGTTCTAAAACCAGCTGCTGGCGGATTTTACCAGTGGCTGTTCCATCAAAATCTGTTTTGGATTTTACCAGTTCACACCGCTGCAACTTTTCTTTGCAACGTTCTGAAATGATTTCGTCTCGAAACATGTTTCATTTCTCTGTAGGGTCTTTTCTGCAGTGTTGTCAGACACTTCTAATCAGTGGAGACACAAGCACTTTTAATGGACTAAAATGGTGGTGTCGGTGCACAATTGTCTGTAAGGATTACATTATGGCCTGTTTTGCTGCTGCAGCTGCGGCGTTCTCTTTTAAACCTGAAACAATTTAAAAAAATTGTAGTTCCAGTGAGTCACTGTGACACAAAAACATGAGAAAATGGGGTCCAGTTTGAAAAATACCTGAGTTTCAATCTAAAACATGCAGTAGATGTTGAAGGCAGAAAAGCAAAAGTATCTTTAAGAAAAGTATCAGGGTGTTTTTTGTTTTTTTCTTCATGTCATTACTGTAGTTCAGGAGCCGCTGGAGTGCCTTTTTATTGGTTTCTATTCACCGAGGCACTGGAGTAAAAGTGTGTGGAATTCAAATGAAGAGTTGCATTTCGAAAAAAGGGAATCACATCCTTCAGCACCTGAACTTCATCATTCAACACTTGAGTATTCAACACTTGAAAATGTAGGGCATTCTCTTTACCAACACTTTTTCGACTTTGTCAGCAGGGGAGCTTAAAAAAGTGCCGTCATTTTATTTCAGGCGATCAGTCACGGCTTAAGGTTACCTGTCATTGTTTTTCATCAGGAGGTGTAGAACAAACAGGTGTATATATATTTAGATCTATATTTTTTTTATTAGTTTGAACTTCTTGGAAGTAGAGCCCTGGAGGATAACTGTTTTCATTTAGATGTAGCAGACTACGTCATGAGAGTCGGTGCAAATTAACCTACAGAGCAGCACAAGGAGCTGTGCAAATGTTTTCATGGTCATCGAATATACATGCAGAAACGAGTCTGGGGAGATGCAAAATACTTGCATGAGGCATGTGGTCGGTTCAGAGCAGGTTGGGAGGCTCTTGGGGGAAACAGACGCAGTGCATCCATCCACCCTCCTCCCCCTTCCTCGGTGGGTTAATGATCATAGACCTCACCGCATCGCAGTCCTTTGCAATTCAAACTCTAGTTCATTTCTTGCTTCTGTTTATGTGGCACTGAAGGCAGTTTTTATGAAGGTATCTGTCTTCTTGATGTCAGCGCCATTTGACAATTCATTGTCAGCTGAATTGGCTGGAAGAGTGATCGCCAGCTACGGTGCTTTAAACAGAATTATTATCAGAGGGTATTTTTTTCTGGCTCACTCTTCCCCTTGCCTTTGTTTATTTGTTATTTACTTGTATGCCATTATGGTAAATAATCGGTTTCACAGTATCTGAGTGCAATTCAGTTGATGCATCTATTTGGATTTCCTGCGTATTTGAATTTTAACTACAGGAGGAAAATGCAGATGTGAGGAACAAACTGAGGAGAGTGTGCCTAACTAGGCTGGCTGGTGCAAGGGGAAGTAATGCATACACACTGACGCTCAATGTAGGGTCAAATGGGAACCAGGGAAACACCACACAGTCATTTGCAGGCAGCAGTCCGCACACACATACACACACGCACACACCCACACACAACGATCCAATTAAGATTCATTATGTGACCAGGTTTCTGAGGTGACCGGGCAGCGAGTGCACGTCTGCTTCAGTCATCATTAATGTTAATTTACAGGCAAAAAGTCCTCTCTCCCAAAGCTGAGGCGCAGTGGAGCACAATATCAAAATCTTTAAAACAAATACATAAAATATGACCTGTTCCGAAAGAGAATCAATATTGCATGTTTGTCTGGAGGAAAGCTGCTGATGCATTTGCTGTGCTGACTTTTCCAATTTCTACATCTGAGATTACCATCGCTTTCGAGTATGCTGCTCATTTTGAAAAACAGAATTTCATTCAGTCGCTGCTCTAGCTGTATGCCCCGAGGCTCTGTGAGAGAGGGAAAGTGTATTAATGAAATGAGAGACAGACAGTGTTATTTAAATCACCTCAACAGCGTAACCCGAGGCCTAACATGGGCTCTCTGCTGCTTTCCAGACCTGTTTTCATACCTCAGCCAACCAAACCAAACTTAATCATATCCAAATAAACTCAGCCAAAGACAACCAAACTGAAACACACTGAGTCAAACTTAGCTGCGCTGAACCGAGACAGTGTACTTAGTCACATCAAGTCAAATAAAATCAAATCGAATCAAATCAAATCAATGTGATTCAAATTCAACCAAATGAACCACACTATAACCTCAGAACACTGTGCTAACAGATCACACACAAACTCAATAAAGCCAAATGCAAATTGCCAAAACCTAATTAGCAGAAAAGCTTCATGACACAACTTCACATACATCAAAGGAATAGTTTGACATGTTGGGAAAAACTTCTGTTCACCTTTTTGTTGAGAGATAATGTGAGGATTGATACCACTCTTATATTGGTGCACAAACTATAGAGCTAAAGCCAGCAGCTGGTCAGCTTTTTATTTATTTATTTAACCAGAAAAACCTCTTGAGATAAAAAACTCTTTTTCAAGAGCATCCTGGTCAAGACAGGCAGCAACATTAGTTCCAGACAGACAACATGGAATAAAAATACAGAATAAAAATGTTCAGCTCTAAAACAAGCAACATAAAACACAAAGATTACTACAAAGAAAATGCAAAAATGGCAGCTACACATGATGACAAAGAGCAGCTAAGACACACCGTGACATTGGCATATAGAAGACTGGGTAGAAAAATCCTGCAGCAGTGCTTTGAAACGATCGAGAGGAACCAAAGAGTGCAACTTCTTAAGTTCAAGTCCTTCTGCAGAAGATTTCACATATAAGGAGCTGCACACATACATGCATGCTTGCTTGCCAAACTCTGTACGTACCCTCAGTACAGACAATAAATACATGTTCTGTGAACAGAGAGCATAGCCATTTTCAATTCTTTGCTTAATGTACACACATATATGCTGGAAGAAGGCCAAGAATAGCTTTGTAAAGAGGAGAATGCTGATGAAAAAGTCTAGCTTAGCTTCACACAAAGACAGGAAAAAACTGGAAACATATACAGCATAAAAGGCAACACAATCTGTCGACCAGCTCAAAAATTAAATCTTGTTTGTTTAAGTCATACAAAAACCAAAGTTTAAAAACAAGATTTTGAGATTTTACTGCAGGGTTATGTGCCCAGGAATAAGTCCTACAACCTGAAAATGAGGTAGCAGTTTTACACTTGCGATTTCCCTGTTTCAAAGTCAGTAGGTTTGATGCCTGAAATACGGTCTGTGGTTAAAACAAGCTTAACAGACTTTCATGTTTTGTTCTCCAACATAAAATATATCACTAAATTCCCCACTCATGAACCTTGAAGCTTCTATGTGTCTTGTAAAAGGTGGTTGCTAACAAGTGACTGATTAAGACTACAGAACATCATCACGCCAAGCTGCACCAATCACAGCTTTACAGTCTTGTTATGGTAGTGACGTTAGGTCATGTGACCATAGTGTAGCTTGTTTATAGCCTAATGTTAGCTTTTTACTTCTTGCGATTGCATCAGGCTTCAATTATCTTGAAAGTGGTGTTCATTAATGAAGATTATCTTGCTGAACAAAATGCACAAATATCATAAACATTTGTTTCCCACAGAGCTTATTTTTGCCAATAATCCAAAATCATATGGAAAAATCCCACAGGCTTTTTGCTGAGGGAACCAATGCGATGCTAACTTACCTGTTGGCCTACAGAAAAACGTCATCCCTTGGGCACTCTTTCTTGCCTGGCAACCTCACAGTGACGACAACACATTACTGATCCAACCAGTGACTGTATATAAAGATGGACAACATGACCCCACTTCCAATAAAAAACAAAAAAAAGAAGCCAAAACATCCCGGGTACGGCTGCTGCCATCTTGTGCTGATGACATCATTTGACATCACACCATTGATCAAGACCAAAGCAACTGACACATACAGCTGTCAAACATGACGTCAGAGCCCCCCTTTGTGGCATCAAATAACGAATTAAAAACAAGCTTATCAGAACACAAAAAGAACACTTAAGCATACATCAGCATGAAAAGAGCTAACTAAAATCACAGCAATGGTAAATGTACTTCCTCTTGTGTAGCTCCTTTCTAGTATGTCGACCACTCAAAGCGCCTTTTACACTACAGAACCAACTTTCACCCACTCACACAGTGGTGACTGAGGCGACCACACAAGGTGCCACCTGCTACTCAGTTAAATATTTATACACAATCACAAAGAGATGGTAAAGCCATCTGGATCAATTTGGGGTTCAGTATCTTGCCCAAGGATACTTCGACATGCAGAGTGGAGGAGCCGGGGATCATCCGATAAATAGAAGACTTGCGCTACCTCTGAGCCAAGGCCGCCCTAAGAGACCATCTTTGAGACAAATTTATTTGAAGCACACTTTGAATTATTAGTTTGGCTCATGTCCCATTGGCTAACGAGGAGGGGCGGGGTTCACGACCTACACTGCAGCCAACTACCAGGTGATCAAGATGTTTTGGCTTCACTTTTTTTGTTTTGTTTTAAAGAAGACTTTTTTGGCTTTTGCCAGGATGGACTTAAGCAAGAAGTGGGGGAGAGAGTGTTGATGACATGCAGCAAAGAGCCACAGACTGGAATTGAGCCCACAGTGACATTGCTTCTGTACATAGGATGCCTGCTCTAACCACTGAGCTACTGGTTGCCCTCTTTTGGCTTCACTTTGGGGAAGCCACTGTGCTCCATCTTAATACTGTCAATCATACCATGCATTGGCAAAAACAAAACTGCCAAGTCCTCCAAATTAAAAGACAAAATACACTGGTCCAATTCCTCTAGAACAGATTTGACCCCCTTAATAGCAGAACAAGGTGTTGATGTCTTTCAAATTATTACAAGTAACTGTGTAAAAACAAATCTGTTATATGATGTGACAGCTCCATGGTGAATGCTTGGTTAAATCTAGGCACAAAAATGACTTGGTCAGGTTTAAGGAAAGATCATGTATTAGGTTAAAAGAAGCACTTTGTCAGGGTTTGGGAAACATCATGGTTTGGATTAAAATAACTGCTTCATTAAGGTTAGGAAAGCTCCGTTGTCATGGTGACAATAATAAATACGTGGTTAAAGTTAAGGGCTGTTCATGGCCATGTTTTAATAAAACCAACATTGACTGGGTCGGTACAGGAAACAACCAGTGGCCTCCTGTGTTAAAGTCTCATGCGTTGTTGACCCTTCCAGTCACTCCAACATCCTCCGCACACAGACTTTCATGCTTTTTAACAACCTTCATCTCACTTCCTGCTTTGCTCTGGTCATGATTACCACAGTCGCCGCAGGCTTTGGCACTTGAACACAAACACATGTCATTTTGGGGCACATGTTGAATAAACATACTGCTTTTCTTTAGAGGACAGAGTGTCAAAAATGCGTCTTTCCCAGAATGTCAAACTATTCCTTTAAATCCTGAAGTTTACAGCAAAGAAACCACAACAAACTCAAACTGTTTTTCAGCCAGTGTCTATAAAGTTTTAACTCTGATGTTTATAAAAGCTTTAATGGTTTCCTTAAAGCTGAAATTGCTGATAACTCCGTCACAAGATTTCACACAAGTGTTGACCTTTTTAAGTTGTCAGGGAGGAAAATCTGATTTCCAAATCTATAGTTTGTAGTTTTAAAACATTTAATTGTTGGTAAGGAGCTTAACGTTATCTGTTAATTCACATAATGTATACTGACTTTAATGCATTTAGAATTAGCTTTTATTTGATCTAATAAATGCATGTGGTATCTCACTACATGCATGACTTGTGTCCTGGTGTTTTATCACAACTTAAAATATTAACTCTGTCATTGTTAACCCTGTTAGCGTGTGCAACAGCTGAATGAACATGCTTGGTAAACACTCAGCTGTGGACGGAGAATCCTGTTTGTGCGTTCAGCAGGAAATCTCAAAGAACTCATCTGGTAAAAGTACAAAGTGTGTGTGTGTGTGTGTGTGTGTGTGTGTGTGTGTGTGTGTGTGTGTGTGTGTGTGTGTGTGTGTGTGTGCCTGTGGTGCCTTCTGCATGCCAAGGCTTTAGAAGCTACCTGTTCTCCCAGAACAATTAAGCCAAGCCTCTTTACAGTATCTCCGCTCCAATTAATTTTAATATTTAAACAGCCATGCAGAGACTTCTGAACCCACTAACGCAAGATTAGAGTAAACTCAATTAAATATTGATGGCCATAAATAAACATTCTAATTTGGAGAAGCGCCATGGTGCGCAGTAAATCAAGAGAAAAAAAAAAATGGTTTCAGCTGAAATGCTATGCTTATTAGCTGAGCAAATGTTGAACCGGGGGGTCAGGAGAGGAGGTGAGAGGAAGGACAAAGGATTAATGAGGGACGTCACGTCACAGGGCGCAAGTGTGAAAAAGAGAGGACATACTGCAGGTGTTTCTGTCCTCGCTGAGAAATTCCATCAGGTGTATTTAGAGATGTGCACATGTTTAAAGCTACAATACGTTATCTTCCACATGGTTTCACTACTTTGATGTGACACCTTGGTCTTTGTGAGTGCGCAGTGAAAATGCCATTTACAGACTGCGTGATCATACAGTCCCTTCAGGATTGTTGTGACCTGAAATGCTTAATGCAGCAAGGTTGCAATGCATGTTGCAGTGTTTCTAGGCTTTTTTTTGCAATGAAACTGCTGCGATACTGTCTCATATTCAGAGCCTATTATTATGAGCATTCAGTGTTACCCATAGAATTAGAATCTATATGTGATGAGAGGGGGTTGGGGGCAAGAGGTGGGAGCAGCAACAGATCACCTATGAGTGGCTGTTGCTGCCGTTTGACGCAGTGTTTAAGGACCATCTTCCTGAGTCTCTCTCCTCGTGTTCTCTCTCCCCGGTTAGCACAAGTTAACACAGCAGCAGCGGCTAACATCCGACACCGAGCTGGTAAACAGTCCCAACAATCTCACACCAACACTGAAACTGCTTGACTCTCTTGTTAAACCAGGGGTAGGCAATCTGAGGCTCTGGAGCCACATGCAGCTCTTTAGCCCTTCTCCACTAGCTCCTGTGGCTTTGACAAAAAAAGAATCGTATGGAAATAAATAACACAAATTTCATCAACTAAAAGGTGCTTTAAAGGTCTACGGTCTGGCGCCTTTTCTTCCTGTTTTTTACCAAACCTCAAGAGCGGTGGCTAGTCTTAAATCTTGTTGTGCAACATTGCAATATGCTGGAGGAGCTGGTAATGTGTATGATTTACTGTAATTACAAAGTTAAATGATAAAGTAGAAGTAAACCCTTTTCAGTGTAACCACAAGGACTTTACAGTTTCAGTGTGACGATATATACTCATATGATTTTTTTCTCAAAAACACAGGGAGCTACTGGAGAGGGGCTAAAGAGTCACATATGGCTGTGGAGCTGCAGGTTGCCTGTCCCTGACCTAAACGGACACCAAGTCATGACTAAGACTGGAGTGTACCGAGACAAAGAGGGCGAGAACGTGTCAAAACAAAGACCAGACCAAACCAGTGTGAGTCCCACACTCCATGACACACTTAGAATAAAATGTGGAACATGCAAACCATAAGCACTCCACAGACTGGTCTGAAAATCTGCATTCCCATAAAAACACCCACAGAAAACAAACAAATGAAGATTCCTCTTCATTCTCCTCTTTTATTGTGCAGCAAAGGAAATCTGGCATATGGAGAACAAAAGAGACTGACTGGGGTCTGGATTTTTAAATGCTTCAACTGAGGCTGTGCAAACAGTGAAAAGATGTGCAAAAGCTCAAAAGTTTCAGTCCATTTAAGAATTTCTTTAGTGCACTCAGTTGACCCCATGCGAAGCCCCGCCCCTTTGTGATGGTCCGACAAGCTGTCGCAGTAAGCATGGAGCCCACACTGTAACTAACTGCGCTCCCTGAAGAAATATTATCATATTTTTGGAGAAATGAAACAGTGATTCCAGAGAGAAGCAGACAGAGGGGTCTACAGTCTGTGTTTGAAGGATATATCCAGGATGTCAAACTGACTCAGCAGCAACAACAGGTTAAAAAGACAAAGATAGTTAGAAGCTAAAGCCCAACTATAGGCTACAGATCACAGTGTAAAAGTGAACCACTGCTGATCGACACAGAAGACAATGAATATAAAGGGAAACTTTGCTGATATTGAACCAGCTGTGTGGCATCACAGTGTGTGCAGATGTACGGTGTTTGGCTTCGCCCCATGCCGCTGCCAGCACCTGGACCTCTGCTGTCGGACGGGCAGGGATCTCCCGGGGAAGTCCAACAACGAGTATCATTAATACATGACGTGCCCCAGGCACAACATTTAGCTCCAAATCCACAAAACCAGCCTGAAAATGAAGGAAATCTAAAACCAACCAGAGTCAATGGAGCACAGCTGTGTTGTTGTTGGACTCTGGTTTGAGCTGGCCTGATGCTACGTTATGATTGGCCAGTCTGTGTCCGGGGCTGGGACTTAGCGAAGGGTCAATTGTGCTCTGAGTGTCCAACATAAGTCGCGTTTCCATTACAGTTGTTCGCAAAATAAAAGCAATATTTCTGAAATTTCGACAAAGTTCAAATGCTACTTGCAGGTGTTTCCATTGAACGGTGTTTTGCAAACTAGCCGTCTTCCTCAGAGTAAATTCTCGTCCGTCCCTCGAGACTTCACTTTGAGGAAGATGGCTGAAAGTGTTATGCGTCTCGAGACACTGACCATTCCGAGTTTCTTTGTTGTTTGCTATCCAAGATAACTGTGACATTTTTATCACGAATAACTGTTAACTGTCCACACATACCGCGCCATCTTCCTCAAAATGAACTGGTTGTGTGACCCCTACGTCATGTCCGTTGACCCCGGTGACATGTAATTGCGAAAAAAGTGTTTCCGTTACACTTTTGCGATACACTTTTATATCGACACATCTGAAAAGCCACCTCATGAGAGCGTAAAAATGTTTTAGCGATATTTGAGAGGATTTTCGAAATATAGTTGTTTCCATTACCAGTTTTTTATTGCGATATTTAAGTTTTGCGCATTTCTGGAGGTAATGGAAATGCGACTATTGACAGGCTGAAGCCTAAACCTTAGAGTGAGGCAACAATTTCACCTTGTTGGTGAACATTTCGCTATGTTCAGTATAAACATAATTGTGACTTACCAGTTATGTTAAATAGCAACATTTCCCCATTATGTTAAGAGAAAATGTAATCTGCTGTTTCCTTTAAAATGTGTTAGGTGTACATAAGTGCAAAATCTAGGAGACAGGGCTGACCACCAAGGCTAAGACAAGGAAATATACAAAGTAATACCTGCATCAGCTTGAAAGACCAAGGAAATGACTGTCAGATAAGTGCAATAGGAAATACACCGAAGCAAAATGGTGCAAAAATGTTGCTCAAAATAAGATTGTAGTTTAGAGAATTTTTTGATGTTTGCAATACAGTTAGGCTATTTTGGGGTTCTTTTTTTAGCCAAGCAGCTCTGTAAGACAATATACAATAATGATTTCTGTGTCTTTGGAGGGTGATGTACAGAAAATCTGACCTGAGCGTTTTAGAGGATTTAACTGCAGAACTCTGGCCTCATATTCAAGCTTCATTGACCCGCAGAGCGCCGCGGTGGTGAAAGTTTATCACAGAAACGTCTTCTGTGACATTATAATATCCGCCCTTCATCCTCTGAGCCCGCGGAATAATTTTGTTTTATCTAAAAAGGCTGGAAGATGTTACAGAACTTCCAGACAGAAAACAAGTCCTTGAGAGGCTGTCCACGTGCTCGGCTCTGACTGACAGTGAATCATTCATGGAGCGCAGGAAACATGATGAGAGCTTGATTAAGGACAGGGAGAGATGGGCTCCAATGTTAAATCAGTCCAGACTGAAGGCTGATTAGACGAGAACTTTTACATAAAATACTGGAGGACCTGAAAAATCTTTTATCAGACATGTCGGTGAATCTAACTCCACAAAAGTGGCAACTTTCTAAACGGCGAAGGCCAAAATATGCACATATTTGTGCGCCAGCGCCCTGTACCTTGTTCACCTAAAATGTATGCAGAGTACAGATTTTTTCACATCATTGCCTGTACTTGTTTTTTAGCAGTGTTACATTTATGCAATATGTCATCAAGGCTGTGCCTCCTACATGAATCAAAGGCAAACACATGTACACAAAGACAGAGATACAGACACACTTTTACAGAGATTTTTCATCTTCAAGCTCATGAATTCATAAGACAGTGTGTATGCCAAGCAGAGCTGGCTAACATGACAGCCTCCTGACAGCTCCCGTACACAGGCAGCTATGTGTTTGAGATATACAGTATATTTTTGAAAGTTATTCAAGAGCGAGGGGGGGAGGTGTGTGTGGGGGAGCAGTAACACCACATGAATAAATAGAAATCAAACATTCAGCGGCGGTGGTTTTGGCACTTTGAGCGGAGATATGGGGGAAGGTGTCAAGGGGTATGGCAACAGGGTTTGACAAGGGGGCCACGACGGGCAGCAGCCGCTGTCAGAGCGCCAGGTGGTGATGCGTGAATCGGGGGAAAGGAGACGTGACGCGGTGGATTCTTCCGCTGGTCGCTGGAGAGGACCAGAGGCCGCGGGAGGGGCCCCCGAACACACCGTCCACCTGTCAGAGCTCTGGCCAGCTTCACACACACGCTCACATGCATGATAGGAGACATGCAAGTGCCCGTTTATGCGGATGCAGAAAGACACGCAGTCATTTGACAGGATGTGGTTAGAAAGCAGAGGGAAAACCAGTGGATATTAAGAAAGGTCATATTCAGAGGATATAAAAGGACGCAGGAAATTAAAAGGCCAAACATTTGGTGACATTGATCACTGTCCACAGATAAGGCCGATATGCTCAGGGAGAGCCGGTTTGTAATAAGACTTGTGAAGCTGTGCTGAGTGACTGGCAGTATTGACATCTAAAATAAGACATCACAGAGAAGGATTGAGACAGCAGATTGTGACAGGGCAGGCTTGTGACATTGTTTTGCAAAAGCACAGTTTTCTGGCACTTTCAGATCACTGATGCCTACAGGCTGCTGCCCAATTGATTTTTGCTCCAGTTCTTTGACTCAGCCATAAAAACTTATAAATAGGAAATAGATTTAATACATTATCTTTCATCAAACATGCATGCTAGATGAAAGCATACATGTCCTTGTATTTCCTTTACCAAGATTAATGTGTGTTCTTGTTCTCGATAAAGTATTAATGAGTCTCAATATATAGTTGTTTTAATTAGCTATAAAATGTAGTCGGATACAGCATGTTCATGAAACCAGAGGACAGAATAAACTGTCTAAATGGCTTTGAAGCTTAAACACATTAAGGTTTTAGATTTTAGTGCACACTTTTGAGTGCAGTTTCTGTATAGTAAAGGTGTGTATGTGAAGGTCAGTATATGATTCTGGAGTAAGATTAATAATTCATTATCAGGTCATCAAATACGAACGCTTTGGTTTGGTAGCAAGTAACAACATCTGTGGCTGAAAAATGAAGACTGAAAACTGCAATTCCTTGAACAGCCACTTGAGGCTGTCTCCAAGAATGAGTCAGTCCTCGTAGACTCCCACATTCAAATGCGTGACTTTACAGCAGAGACATATATGCTTACTCACCCATTTAAATGTTATTAAAACTTACAGGTATACATTAATAAAGGGCGTGGCCTCTTTGAGCAACAGGTGGGTGTCATCCGTTAACAAGTTGCTTCCAAGGCGACAACATTGCTAAGACATCCTAAGTATGTCTGAAGTCTTTGCACTAATGTTTTTTGAACACGTTCAATTTTCTGCGTTTTTCGCATCTGTCAGAATCCTTAGAGACGTTTAACTAAGAATCAGTGAAGAAAATGTGGCAGCGGGACACATCTATGATAACACAGAGGAGCGGGTCGCACGGTAGCCTTTAATAACTCAGGTAGGTCATGTTCACCAGGTCAGATAGTAATCAGGTGGATGATGATGATGAGGAAGAGGAGGAGGAGGATGTGGACCGCACACAGACAGAGAGAGAGAGACAGTGTGACAGAGACGGAGGACAGCTCAGCCCCTTAATGCAGCTGTGGTGCCAAATGCAAGACACAAGGAGAGAGTGGTGACAGATAAACAAGTTCAGTAGAGAGAAGCAAGAAAGGAAATATGCCTTTTCATTTTGTCTAGTATTGTGAATTTTCCCAACTCATAGAACAAAAAAAACAAAAAAGCACATCAGATTTAGAGTGCAAGGTTTCTGTATGTTACAGATTAAAAGTGTGCAAAGGCCTTAACAAGTCCCAAGTCAAGTCTAAGTCCTAATCTTTGAGCTTCGAGTAGTAAACAAACCACAATGTGCTCTTCACCAAATGTGATGCCGTTTACATTTGGGGTCTGATATTCTAGTTTTTTTCAATTCAGTTTTAAGTACATTTTGTTTTAGTGGTTTTAAGGCTGTTTTTCACTTGCGAATATCAGCAGCAATATTAGCATCAGTCTTGTCACCCATAGCTGTAAATGCACTGTGCTAACCAAGCTAGCAGCTAGCGTTAGGGTTAGCTCCACTCTGGCTCCAATAATCCAAGATGGCAACAGAAAAATTCCAAACTCGAGGCTTTAAAAACCAGTGGCAAAGCAAACAAACAACGACTTTGACCTGGGAAAGTGGTGTTTGCGTCTTGTAAGATTATAAAGCCAAACCCTGTTCTTTTTCCTAAACCCAACCACGTGTGTTTGTTGAAGGAAAAAAATGTCATGTCTCGGTGTTGTACTGACGTAGTGCTTTTATTTTGAAAGAAACTACATGTAAATGTGAAAGTTCCTGTGAAAACAGAAGTGTATTTTTAAAGAAGACAATGCATATAACAGGCAGAACTTGACACAGTGTGCCAGGATGTCAACAACCAACGCACCTAGAGTATCTCGCACATCGCATGTGGACGTGGAAAGTTCATGATGAGGTTGGAATGAGAATATGTTCGTCACAAAAAACCCCGCATTTTCTTTTTAAGTACAGTAAATTTATGGCACAGAGCTTTTATTCTGAAGTGCCATTTCGTGCTGTCGAGTGAGTGACCAATGGACAGCTACCTGACAGAGACAGCAAGCTATCTCAAGGATATGGTCATACTCAAGTATAGCACTGAATATATTAAACTGTGTGGACCTTGAACTAATGACTAAGGGGAAATCTGGAACCACTGGTCTATGGAGTTGATTGGAAGTCAGAGTGAACCACCAGCACAAAACGTCTGTATTTGACGACCTTGGAATGACACTCAATAATCAACCATCTTTCTCCAGAATTGCAAATTGCACCCTTAATTGTCTTATTGCAGCGTCCTTCACTTCCTCACATTGTTTACCTTCAATACACTTTCTAATCATTATTTATGTTGGTGTATATTATGCAGTTTGTTGTTCCCGTTATTTGACTTTTTTCAGGCTTTGTTTGCTGACAGTGGATTATTCCTGAGTTTCAGATTAAAAGATATGTAAAGGATTGACTATATGTTCTGGTGACAAATCCCCTTGTTTTTTTGTAAGTAAATATTTACTCCATTAATCATATCATGGCCCTCAAATCCAGAATTTAAGCTTTCATGTGTTTGCTCTGTCTCTCTGTCTCTCTCCATCTGTCTCTTTGCATTTCTTGAGGGAAAAGCCGGACAGTGGGCAGAGTGTTTTTTGGAGCCGGCATGGGAAGCAAAGGCAAAAGCCAGAGAGGGAGAAAAAAAAGCCTCCATTCACAGCCCCATAATACTCTATTCATGAAGCCCCATGTGCTTTTATTATTTAAAGCATTCTCCCAGCACAGAGAGCTCCATCCTGTCTCATTGTGAAGCCATCATCTGAGGAGCTATTTCCACAGAAGCAAAAAAATAGTCCTATTTGTGAAATACTGGTTATCTAAAATGGGACCCCAGGGCCTCGACGGAAGGGAATACTGGATTCCACACACTTCCACATCCCACTGGTGGATTATGTTTTTTTTTCTTTTTCTAACTCTCCTTTCCCTCTTCCTAACGCCGCTTGATATCATTACACAAGCCTTGGATACCAACTGTCAGAAAACGCGGAGTGTAATGCATCACTTGTCAGCGTGAAAATATATAATTATGCTCATCTAACAAGTTTTCAAGGCCAAATGGAGGTAATATCTCTTGTGTGAAACAATAATCTTGCAATGCATCAGTGTAATTGAAAAAAAAAATTGCTACATTTGCTTATTTGTCACCTTGCAGGAAATGTGCTGTGTTGACAGCTAAAGTAAAAAAAAAATCGCAGAAAGGATGCTAGTAATTAGCTTTGTGTGGGTGGATTTGTGTAGATGATGCACACGGGTGTGTGTGTGGTTTCGTTGTGTGTATTTGTCCCGCTCATTTGGATTACAGCGTATTGTCTTACCTGCCTGTGTTGTTTGTTTGGTGAATGGTAACATCATCTCATGTACCCTGACACCCCGGCCTATTGTTGCTACAAACAAATCAGAAAGCCAGACTAATTGAACATGTATTGATGGAAATGCGGTGCTTTGGCAACCCTGGAGCTGACAGCTTCATCATCACAGCGGAGTGAAGTGATGCAGAAGGATGAGATGCTTTAAATACACATTGAGAGACATGTCTACTGTGGAGACGAAGACAGACAGGGATCTGTGCATAAAGAGAAGAGGTTCGAGTTCAAGCCGAGACAAAAACAGACATATACTGTAAGAGAAAGAACTGAAAGGATTAACAGCTACCTGTCACATGCACTGTATGTGCAATCAGGACGATGCTGCTAAATACTGGCAATCAGGGCAGATTCATCAGAGCCTTCTTTTCCTGCCAAGGAAGGCAGCACACTGTAATTATGTAGGCATCAGCCTCTGCGACAGCCACCCGCGCTAGTTGTAATTTCGCCCAATTTACGTTAGAAGGCTTCAAAGGGCCTATAATTTGAATCCCTTCAGCTTTATGGTAATGTGTTAGCATTGACTGTCGCACCTTTGTGCTCACCATAAAATGAGCATGAGTGTTGAAAGATGTGTCGGAGGGAATGTGAAGAGAAGTAGCTGCAGTGACAGAAGGATTGAGAGCTCTTTCACACCTGTGGTTCAGTTCATTTGGCCCATATCAAGGAAGAAGAAATAACATCATTGCCTTTTAGTTCTGGTTTGGATCATGTTCATGCTGCCTTTTAACAAACAAACAAAGAGCTGTAAACATGAAGTCATATGGACTGACAGGTGACTCATTGATTCGACAGTTTTGGCGACTGTCATCCTGCATCATCAGCACGATGTGGACCTGTGGAGAAATTCTGGTGACTGACAGCAGGTCATGCTGCACCTTACTGCTCCTTATAAGTTTATTTCTCTTTTCCGGAGCTCACAAATAAATAGCTGATGGTGAGCGTTATTAGTCAAGACTGTAAATGGACCTCATGCATCATAACGGCACATAAAGGAGGCTATTAGGGCAGTTGCGAGGGCTGCACAACCCAGCTGGCATTCTAAGGTTTATTCACCGTTGAATCACTGTTGAATTATGTTTTGATTTTGACAGATGAATCAACGTTGATTTCGCAGTGCTGTTTCATAAACTTTGAATGTTGTTAAAAAATTGTTTCAATGTGGAAACAGATCCTTCTGTAATGTTTTGTTAACCTTTTTACAAACATCAGAATTAAACGTTGTTTCGATGTTGTTTCAGTGTTGACACAACTGACAACTTGGTGGCACGGTGGTGCAGTGGTCAGCATTATTGCCTCACAGCAAGAGGGTTCCAGGTTTGAACCCAGGGTGGGAGTGGCAGGAGTTTGCATGTTCTCCCCGTGTCAGCGTGGGTTTTCTCCAGGTACTCCAGCTTCCTCCCGCAGTCCAAAGACATGCAGGTTAACTGGTGACTCTAAATTGTCCGTAGGTGTGAATGTGAGTGTGAAAGGTTGTCTGTCTCTATGTGTCAGCCCTGTGATAGTCTGGTGACCTGTCCAGGGTGTACCCCGCCTCTCACCCAGTGTCAGCTGGGATAGGCTCCAGCCCCCCCACGACCCCCAACAGGATATGTGGTTCCGAAAAAATGACTGAACAACTGACATAATTTCAACCACATATCAATGTTTAAGGTTGGTCATGTGACAGCTGGGAATATGCTTTTTTTTTAAATCATCTTTTCAATGCCAACTTATTGGTGCCTTTTGTGTTCATTACAATGTTCACTTTGTTCAGTATTGCTATGTTAGAAATAATTCTCCAATATCTTTTCTTTTCTTTTTATTCGATTCTTCAAATTAAGTGCATACATATATAAACAAACAAGCCAACTAACTTAAACAACACCTAGACATTAAGACAGAAAAGTATAGGAAAGAATATCCATACAAAAAAACACCCCAAAAGAACAAACATTGCAGTATATTACAACTAAGAATGGATAATCTAATAAGTTTTAAAATAGAGATTGTACAGCAATGTGATATTGACATCGACAGATGGAGCGATCAGTTACTGCCCTCCAGGGATAAGTGAGTCAGAGTTGCCGGAGTAAAAAGTGTAATGGTTCCCAAAGTTGCCAGAACTTGTCCGATTCATTATTGAGCTCATAAATCAGTTTCTCCAGAGGAAGCACAGCTGATATCTGTGATTACCACATGTCAACCTTAGGGACCTGTGGAGCAGACCGTCGCAGCAACATGCACTTTGTAGCCAAGTATAAAATAATTGTTAACAGAGATTTGACATCCTTATTAAAGACAATGTCCAAAATATGGCGCAACAAGTATCCTCCAATATTTTTAATTCAGCAAGCACTTGGGTCTATTTTAGCTGTGAGCCTGGTCTCACTCCTAGAGCATCAAGACACACCACTTGGGCAGGGATATTTAGGCTTCATTTTTGTACTGTGAGGGTAAGTGGAGACATGTCGTCCATCTTTATATACAGTATGGCTGCCCCCAACTAAGAATTTTCCTAGTCGGCGAATAGTCGTCATTTAGGGCCATTAGCTGACTAGTCACCTGCATGTTTACGATATTAATTTAATTATTAAATTATATATTTTGGGCGGGGCAACACAATGGTTTGGGTTCAAGGTGTGAGAAAGAATAGTGTCAGTAACATTGTTAACACTGTGCTACATTACAGAGAAATACAAAACCGTACTAATGAACCTTAATTAATATAGGCCTATATTTTATCCACAAGTGCACGTCACACACTGAGCGAGCCGCCTGTTAATGATGCTGCCGGCAAAGCAGTAATGATTGTGCTAAGTGGCTAATGGGCATGTAGCTACTTACATGTTTCAGATGATACGTCATGTTTGTAGTCGACGAATGATGCCTGTCGTCCGTGGGACAGATGTAAAGCTCTGAGTTGGCCTGCACTAACATGATCAACTTTTCCGTTTTTATCAGACTGAATTTTACAGAAGAAGGGAAAGATATCTGTCGGCTGTGATTGGTTTGTAACGTGACTCCTATTCCCACATGGTCCAGTCATATAGGTTTTGATTTCTTTTGAGAAGGTGCAGCTCCTAATAATTTCATGTTTTTCTTCTTTTTTTTTTTTGCTGCAACTAAGCGACCAATGAAATCTTTCCGACTAATGACCTTTCTGGTCGACTAACGTTTGGTCGACTAGTAGGAAGCAGCCCTAATATACAGTCTTTGATTCTAATGTAGAAGATTAACATTACACAGCTAATGCCAACCTGCTTCAGTCTGCTTGTGGAGGTTAGAATAGGAGTTTTTAATAGCCGAGATCTCCATGTTTTTCAGGAGGTAGAGCAGGCACTTCCATTATATAACTGTTGTCCTTTTTAGATTTTGGTGTAAAAGTGTTGCCAGACACGGCCAGGGAAGTTGACTCTCATTCTGTGTTTTGCTCCGTTGTCATTGCATCGTGGTCAGAAGACAAGTAGTGCTTCTTTTTCTGCCAGGTAGCTGGGAACTTGGCATCTGCAGGAGAGGTGATTGTTGCAACACAAAAAGGTTAGTGAAGGTTTATCAATGACATGCAAGGTAAGTTATCAAGACGCAATATATGAGTTTGTAAAGTTGTGATAAACATTGATTAGACACTCACAAGGCTTTTATTAATGTTCTTAAGCAGTCTATAAATTGTTAACAAGCTTCTTATAGGTGCGTATGAATGTCTTATAACTGAACAATAAATGTGTTTATGATGCCATTAACATTTATGTAGCCTTTCTTAATAGATTATGATGTTAACAGGCATCTTTTAAGGACTTATAAGGGCCTTATTACCTTTTAACCAGTGCTAAGCACAAGGACCTTATTATAAAGTGTTACCAGTTCTTTATAGCCTTAAGGCTAGGTTTGAAAGCAGAGAGAGGTGTGAATAAGATGTGGACACGCATATATGCACACAAATGATGACATGAATTCCATGTAACCTCTGTTCCTCTGCCCTGTGCGCACGCTCTTCTGTCCATATGGTCAATTAGAGTCTGTTAAAGGCAATGACAGCACCAGAAAAGTATCGGCTGAGGCCTCGAGAGGTCGCAGGTCAATAAAGACCAGTCAGTGACAGCTAAAAGCCACACAATGTGTTTTAAACATGAGAGAAAAATCAGTGAATGGGGGAAAAAAAACAAGCTGTCGAGGTTAAAGGTTGCTGTGCTTCACATTGTGTCTGACCAGGATTATAACAAGGCTACTCTTGCCTTCTCTCATACACTGTGCTCTTCCCCTCGTCCTTCCTCCCGCCTCCTCCTCCCTCCCCTCCTGCTCTGTCTCTTCCTCCTCTCTAAGGGCTTCTTAATGACTAACCTGTCAGGATTAGCATCTCTCCCTATTTCACACTGTGGTATCCAGCTTCCTCCTCATCCTCTAATGAACAGCCCCAGCTCCAAGGACAGAGCAGACAGGGGTGAAGACAGATGAAAAACTCAAAAGCGCACATCACCGCCAAGCCTCACATTTCAGGACTCCTCACCACCCGCGTCGATCCGAGCCAGCTCTTTTCCTCTCTTCTCGCCCCCTTTTAACGTCCTCTGTCGTTCCCTGCTTCCGATGCTTAGGACAACTTAATTAATCACTGTAGGGCTCTAATGAATTGACCAGCCGGGGTGTATTGATCCCTGGGGTATCAACGGCTCGCCTTTGTGAAGTCTAATACCCTCTTCTGAGCTTAGAGATCAAACATCTTGAGAAAAAGTGGGAAGGAATATCACACTGAAACCTTTTTTTTTTTTGTGGGTGAGTGAGAGGAGGTCAGCTGAAAAGACACTGGCTGAAGCCACTTCAGCAAATATGTGCATTAGGCAGAAAGCAAATCCTCATCTTCATCCCCCACACACTCCCCTTCTCTCCTACCCTTGCCTGAGCTTGTGTTACATGTGTCACATTTATAGAAATAACATTCCTTTCATCAAGGGAATTAGTGTTATATTTCAGGTTGTCTTAAATCAGAAGAGGAGCTTACAGCTTATTAAAGTGTCGTCACGGCACCACCACTAAGGATGCTGGGGGATTTGGCAGCCTTCTCCGAGACTGGATCGCTCAGATCTTTTTCTGGGCCGAGGTTAGATTAGGCATTGATCTGAAAGGCTAATTTGATGCCACATTACAGCTGTGAAATTACAGCACTGTATGCCTCCCATTTAGGAATATGAGCTGGACAACTCCCTCTCCACTTCTCAGAAATCAGTTATGTAAATGCACACTGAGTAGCAGCGAAAGCTCGGCCATGTTCAATTACGGCACCAAAACGGAGCAGCGGCTGAAGAATTCAATTATTAGTTGTCAATTGTTAATCTGAAACATGTTCCACACCTTTATCCACGCTGCATGTTCCTATTTTTAGTTCATCAGGTCATATTAAAAGTCATGCAGGTAATAGCTTCGCTATATTTGGAGGTCCAAATACTAATCAGTGTATTCAGTTGGTTTGGTAAGGCTATAATTACCTGCTCCATCAGGTGTTGCCCTCTTCACCTGTTGATTAGTGCTCCTGTGCTGGGAAATTTAAACCAAACAAACACTTTGTTTTTACCTACAAACTTTTCACTTGGCTGATGAGGAATTCATTTGGCTGATTGGCCGCACACTCTTCATTAACATGAACAACTGTGTATCAAATTAGAGGTAAGCAGTGTGCGATGTAGCATGATCAAAGGAAAAAAAGGAGTGGGTAAAGTATAACTTCCAGTCTGTAATTATCATCAGGCAAACAAACTCTGGCACAAAACAGAAGTCCCTCTAAATTACTTTGATTCATACAAACTGTACAGTGAATTTGCAACATAAATACTTGAAAAGGTAAAGTCTGTTCAACACATGAAAAGGGAGGTAGACAAATGTTGGTACTTCAACTTTAAAAAGTTTCTTCAGTGTAAATATACAAGAATGAGAAGCAAGGACACAACGGTATTAGTGACTGTGTGGCTTTGAAACATTATATATATATATATTTAACATACAAGGACTACTGGCAGCTGTGGCTACAGGGTGGCTGTGTGGCTTAGAGGTAGAGCGTGGTCGTCCACCATTCAGAGGATCAGGTTCAATCCCTGGCTCCTCCAGTCTGCATGTCAAACACTGAACCCCAAAGTGCAGGTGAAGCAGCATCATGCATGGTAGCCTCGGCCACAAACGTGCAAATGTGTGTGTGAATGGGTGAATGTGACATAGTGTAAAGCGGGATTTATACTTGTGTGTCGGCTCTACGCAGAGCCTATGTCATGGCCTACGCCATTGTGAGCATTTATACTTGTGCGGTGGTGTGTCTGTGTTGCTCTGCAGTTACACCTTCAAACCAATAGTGGAGGAGTGCTAGAGGGGATTCTGTGAAGTGCTGTAAAGTTTAGTTGATTCAAAACACACATTAAACACACATTAAACATGGCTTAATAGCAACAATTTTAAACACAAGTACACAAATTGGCTTCACTATAACTCGCAGGATTCACACAAGGCGTTGGACACATTTTACGCACAAAAACAACATGCTAACATTATTAGCACAAGCCTATGGCATTTTACATTGCATAAATTAGCCTAGTGGCTAGCAGACTTTTCCTCTACTCGTATGAAGCCAGGGACAACAGCAACATTTGACTAAGGTAACGTTACAAATTTGGTTCCATTACAACTCAGGAGGTTCACTGACAAAACAACTGTTTAACATGCTAACATTATTAGCACAAGCCTATAGCATTTTACATTGTATAAATTAGCCTAGCGACAAGCAGAGATTTCCTCTGCTCATATGAAGCCAGGATAAATCACACACAAGACTTCAAACGCTATTTTGTGGAGGCTTTATTGTCTTCACAATTTATTGTTTCTGATCTGTGTAAATTAAAGTAAATAAAAGCTTTGTTTCCACTGAGGGAAATGGTTTCAGCTTACAGAAATAGACAGGAGGTCTGCGTTGCCACGATGTGTAGTTACATTTCTGGGGAGGTGCATGTCAGGCTGCAGCGTAGAGTGCAGCATAGGCTCTAAGTCGACTTAGAGCCTACGCTGTAGGTACGGCGTCGATTTGATGCATAAGTAAAAGCACCTTGATTGGTCGCATGACTAGAAAGGCGCTATACAAGTACAGTGCAGTCCATTACTACTGCTGGGCTTCCAACAAATTACTTTAACAAACAACCATCATAGCTCTTTTTTCTTTCTTTCTTTTTTGTGGAAACATTATTAGTTATGCAATTAATTTCATCTGATCATATTATCATTTTAGGAAAGTTACAGTTAATTTGTATATTGTAGGCCTGTAAAATGAAAATATACACTTCTCTTTAATACAAAATGCGGCTTTTATCTCAAGTTCAATCCACATTAGTACTTAAAAGCTTATTTACCATCCTTTGATTCTGGTATCTTCTAGTTTTCAGTAATTTCAAGTAAACATGATTTATGTTATATTTATATTTACAAACCAACTGGGTACATTTCGATGCAAATAGAGAATAAATTAAATAAACCCACAGTCGTTTAAATGTCTTTCAAAGGCAACATTTTTTTCAAGTAGATTTTCCAGGTGAGTGTTGAATGTCTACAGCAGCAGGTGGAGTTTTCCTTTGAATTGATCAATTGAATTTGATAATCATAAAACATTTAATTATGAATTATGTAATGTATTTCTGACTTTGAACATTGTTGTATCTAATAGTGAAGAGCAGTATTTCGGGTCGTTGACAGAGCATATGTGTCTGTGTCTGCTGCACCTATGTCTGTCTCCCTGAGAATGAGTGACCTGGAGTTAGGGGCGTAAACAGACAGTTCAGGCAGTGAGGTTGCCCTCCACGGGGCCGTGGGGTGGGAGGCCTTGCGAATGATTCAGGTTGCCACCTTGGAACTACACCTGAGTTTGTAAAAAAAAAAAAATCAATTTCTGTCATGATTTTCTTTTTTTTTTTTAATTCTATAAAAACTATAAACTATATATACATTAAAAAAACCTATTCAATTAAATTAATAACTTCTTATTTTCTTTGATGTTTTTGTCATATACAGGTATGCAGAGATGATTGTTGGCTAACATGTATGTTGATGTTGCCTCATGTCAAATCTCTGTTTGATGATATGACAAGACAATATGATATGGAAGCTAGTTTAGGCGTAAAATCTGTCAAGACTGACAACTTGACTGAACACATCTGCAAGTCCAGTGAGCAGTCATGCCTTTGAAAGAGAAAAACGGCAATAAGAAATGACAAGAGAAACAAACAGGAGGAAAAAGTAGTAGTGTGTGTACACCTTATGATTAGTGTTCACTAGGGTCTGTCACAATAGTGTGCATTGGGGTCCGTAGTAACGACCGTACGGCACTGCCTGAAGTGCTTGATGAGTGCCCCTACTCCCCTTATGATGGGGTATGATACTTTAAATTAGGATCCATGGCAAACAATAACTCAGTAAATAGTTCCATCTATTAAAACTGCACAAGCAGAACTGGGTGCTTTCCTGTGGGCTCTGGCAACACTAAACCCCCAAGCTTGCCTGAGAAGGACTCAATGCACAAACCTGCTATTTTTAGAACTGCAACCTGTTTTATTTTGTTCTGAAAATGTCGACGTGCAGCTTTGTTCTGTGGCCAATAAACGAGGTGCAGACTTTAGTCTGTATCACTGATAATGAGGAAATGCAGTGAGTGCTGGACGGAGCAGTGAGTGACAACAACCCCGCCCACATTTAAGGGAAGGTTTGCCATGAAAACACAAGGGTCTAGGTACCATGTCTGAAGGGTTACTTTTGGTAAAAGAGAAGGTCATCTGGTTGCACCAGCCCATCTGGGTGGGGCTCCCAGAAGGGATATAAGGACAGCCTCTCTAATCAGTCACTCTCTCAGGACTGCTGCATGATCTTCAGACTTTGTGCTCATCGAAACACTTCCTACATGATTGATTCCTTTCCTACTCACATAGATATTTTTTTGATTGATATATCTGTGTCGCCTCCATTTTGTGTTGCCGTCTTGAGCCAGTGACAGTGACTAGAGTATGTCCTCCTGTAGCATAGCTTGTGTTGTCTTTTGACTCTCTCTAGTTAATGAGAAAGATCCATCTATGGACAGGCACAAATACAAAACATTAGTAACTTTTTAAACACTACTAAAGCATCAGAGAGTGCCGTTCCAAGAAGATATCATCATAATACCATTTGATTCATTACATTTCGTGGAAGAACCTAAAATAGCCCAGCTGTGTAGGGTGTGTGAGTGCAGATGTAGTCCCCCTGTCTGTGAGTTGGATTTTTGTGTCTTTGTCTGAGCTCGAGGCTTTCGAAGCATTATTTCACTGCACGGTCGTGTTACACTGTGACTGAGTGAGTGAGTGAGTGAGTGACTGCCTGGCTGGAGATGCCAGCAGATTTAAGCGGAGAGGACACTCTCTCCGTCTCTGATCCACACACCAGAGAGCACCAGCACAATGGAGTTAGTCAGTGAAGTCTATCTGCCATAAACTAAATCCCTCTCACTCTCTGCAACTCCCTCCATCCCCTCTCAACTGCCCTGTCCCCCTTCTCTCTCTCCGTCAAACACACACACACACACACACACTACAGATCTACACACACACACACAATGAAATGCTCTTTAACTTTGCTAAATGCCCAAGCGTAACAACCAACCCCTCCCCTCTCCCCCTCACCCTCTCGCATGCTCTCATGCTGATGCATTGGGTGGGATTATGCGCAAAGGCTGCGCGCCGTGCCGTCCCCCTGCCGCGCCGGGGCCGTGTGCCGCCGGCCCCTGTCTGCATGGCTGACTGTATTAAACATAAGCAGCTTTACTTGATAGGGCTCTATCCAGCTTTAATTACCACAAACTCACAAAGTCTGTGGACAGCACTCCTCGCTGCCGCCACTCTGCAGAACAAACAGGCCAAAAGCCACTCGTCTGTCATTCTGAGCAGAGGAGGAAGAGGAGACAGGGATGATGGTGGGGAAGGAACGGTGATGATAGTCGAGCATATGCATCTCACACTTACCATCATGACAACCATCAACGGTATTACTGAATATGATGATGATGATAGGACATGATACATTATGGCAGTCATTGTAACAATGGTGACGCCTGAAGGTAAGGGTGACCTGGATTTGTTCACTGCATCTGCAATGTAAATACTGATTCTCTGCCATATTATGTGCACGGCATGTTTGAGCAGCAACAGCCGCCGTAATATGCAGCAGAACTGAGAAACCCTCTGCAGCCAAATTGAATTTGTTTCAGCGCACTGGAAGTTGGGATTTTGACCACAAAGGACAAAAAAGGAGTGTAAGGATAATTTGACAACATTTCACGGCAAGTTTAGTCAAGTTTTCTCCAACTGACAGCCAAGACTGGATCTAGCAACAGGGTGTCCTGAGCGCTGAGCAGGAAAAAAGCAATCCAGCATTACAAAACACCCGTGGTTTGCACATTTTGACTGGTAAAATTGTCTTCATAACAATGCTTATTTTAGAGGCCCTGCACACGTGCACAGTTTTTGATGAGGCCTCTGCTCAAGATGGAGGAGGAGCAGAGCTGTGCTGCCAAGTCTTACCTAATTTTTGTTTTTTAAATTTCACAAGGCAGTTCAGATGTTCAGATGTGTACATCAGGCTGCTTACATGCAACAGAAAGGTTGGATTTATCTTTCATTGTCAGTCTTTTAAAACAGTTTACATAAGAGGAGATATGAGGAGCAAGTGTCGTCTGTACATTCACTAGAAACAGAATGAAATTAAAACAGACATTCCCATTCACATCAATATGACAGGATGGTCACAGTGGTCGCCATTTTTATGTGTATTGTCATGGGCGACACAAGTCACACAAACTTTGTGGTTGTTTTGTGTCTCTTTGAGGTAATTGTGGGGGTTTTGGTTGTTTTGTCTCTCTCTGCAGTCATCCTCTGTCTCTTTGTGTTTGTGTTGTGGCTTTTTATAGTTGTTTGGGTCACTTTAAAGTAATTTTGTGTCTTTTTTTGGTCATTTTATGTCTCCTTGTGGTTGTTTTGTGTCATGATGTAGTCATTTTGTGTCTCATTTTTGTTGTTTTGTGTCTCTTTGTAGTCATTATGTGTCTCATTGTTTTGTGTCACGTTGTAGTCATTTTGTCTCATTTTTGCTGTTTTGTGTCTTTTTTGGTTATTTTGTGTCTCATTTTTGTTGTTTTGTGTCTTTTTGTAGTTTTTTTTGTGTCTCCTTTTGTTGGTGTTGTGCCTTTTTATAGTTGTTTGGGTCTCTTTAAGGTAATTTTGTGTCTTTTTTGGTTATTTTGTATCTCCTTGTGGTTGTTTTGTGTCTCTTTGTAGTCATTTTGTGTTTCCTTGTGCTTGTTTTGTGTCTCTTTGTAGTCATTTTATGTCTCCTTGTGGTTGTTTTGTGTCTCTTTGTTATCATTTTTTGTCTCCTTGTAGTTGTTTTGTGTCTCTTTGTTATCATTTTCTGTCTCCTTGTAGTTGTTTTGTGTCTCTTGTAGTCATTTTATGTCTCATTGTCATTGTTTTGTGTCTCATTGTTGTTGTTTTGTGTCTCTTTGTAGTCATTTTGTGTCTCGTTGTTGTTTTGTGTCCCTTTGTTGTCATTTTGTGTCTTCTCGTGTTTTTGTGTCACTTTGTAGTAATTTTATGTCTCCTTGTGGTTGTTTTGTGTCTCTTTGTAGTCATTTTGTGTCTCATTGTGGTTGTTTTGTGTCTTTTTGTGGTCATTTTATGTCTCCTTGTGGTTGTTTTGTGTGTCTTTGCAGTCATTTTGTGTCTCATTGTGTTTTTGTTGTGTCTTTTTTATAGTTGTTTGGGTCTCTTTGAGGTAATTTTGTGTCTTTTTTGGTCATTTTGTGTGTCCTTGTGGTTGTTTGTGTCTCTTTATTGTTGTTTGCCCATTTTTGTAGTTATTTTGTGTCTCTTTGTAGCTTCTTTGCATCTCTTTGTGGTCTTTTTGTGGTCATTTTGAGTGTCTTCCTGGTCTCTACGTTTTAATTTGAATGACATTTTCCAGGTGAAAGCCAGGGGGCCCTGACACTTTGGGCCCTGGGCCTGTGCCTGATAAGCCTATTCAGAAATCCATTTATGTGAACCATTTCCACTGCAAAAAACTGTTTCATTTGTAGCACTGTTTTTTAGTGGCATGTCGTGATCTCACTGTGGGGAGGTTTTGCAGTCACGAAATGTGCACAATCCCTGTTGTCTTGCTGCTAGAGAACTGAGGATATTTCCTCAGTCTAAGTCTAAGTCATCAAATTATATTGATTAAATGTTCATGTAATATTAAAAATGAGCTACCTCTTCTCATCTCCTCTGACTGTCTTTCACTGTGGAACAATTTGTGATTTTATGATGATGTAGTTTCTGTTGCTTACAGATAGATATAAAGAAAAAATAAATAAAGAAAGATTGCTGCATACAAATTACAAAAAAAGGCAGTTCTCAAACTAGTGAATGTAAACCACTTTACCGCCTCGCTGATATGTGTTGTCACCATAGCAACTCACATCAATCGCCACTTTCTTTTCAACCAGTCAAATGACCATGTCAAACAGTTCAGTATCCATTGTACTCTTATTCTATGCCTATACATACTCACACAGCTCTGAGAAGAGGTCTGACCTGGGGGACGTTCAATCTCAAAACTGTGTGCATCGTTTTTCTACGGTTTCCAGATTCTTATTTATTGTACTTACATTTTTTTGTTTATATTTCTCTCTTGCTTTGGCAACATAAATGTACATTTTCCACTCTAATAAAGCTCATAGAATGGAACTGAATTAACACTCCACCATACTAAAAGGCCTGTGTTTCGTAACAGGGTGTTTGACACACCACACTTTTCATTTGAATAAATGTTTTGCTGGGGCTGAACGCAGCCCTGATACACCTGTGTGGGTGTGGCCTGCTTGTGAAGAGCCTCCAAGAAAAACTAACACCTGCCAATTGAGTATTAAGGGCACTGGGATACCAAGAATCTGAGGTGTCTGATTGGCTTATTTCAAACAGATTGATGGTCAGAAAGAGGAAGTGTGCAGTGACACAGTGAATTGTTTCCTAAACAGTAAACTAATGGCAGAGAATCACCAGAAAGGCTTTAGTTAGAAAGCAAAGGAAGAGGAGTTATGATGCTGCCCACAGTGACCATGAACTAAATGAGCCGCAGTGAAGTTAGCCAAAAAAAAATGAAGGTAGCAGCCAAGCTGGTTAGGAAGCTGGATTTCGAGGATACACTAACCCAGTTTGTCAAAGCAAAAGAGAAGGAGCTGCTTGAGGTAAGAATCAACTGTCTAGTTACTGTTTGTGGGTTTGTGTGACAAATTATTTATGGTTTTTGGGAATTAATATGTCACTGATGTGCAGCTGAGATGCATGGATGTGTGTTAACCACAGAGGAGCGCTGGCCTGCTGTTATGAGGTTGTTTTTGTTGTGCCTGTGATGCCTACTGTAGCTTCATATGATGTTAATTTAAAAATTATGTGTTTGTTATGTGACATTGGACTGTCAGAGGACATGTTTTGGCATGGTGGGCGGCCCTTTGATCTTAAACACCCAGGGGCCCGTGGGGGTCTTGCTGACAGCCTGTCTGGCGCTATCTGAACGTCCCTGTAAACCCACTTTTCCGAAAGAATTAAGGGCATTTAAGTTACGCCTCTGACAAGAAGAACAAGTTGACCACGCACTGTAATTGCTCAAAGAGGACTTTAGGATGTCACAGTGCTGTGCCATAAATTAATTATCCTAAAGCGCTTAGTGAAAGTCACTATAATGGCTTACACTGAAGGGGAGAGGGTGAAAGGAGGTGAGCGTGCAGCCGTGAGTACAAGGGGAAAAACTTGAGTGACGGTAAATTCATACAGTAGTTATGAGTCTCATCAAGGCGGCTTGACTGAGTTATGGCCTGCTCTGAAAATGGTGTTTGTGCCCCAGCTGTGGCCGCCGCTGTCTCCCCTGAATGCCTTAAGGAAGAGGACAGAGAACGAGAGACTTATTGTCTCATTTTATAGAGGAAAAAAATCACCCCCGCTATTTAAAGGCAGCTGGTAGAAAGAAAACAAAAAGGGAAGGAAAGCTGGGTTTGAAGTCTGGTGGGGGGGGGGGAGCTTGTGTGTTTGTGTGTGTGTGAGGTTGTCACAGTCGCCCCACAGCCCCCTGGGAATGACCTGGCTGCCTGCTGTCAATGGAAATCATCCATCTTTCCTCTTCTATTCTCCACCTTTCTTTTATTCATTCTTTGCTCTCTGTTTTTTTTCCACATACCTCTTACTTTAAATACATTAATGCCAAGATTGTTCATTTGAGCTCACTTAGACACAATCCCACGTGAAAAATGTGAAGTGCATCATTTGTATATGAAATATTTAACCTGACGCTCAGGTTGAGAACTGAGCTCGGTACTCAGTATTTTTGCTCAAGGACACTTGAGCTTGTACTCGCGGAGATCAAACCGGTGACTTGTCAGTTACACAAAAGCCTCTGTGATCACTTGACAACGCTCTTGAGTTTTTTTTTTAATTGTCGGTGTCCCCTCCTCGTGCGTAGCTCTAAGATGTTTCTGCTTTTCAAGGCTGTTGCCTTAATTTGGCTTCATGCAGCGGACTGTGGGGCCATGAGAGTGTTTGTGCTGTTTGATGTAACAAGCTGACCTAATTACCCACTAACAAGTTACACTGAGGCACAGCTGAGTACCAACATCCACTCCAACATTATTGGTCCTGCTCTCTCCCACTCTGAGTCTGCCCCGTGATAGGCTGTTGCTAGGTTACCTTTAATTGCAATCAAATTATTTTCAGCTCAAATTTTTATTGCCTAATTAGGGAAATTGGTTTGCAAACCTGACTCAGAGTCAAAGTTGAAGTCTTTTCAAGGACAAAAATAATTTAAGTGATGACCTCAACATGCACCAAATACTTGATGGAGCTTATTGTTTACTGTTGATTTGACGTGTTATTTGCATAAAGTCTCCTCCAGCGCAGAGATAACTATCTGTTTTACATTTTAGAGAATGAGTGCGGGCCTTCATATGAAACATGTCCATTTCAAATATTAAAAATTTTGAATCCATATCTCTGGCAGAGGTCGCTGAGGTAGTCAAAAAGCTTTAAAGCAGCGGATGTGGATGAGATTCACCTGGAGTTGCTGAAGGCTCTGGATATTGTTTGGCTTTCTTAGGTTGACATGGGGGTCGGAGACAGTGCCTGAGGAGTGGCAGACTGGGGTGGTGGTTCCAACATTTCAAAAATGAGACCAAAGCGTGTGCTCCAATTATCGGGGTATCAATCTGCTTAGCATCCCTGGGGAAGTTCCAGGGTGTTAGTAAGGAGGCTCCTACCAATTGTCAAACATGAGATTCAGAAGCAGCAATTTGGATTTCGTCCTGGCCGTGAAACTGTGGACCAGCTCCTCGTCCTTGTTGCGCTGCCAGAGGGATTGTAGGAGTTTGCTATCCAGTCCACATGTGTTTTGTGGACTTGGAGAAGGCTTACGGCCGCGTCCCCTGAGAGTCCTGTGAGGAGGTTCTGCCGACACACTGTCACTCCAACCTCGTCACATACTGACGTTTGATCATGGACTTTCCATGTTCAGATATGACGTCGAAGGTACCCTGGGTGCACTGGTTGTTGATGTTCTGGGACGCTGTGTCAACTTCCTGTTACATGCATTGTTGTCTTTCAAAATACACTTCCGCTTTCACAGGAAATTTACCGTTTACATACAGTCTCTTTCAAAATAAATGTACTACGTCAGTACAACAACACAAATTGATGTTTTTTTTCCTCCAACAACAAAAACATGTGGTTAGGTTTAGGAGAATAGAACAGGGTTTGGCTTTATAATCTTATGGGACATGAACACCTCTCTCTCACGTGAAAGTCGGTGTTTGTTGGACCCATCCACCACCCCTCCCATCCGCCCCACTTGGACTTTCACCGCCTTAACTTTTGTTCTTGTCCCACTGTTTCCCCCTGATGCTGCTGGGTGCTGTTAAAGTATAATGGCGACTGCTGTGTATCATGCCAACGTTAAAGGACTGTTTTTTTCACCGGTGTCTGACGCGACAAGTCACTGCCCAAGTGCCAAATTTCGATGATTTCTGAGTGAGACCAGGTAAATGGGGTCCTGGGATTGTTGCTATGAGCCAACCAGTCCTTGTATAACCAAAGTAAGAGCTGTGTTCTTATACTTGACACAAAGTCAGACGTATTTTCAGTGGCCGTTGTCCTCCGCCAGAGAAGCGTATGTAATTGAACTTTAAATAGCTTCCCTCCATCTTATCAGCACCCAGATCTCCCTGTTCATCTCGCTGCTTTAGTACACCAGCTTTTCTCTGGCTCTTGAGTTTAATTAAAATCAAGTTTATTTAGGGGCTCTCCACAAATGGTTTTAAGCTAATGCAGAGGTCAAAGAGGTGCAGATCTTTCAGTAAAAGTAGTAATAACTTTGTGTGGTTGTCTGGTAATAAGCTGCAGTGCAACGCGTCCGGTGTATATTAAGGGCGGCACTTGAGATGCGTTACATGGCGTGCCATGCTGTGGCGGCATGTTTTCAACTTAAGATGTGTTCAAATATGAACCCAGATTCTGCTCCGGCATTGCCTTTTTCTAACTTTAAATGTTTTCAGAAACATGTTTTAGCTTACCGTTTAACTGTAATTCAGGATCATTTGTTACTAGCTGGCCACCATATTGTTTCCTCTGTTAAAATAATACGCTTGCGTGACACCTACAAATGTATGGACACAATTGTAAAGTTGATTTATGTATTTATTTCAAAAGAGGCCACATGTAAACATGTTTTTACAACAGTTTTGAAGTAGCTCTTTTGAGGGTGCAGTTGCTTACTTGCGACTGCAGGGGGAGTGTCCACCCAGATAAGCGCTAGTTGTAGTAAGGCTTTCTCAGACAGAGAACGGCCTGCTGAACGAACACAACTAAGGTCTTCTGTCTCCGCTTTTCCTGTGTAAAACAGGGCACCACACCTGTTACAGGCAACACAAGCATCAAACATTATTGGTCTGGCACTGCACAGTAGATTCTGGTAGCTGTAAGTTTTCTACCTCTTGAGCGAGTGTGAACACTACAGCCCTTTTCCTCTGATTTCTCAGGTCATATAGCATCTATTTCAAAAGTATTTGAATCTTTCTGCTGCATAGACAGCCTAGTTTTATAAAACACAATCTTTCCAGCAGTGAAATACTTCTTAAACTATTTGTTTGATTATTTGCGGCATCTTCACTTGCAATATTTTGGGGCATATCCCCAGCCATTTGATATTTAAATCTTGTTGATACTATTTTAATCACTTGTAAGTCAATATTTCAACAGTTCTCTTTTTTGTTGCACTGGGGCTAAAACATGGCACCTTGTTCTCTGAGCCAGCAAAAAGAACATCATGGCTTATACTGAGGTTTTGGGATAAACATTTTCATACTAATCATTCTTACACGACTGAAAATTGCATTAAAAACCATTGCATAGATTTTCTGATGAAAAACCAAGAGCCCTTTGCAAGTTTAATAAGTTATTTATAAGAATAATTATCCCCATTTAATTCATTTTGCCTAACAACATAGTGTAAATGGGGCCATCTCTCTGTGCTGCTCTGCCCCATCTATGTTTTAAACATGGCCATCAATAATGAGGCATGTGAGGAGGGGGAGTTTCACCAGCAGATCCCAGGTTATACATTACATGTGCATGAGGAGCAAATCCTCATGACCAGTATTGAGCATGGTGGAGTTTCTGGTGTGACCACATGTGAGGCTTTTGCCCAAAAAAAAATCTTGTAAGAGCAGAGGGAGAGGAAAAGATTTCCCATCACGCCTAAGTTATTGATGAGCCTCAGAATGAAGCACGCTAGCTCTGGCGGAGGATTCAGATGCTTTCTCTCTTTACTTCCCCCATTCATTCTCAATTTTGCTCCCATCCTTCCCCCTCTATGTCATTTGCCCGTGACAGTTTTATCTTTATGTTGTCTAGTCTCCCAGGTCTTATACACTCCTCATTTTTGCAAGAGGATGCAGATGTCTTCTTTGCTGCAATCGAACAGATGTGCTCATTTATTTTAACTCATCACCAGGAAACTTTAAAGATTCGAGAAAAAAGTTCCTTAACGGACACAGTTTGAACAAGTAAAATACTGTAAGACACAATTTCAATTTGAGCCTGAGCAAATCCACTCAGCGGGATGAGGAGACGCAGACACAACACACACAGAGCAGGTCTCTGGGGTATGAAGCCCAGTGCAGTGGAGCTCATCCCACTTTTTTCTCCGTGTGCTCTCTCATCCCTCATCTCCCTTGGGATATCCTGACCCCGTCATTCCTTCAACTCCTCTCTCCACTTCCCAATCTGGATGCTACATTTCTCCATTTTCACCCAATACTCTCTCTTTCTGACGCGTCTTTCAGAATCAATCCGGAGAAATGCTTCAATCCTATACCACACTGTTAATGCCTTTTCTCCCCCTTTCTCCTGCAGACCCCACAGCCACCTTCCCTCCGGTGGGGGTTTTTTTCTTGATGAACTGCCGCCTCAAAACAGTTTGCATCCTGCCCTCCGATGCCTCATCCTCATCACCTTCGGAGAATAGAGAAATTCAATATGAATTGCTGTCATTATTGCAAGGACAGGGTGAGAGAGGGAGAGAGAGAATGCAAAAGACGGAAAGAGATAAGTAGACCAGAGAGTGAAAAAAAAAGAGGTGGGAGGTGGATAGGATAAAATCTATATTCACTGCCTCTAACGTGCCAGCGATAACCACAGAGGCCAAGCTCCTCTTTTCAAAGCCGTCTAAACGAGGGCGCGACTAAAAGCCCTGAGAGCCTTTCAGCCAGGCCTCGCCACAGCTAGCCTGTCAATACAGCATGGCCACAGGCTCGGAGAGAATAAAAAATACAACAAAAAAATGAGACACCCCGAGGCCGAGCCTAAGTCTGACATACCGTTTCTGTATTCTCTTGTCTCTAACAGCATGCGAGTATCCAGTCTGCATCCATCATTGATTACTCAATTACTTGAGTTTGAAACAGAAGAAATACAGTAGCGGTTAGAGGGCAGTTTATTCCTGAAATTACACACAGACAGAAGGGAAATGGGCTGAAGGAGACAATGAGATGATGGGACATAGAGGGACACACATGCATTAGTAGTGTGAAAGGGAAAGGTGTAGGGGAGAGTATAGCCATGCATGGAAAACAGTGCTTTACAGCCTTGTCGTTAAAGACATGATGTCCTGTGTATCTTCATAAATGAGGACATTTCTTCATTGAGTTGTTTGTAACACACAGCGATCTGCCTCTGTGTAGCTTTGCAGTATTAAAATCACCGCCAGTCCAGAGCTTAAATTTCACATAATATGAAATTGCCTCTATAGCAGATATTTCGCATTATGCCTCAGTATTGCATTTCTTTTTATTTTAAGTCATTAATAATGTAAGAGGGAAAGGGCTTTCCAGCTCTGTCCAGCTACAGTATGTACATGAAAAATGTTAGTGGTAGGAGAATTATGACTTGATGAAAAATGTCTTTTCTTTGCACTTTGGCTTTATTAGTTTGGAGGTGCATCAGCTCTCAGAACAGCTTGACAATGAGAAAAGAAAGCAGCAGGGGCCTGTCGTCCCTACCAGTATGCCAATGACAAGTGAATTATGACCACAAACTGACATCAATATTGTAATGATCACACTATCCTATAGTAAGACACCTTTTTATATACAATAAAAGTCAATAATAAATCAATAATTTATGAGGTTATCACTACTTAAAGCACTTCAATTCATATTGTCAGCAGAAGCGACAAAGAATAATTGAACACACCACATTGCAATTAGATTTAAAGGTGATTTTATGCTGTGGGTATGAGAAAATGGCCCCTTATGATGTCGTCAAGGCTATCTCATATTGGGGATGAAAAGAAAATGTACAACAAAAAGCATGTGTCACAAACTTTGGAAGTGGAATTTGAACAGCATGGGACATTTATCAGAAAGAGAGGTTGTATACGTAAGAAAGAAACACTCACACAAGCCTACCATGTAAGGCTGCTTTCACACCTTACTGGTTTAGTTCCGTTAAAATGAACTCAGGTCCATTTGCCCGGTTAGTACGTTTGGTTTGGTCCGCACCAGAGTTCAACTGACTGCTTTCACACCAGCCCAAACAGCTGAACATAACCTGCCTGTATATGTGGGTCTTGGTCCGTTCTCAAGCAGACACTGGTTAGGTTCGTTTGTGGTATGAATCCCTCTGCGTAAAATCCGTCTTGGATCTTAAAATTTGATCAGTATAAGGCCGTGTATATAACCTATTTAAGATAAACACATAGTGATGGGAACACATATTCACATCAGCGTGGGTATTCTCCCTGATTACAAAACTGTTAAACTGTGCTTGTATCTAACTCCACGTACTTTGTCAGTTCATTAAATCCGTTTAAAAGTGTGCAACAGCGATCCCACAGTAATAAGCCCTGAATCATTAGCGTACAAGACACCTCCTTTTGTCTCCACCTGTTAGGCTTTATTCATAACATGTGGTAGATTTGCAGTCTAATAATACTAATAATGCTCATAATTGGTTGTGTCTTAGTGAGCTTTTTGTGACACCAAAGAACATAAATACACATATCAGAAGCTTTAAAGTGCTGCTTAAACATCTGTCAGTCACCAAAATTTGATTTCCCCACACGGGTCCTGATGATGCAGGATGATAAACACCAAAACTGTCTGTATAACTTCATGTTTACACCTCTTGGTTTATTGTTAAAAGTCAGTGTGGATGGGAATTTAAACAGAACTAAATACAACAATGTTTTATTTCGCATGAGCATGTTACAGTCCTGGAGGATTATTAATGTGCACCTCCTCCTGTACTGCCTTAATATGCACATTCAGCACATCCAATGCATCAAAACATTGTTTTCTAGTTGGAGCCGCGCCTCGTTTTCAAACTGTATGCTTTGACTCAAATGAACAATGACAGCAATATAGTCCATGATGAGCAGCGCTAAAATCAACCTGCGTAGTTGTCCCTCCATTGTGACATTAGAAAGTGTCACATTTATCTTGCAAGTGTACTCTTCTTCAATGTTTTGTTTACTTCCTGGATTTTTCCCACATGGAAATTCTGACCAATGAAGAGCACTTTTCTCGTGCAAGACATTTGATCTGGTCCGCTTGTAAACGCTGCCGTGAGAACACGAACCAACTCTAGGTAATTATACAACTTTGTAACAAATTAGTCCCTGATTCAGACCAAAGCAAGCAAAGTACCCCTTAAATCCCTCAGAGATCTAAAGCTAAATGGCAGAATTGTCATTAATGACAATGCAACATGTAGCAAAAATGTCATATGATGATTGATTCTGAGTTATTAAAATACAAAGAAATAGTGCTCTGGCTCAGTTTTGAATAGAGCTTATTCACATGTGCACCACCGATATTCTTGACCTTATTTTGACAAGCATAAATATGACAGTTTATGTGTTTTACAACATTACACGATACAGATATACGTGGATACACTATATGCATGTTTTATTCATTTAAAACCAATATAGATTCCAGCATTACATGAACATTTATCCCAAAAAATGGACCATGGAAATACCAGTGCAGGCTCCAAGAATGAATTTGTAACATAATACCTACAAAGCGTGACAACAGGTTGTAGGTGCCTTGAATCATAGCCCTCTCACTAAAAGCTCTGATTAAATGAACATTTTGTTTTCCACTTTTTTATTTAAAAACCCAACAAAACGAATTTTGCAGCAGCACTTGAGACAGACATGGACATAATTTCCTCTGTATTTTTTTGATAAAATGTGTTTTGAAATCTGCCCATTTGTTGAGTTGTTAATATTATTGTTAATGATCATATTGACTGAGTAAATACAGCTGAAATGCAATCAAAGGGGACTCTGTGCTGAAGGCTCTTTCATACATCCCACACAAACAAACAGGAGCCAACACACTGCTGTGATCACTGGGGAGCCGAGCTGATCAATAACAAGTAAACGATGAACTCCAGCTGCTTTTAGCTCGAGCATTACTGTGTATTTACTACTGGCATTACGCCGGGAATATCTCGTTCAAGTGCCACTGGCAATAAGGTGCAGATGGCTGCTATGCTATACCTTTAAAAACAATATTGTGACAGGGCAGCTGCAGTATGGGTCAGTGGTTCTGTGATGCTGCTTCGATCTACAACAGATGGGCCCTGCAGCAGCGTTGGAAATCCCCTGGTATCCCCACAAAAAACAACACTGAACTCTCTGCCTTCATTTTACATCCAGGAACTGTGTTTATTTGAATAACTCCTCCAAACCCATTATCT
Organism: Cephalopholis sonnerati; assembly: GCA_019142605.1. Lineage (NCBI taxonomy): Eukaryota > Metazoa > Chordata > Actinopteri > Perciformes > Serranidae > Cephalopholis > Cephalopholis sonnerati. Next base: position 24,630,563 of record JAGQAX010000015.1, on the reverse strand, counting down.
AATGACATGACTCAATGAGTCACTATCCCCCAGATACTGCTGAGGGAGAAACATTGGGTTTTTGGCAGAGAGCGATTCGAATGCAGTGGAAAAAGGAGAGTTTAAAATGAATTTCAGAGGAACAGAATATTGGAATGATTACAGCACATCAAATCTGCATATCTACAGGGAGAATATGGGACTCTGTGAGAATTACCTTGACACACTTACTAACTGCCAAGGCTTTTCTCAACAGTACTCACTTTTCTACAGGACGGGTTTTAAAAAAAGTTACCTTCACCAGAAACTTTAGAGAATCATAGGTCAGGTACCACTTATCAACACAAATGCTTCACGCTCACCGGACCCTGACCACATCCTGGTTGAATTTACCTTGAAATCACCAGAGAGAGTGTAACTATTGAACATGACCCTCTGGGGGCCTATGAAGGAGCAGATGTGTCTGTGGGAGAGCCTGGTGAAAAAACAAGATTGAAACAATGGACTAAGTGTGAGTGAGATTTGCTTTCTCTGTGTGTGAAGAAGTGTTGAGAAATATTGCAAAACCATTTAACGGACAACAGAAAGTGCTGCTAAATTTTAGACTAGTTATCTTACATTTAAGGCTGATTTATGCTCCTTTTACATACAAAAATAGATACCTTCATTTTAAACGTTACCGTCATCGCTCACATACTTCCATGTGTCCTTTATGTTAGCATAGATTCATCCAATAGATGGCACCAGAGGGCCAACCCCGTTTCACTCTGAAGTCGTCGAAATCTGGCCCATGGGCAGTGACTTGTGGCGTCTGACACTGACAAATAAAGCTGGCCTTTAACGTCGGCATGATATGCGCCCAGTCGCCGTTACAGTTTAACAGCAGTGGGCAGTATCAGGGGGAAATGTTGCAAGACAAGAATGAATGATAAGGTGGCGAAAGTCTGAGTAGGGCAGGCGGGAGGGTCCAGCAAACACCAACTTTCACCCAGGAGAGGTTTGTTTGTGTCCCGTAAGATTGTAAAGCCAAATCCTGTTCTTTTTTCCGAAATCTAACCACGTTTTTGTTGCCTAAACCCAACCACGTGTGAAAAAAACATCAATTGGCATTGTTGTACTGACATAGTGCGTTTATTTTGAAAGAGACTGTATGTAAACGGTGTGTTTTGATAGAAGACAATGCACGTAACAGGCCTAAATTGACATGGCATCCCAGAACATCAACAGCCGCACCCATGGTACATTTGATGTCATATCTGGAAGTGGAAGGTCCATGACCAAATGTTGATATGTGACGAGATCGGTGTGAGAATATTTTTGAGAGGGCAGAGTCAAAAGTTGGCGACAGTGGGCGAGGTCATCATAATGTACCTTTTAGGGGAGGCAGTGTTGTAGATGGTGGTGGTGTGTGAGGTCATTCAACATGTCAGCACATATGGGTGAAGAATTCTTTCCACTATATTACCGATTCGTTCCGTTCTGCCATTTTTAAAATGTCTTCATTGTATCCTTTAGTAGTATCTTGCTTGGACAATGCTACACTGCCCCCATAATCTCCAGTGGTACTACTACATTTTTTCCCATATCTGTAAGCTTTTAAAAGACATGCTGAAATATGGATGAAATGAATACAGATGATGCACAGAAGGCCCTGTTCATGTCTGTATACATATCTAATGTTGAGCATAAATGAGACATTAGAAGTCTAAACCTACATGGTTAAGATGTTGGGAAGACTAACATTATGATTAGATAGACAGGACACAAAAACACAAACTCTAGTGCTGAAATCCTCATCCACCCTGACCTAATTTTACCTCTCTGCTGCTGTAAAATGTCACAGGATTTCTAACCAACGCATTTGTTTTTCTGTTGTCATTATTTACATGACTGAAAGAGATGGCTTGCCAGGAAAACAAAAACATGGATCATTTGAACCAACAATCAATGGTTGTGTTTGCCTGGTGAGGACGGTCTTGTATAATCGGTGAGAAACAGCAGTCACAAATTGAAGCGCAGACGTTTAATGGAATATTTGTCTCAAATGACCACAGAAATGACTGTAATCAAACATTTCAGCAGTATCAAAAAATCTGTACGTGGTGAGCTTTTGCAACAGTCATAAGTGGCTGGAGCAGAGTTTCCGATTAGGGTGTCATCTACCCTACTTGGGCAGGTAAAAAGGTTTTTGGCTGGCCTGTGATCAGTGAAGATTTTGTCTGTCTACTTAATTGTTATCCAAGAGCCCCAGATGCCAAAAGAAACTGTTGGCATTGAACCATTCAGCCAAATAAAAACTTTTCTAAAGCAATGTAATATTTGAGCTGACTTTGTCTTTGGGAGGTGGAGGGGATGGTGATGAGATCCCTGCCAAGCTGCAGACCACTCTGTGAGATCAACAAACAACAAAAACGGTTGTGTTTTAGTGAGTCATGGTGGTGTTTCAAGTGGCTTTTTAGGCTCAATAGATGAGTGTTCTGTGGAAACCTATCTGTGTGTTTCCATCAGCTTTCAGGGCTCAAACATGAGTGTTTTGTTGTGACCCTTCAGTGTGTTTCCACCAGCTTTCTAGACTCAAAATGTGAGTATTTTGTGGTGACTTGTTAGTGTGTTTCCATCAGCTTTTTCGGTTCAAAACATGAGTGTTTTGTAGCAATTCATCAGTGTGTTTCCATCGGCTTTCTAGACTCAAAATGTAAGTGTTTCATAGTGACCCTTCAGTGTGTTTCTATCAGCTTTTTAAGCTCAAAACGTGAGTGGTTTGTAGCGACTGGTCAGTGTGTTTCCATCAGCTCTAGGCTCAAAACATGAGTGTTTTGTAGCAACCCGTCAGTGTGTTTCCATTAGCTTTCTAGGCTCAAAACATGAGTGGTTTGTAGCAACCGGTCAGTATGTTTCCATTAGTTTTACAGGCTCAAAACGTGAGTGTTTTGTAGCAACCCGTCAGTGTGTTTCCATTAGCTTTCTAGGCTCAAAACATGAGTGTTTTGTAGCAACCGGTCAGTATGTTTCCATTAGCTTTACAGGCTCAAAACATGAGTGGTTTGTAGCAACCGGTCAGTATGTTTCCATTAGCTTTACAGGCTCAAAACATGAGTGGTTTGTAGCAACCGGTCAGTATGTTTCCATTAGCTTTACAGGCTCAAAACGTGAGTGTTTTGTAGCAACCCGTCAGTGTGTTTCCATCAGCTTTCTAGGCTCAAAATGTGAGTGTTTTGTAGCAACCCATCTGTATTTTTCCATCAGCCTTTTAGACTTAAAATGTGTATGTTTTGTAGCAACCCGTCAGTGTGTTTCCATCAGCTTTACAGGCTCAAAACGGGATTGTTTTGTCTTACCATCAGGTTTATAGACTCAAAACGTGAGTGTTTTGTGGCAACCCATCTGTTTTTCCAGCAGCTTCTTAGGCTCTACATGTACATGTTTTGTAGCGACCTGTCGCTGGGGATAGTGCCATGAAAAGCAGTTGTTTTTCCACCAAAATGTCACTGCTGTACCTGCTGGAATTATGAACCCAAAACTGGGTATTTTAAGCTAAAACATGATATTTTTCTGACTGTAATCAAGTGGTTTTTGTGCCTGAACCTAACCACACATTAGCCACAGCGTTGTTAAGATATACATTTTCAACATATTATTTTCTGGCGAATGGGTTGCTAAGAGACGTGATAGACAGAATTTTTCAATATAGTCCTACTAACAGAAGTAAATGCTTTGCTTTTCTTCTTGCACTCACATTCAGCCACTGAATAAAAACCTCAGAAAAGGTTCTGAGGGGCCAAATTCCAACCACCACAGGACAACCATTACTGACATGTATGTTGTATTTTTGCAGGCAGAGTTTTGACAAAGCTGTGTTTGTGTGTCATTTCATATGCCACTTAAGGCAAAAAACCCTCTCCAAAATGAAGCAAAAAAGGGTCTACTTTTCCAACAATTTGGTGCTTCAATTGGGCTATTTTGGTGTCAGTCAACTCTGGCAATCCAAGGCAAGGATGCTAACCAGAAACTCTTTGTAAGCCAATACACAAAGATGAATAACCTGATGTATTCACAAACCTTGGACCCGTGAAAAACAAAAAAGAAGTAATTTGGTCTACTGAGTCTCTTTTCTACCACATTAGAATGAGTTAATGTTTGTAAAAGGCCAATTAATGCTCCGACCCACAATGCCTTTCACCATCTGCTAAGCATGGAGGATCTGAATGGGCACAGGCTGCTGTGTTCTTGCAGCCATTAGGTTCACTGATAGCTCTGCAGGGTCACATAACAGCAAAGCAGTATGAGGCCATTTTATGGGACCAGATGCACCCTATGGTGCCAACACTGTTCCTCCATGATGCTCCCCATATTCCTAGATGATAATGACTCCATACTCACTGCTCAGCACGGGGCGGGGTAGAGTGATGTCAAGCATTGGCCCGGACTTGCCATGTCGATCCATTAGTGAACCTTTATGGCTGTGCAGGGGAAAAAGTAGGTGTCAGTCTGCTTTAATAAATAAAGGTTTTCTTGTTTAGTAATGACCCTGTTTCATCAAGGGGTTCAAAATACAGTTAAGGTCAGGAGAGAATAAATGTGTCTAAGGTGACTTTTAATATTTATGAAATGCTAGGCATTTGAATAGAGAGATAGAGAGACTCAAGTGATGGTGTCTATTTTTTTAATCTGTGACATTTAAAACTACTTGATGATGCATTAAAAATTGACCCTTTTTGTTTTCATTCACATCTTGTCATCCATTTTGCAAAAAAAAAAAAGAAAAAAGAAAGCAAACAGGTGATATTTGAGGAGATTTATTTCCTATTTTCCCTCTTTTTCCTTTCTTTTCAGTTCAGTTGGGGGCAAGATTGAAAAATCCATGTAGGGATAAAACAGAGAATTCATCTCGAGCCCAACACGTTGTGTGGACATGGCACCTTGACCTCCCAAGAACAAAACCGCTACCACAAGTCCCGAGATTAGTCATTTTCAGTGGGAAGGGGGGCAGTACATGTTTCAATCGATGAAAATGTCATCAGGGACAAACCTATTTTCCTCGGCTCTGTTGTAGATAAATATTGTCCAATCCTGCACTGTCAATCCCCCTCTGCTTTCAAATGGAGGCCCCACCACACCCCCTGCCCCCACCCTCTCTGCTCCACACATGGATACGCACAAACGCACACACATATCACATCATAGATTTCATCAAGAGTGAAACACAAAAATCCAAGGAAGGTGTCGCTGCTGGTGATGGTGTTTGTGTCAGATATGGATTTGTCAAGTGCTGATGAATTACATGTTTTGAAACGATAACCTCTATCAATCTTCCCAGTCCTGCTTTTGGTAAACGCACCAGGACCCGACGCACGCTGAACACACACAAAATCGATGACACGTGTGCACACACACATCAAAAAGAGGGTGGCAGAGATGGATATAAAGAGAGAATGAGATATGGTTTATAATTCCTGCCTACCCCCCATACAGCAACCTATCGTATAATAACTGTGATCAGCGATAGTGTTTCGACACCTGACGCGCTCCAAAAGAGCAGGCAGCGTATTAACAGATGATTTCAGGGTCCTGAAACATACAAACAACTTGACATTTTGCGCTGAATGAAAATTGAGACTCGGTGCATACAGCTCATTGGGGTAATGCATGATTAGCGTTCAGCGGTGAATAGAAAGAAAGTGCTGCAGGTAATGAGGGCTGTAAAATGGAGACTCCTCTTCCTCTATTCTTCAGTCGACGGCGTTGGTGTCGGGTTTGTCGGCTCCCGGGCTGTGTTTATGAATCTTTGGTCTTGCAGAGGCTGATTACAAGAATCTTCTCATCAAAGATGGCTGTTTTTCATTGGCTTCAGATTAAAAGGGAAGACGTTACTACTTCAAGGGTTGCTGAGGAAACAGATAAAGTTGAGTCTTTCAATCAAATGAGTTTCAATCAAGTGAGTTTTCATAGTTTGCACTGTAAGATTTATTGTAAATGTGTCTGTGTGAACAACTGTGTTTGCGTGTGTGATTATGATGTCTTGATTTAGACTGCTGGTGCATTGTAAGGGTGCACATCTGTTCTAGCACCACACAATGACATAAATGCAGGGCCTCAGCTGTAGCAAGCCTCTCAATGGTGCCATGTATCACTCACACTGGTGTCATGGCTGGACCAGGGCCCTGTGTGTGTGTGTGTGTGTGTGTGTGCGTGTGCACTTTTGTACCTATCTAAGTGCGGACCTCGGCGTCGTTACACATTCACCAAGAGGGGACCTTGGAGCCAACAGGGGACAATTTTTAGGTCCCCTGATGGACATGCTTTAAAACATGTTAAAAACATATGAAAAACCAGCTGGTGAAGTTTTTTAACTTTTGCCAAGAGGGGACCTGAAAGTGTGTGTGTGTAAAAGTCCATGTTCAGCAGCTCCCCTGCAGGCTGGAGCAGGTATTTTAATGACCCATTCACACACGTCGTTTTCTTACACACGTGTGAACGACCTTCAGCTCTGGTAGCCTTTCAGACTGTAGAGAGGCTGTCAGGCATGTTACTTAGTCAACAAACCAGTATCTTAAAACACATTTTTCTGTCTGTCTTTCTTTCTTTTTTTTTTTACAAAATATAAAGGCTTGGTTTTAGTGGGTGTTTTAGTTGTAATACTTAAAAAGAATTATTATAATATTATTAGATGTAATTTTCAGCAGTCAGATTATTCTTTTCTTTTTTGATTAATCACTAAACTAAGTTTTCATTTTTGTTGTGTTGTTGTGAAAGTAAAACACAAATTTTAAAATAAACATGCAAAAACATACATTTTATTTTTTTCTTTTAAAAGAGGACACAGTTGTAGCAGTTAACAAGGATTGCATATTTTGCCTCAAAGCTTTAGGATCCTACTAAAAGAACCTCTATTTTGTCCACATTAAAGTATTTTTTTTTAATTAATTTTAAATTAAACTTGTGACTTACTCTGTATTTATAGGAATGCATTTTACCTGTTGATTTGCATTACAAAAAAAGGTCCACACTTGGTTTATATGGAATGACAGGGGTCCACTGTTGGCTGGCACAAAATGACACAATTTTCCACCAAGTAAGCATAGAGCAATATACACACCAGAATTGGTGAATAACCAGAAATGAGCAAAATGGACAACAAAAGAAAAATTATTACCCAAAAACATTATCCATCTATACTGTTATTTGTTTGTCTATATAAATAAAGTGGCAATGTTGTCATTATAGCTTTTTAAATGTGTGATGTAATGGGGAAAAACACAAGTAAAGCAATATTAATATATTTCACAAATTGACATGAAAGTGTTACCAGAAAAAAAGTTAACATCAAACAGTCAAAATATATGAGATAATGGCAGTCACCAGTTGGTCTGAAATACAAGGGATGACTCAGAAGAAAATTAAGAAAAACTTAAGTTTGATCTTTTTTCTGAATCATCAAATTGATGGACGAAACTGAGTTTGCATAAAATGAATTTAGTTAAATAAATTAGTTATTAACATTTTTTTTGAAGATTGTGCTATAAAACAGAAAAAGAAAAATAGTCTACACTTTTGCTGTACATAAGATTACTGGTCATATGTTGAATGTTATTGAATTTTATTTTACATTTTTAAGATGTTTTGCTTAACATTCAGTCATAGTTAGTATTCATAAAAAACTCAGAAGCAAAACAGTTTGTATTAAACCAGAGTTTATTTAAAGTACCCAAGAACATACAATCACACACTCCTAAACTGAGGGTTTCTTGCTTGATTTTGCTGCACTCCTAACGACGGAAATGGCTTTCCACATAATAAACCATCAACACAGCTTATCACATGAAAAATCTCATAAGCTCACTATAAGAGCCCCCCCCCCCCCCCCCCCCCCCCCGCGGTAGTGCAGACTTTCCACCCTCAGTGATGAGTGATGTTTAACAATGACAGGTATATCAATAAGTGACAATAACATTAAGACAACAAGACAATAATATAAATAGTAAATAGCACTTTTTTCAAAAATATATGATGATGATAATGATGAGACCAATAGCATGTGACAAAACATGTAATGAATAAAATATAGATAAATGTTAATAAAATTGTAAATACATGTCGCCATTGACAGTTAGGGTCTCCATAGTCATAGACAATTTCCTCTCCTGCGTGTATTTCTGTGATTGCAAATGCACACAGATGTGGGCTTCTGTGTTCATCCAGTATCTGTTCGTCACATAAGCAAAGACACAAATGAATTACAGTGAGTTTACAATACAATACAAACAAATACACATTGACTGCTGATTGTGTTACTTACGATTTTAATTTTGCTGTTTGGCTTGATGTGATTGTCATTCAGGAATCGTCCGAGTCTCTCCGTATGTTTACTGCCATCAACACTTCAAAAAATGAAATCAGAAATTAAATGTAAATCAGTGTTAAATGTATTCATAATCTTATTCATAGTTTGGGCATTGATGCTATTGTACTTACCAGAAAGTTTTTCCTGAGAAAGAGTAGAAATACAAAAATGCTGCATCTGCCTCTGAGTACTCTTTGTACAGGGCCTCTCCTTCCAAGCCAGTGATATGTAGTCCAACATACTCCAGCAAGAATTCTCCTGGCTCAATGTTTCTGGTGGCAATAACTCCATAACCTGAAAACAGATCATGGAAATGGCCACATTAATTTAATTTATATATTATTAAGTTGAAAAAATGTACACAATAATTCCAGCAATTGTGGTGGAATGATATTCACCATATTTGAACAAAATTTGAGGGTGGCAGTGATCATAACATTTATCCCCTGACAAGACAGCAAATGTATTCACCACAATGTCAAACCTCTGGCATTCATTAACAAAAAAAGTTACCTTTCTCTCTGCTGATGAATTTCTTCTGAAAAATGTCTTTGTCCTCCCCAGAAGCAATAAAATGCAAGGCTTCCTTCTCAGGATTAACCCTTCTGGGCCTCATTTTCTGTGAAAGATATATGACATTTTAAGCATTATATACTGTCTTGACCTTTAACAACTTGATTCAGAATCACTGTTCATACAAATAGTGGTGAAAAACATGTTAACTTGGTTGACTTAATGAGCATATATAAATCAGCATTTTTTTACAGCATTGTTTTACCAACAGACTAAATAGAACCGTGAAAGAGAAATTTGTTAAAACATTCAACGTACCTGTTGTTTTATGCTCAAAAAGGAGTAGAGAAATCTCAAAAATGGGTTTCGTCCTCCTAAACGTTGTAAAGTGCTCAAAACTTCAAACACAAACTCAAAAAACAATGGTAAGAAGAGGAAAAAAATTGAATCTATCTCGACTGAATCTAAAAAAAAAGAAAGAAATTTAAGATTAACATTTTTCCTGCAAAATGTTACAAAGTGGTCAACACTTCTTAAAAACATAGTAAAATAAGAAAGAAGTGTAATTTAATTTTGTTCTCCCAAATGTTGCAATGTGCTCACCAATTACCCAAATCTATTTGAAAGAGTAGAGAAATCCAAGGTAGGCTTCCAAAATCACCAAATTCTGTCTCCTTCTGTAAGGAGCTCAGAATATATACAGTCCTTACTAGCTATCTGGAAAGTGATTGGTTCTTAGGATAACACATCCCCAATGCTGCCATGCATATGCAAATAGAAGGCAGACAGAACTAAAGGTGTCTTGGTTTATAATACTGTCTGGTTCCTGTAAGGATAGAGTAAAAACCAAAATAAATGATTTAAATTGTTACTTCTAAAATCCTTTTTTTGTCTTGTGTTTCACATGGATAGTTTCTGATGGATTGTATGATCTGAATAGATAGGGACATGTTACAAGGTGTTGGATTGTGTTAGTTCACGTGGAGGGGGGAAACAGTACATTTAAACCTATAAGACCCGATGTTGCAGAATTCTAACATTTTTGTACTTTCCCAAAGAGCTAAAAATATTTTAGTTTTTCTTTGTTTAATTACCTCAAGATAGTCATTGGGTCCTACTGTTCAGTTTCACAATGTTTTTGGAATATTACTTTTGTATATCACACCCACCCTGATGTCAATAAGTTGAACAATTTCCTAATTTTTGGGACTGCAACATCACTTTAATTTAGTGGGCTAAATCTGTCAGATTAAAGTAAGTAAAATGCCTTACATGTACATGTGTTATTTTTGTGGAAGATATCCCCTAGATTTTATACATAGCTTGTTTTAAAGCTGTTGCAATATTAAACCTTTGGGCGAGAGTGGTAGTCTAATCAGCCCTATTGTGATTTTTGAGAGAAGTGTTTTTAGAGAAGCGTGATCAAAAGTTTTTCCCATGAACTTTAAATTACACATTCTAGCCCTTAGCCTTATAACATGTATGGGAATTACCTCAGAAAAATTCAGTGTAGTGATACCTTGTGGTCCCCCCCATAACCAGCAAAACAGGAAGCAAGGTTTTAAGGAGAGTTTAATGTGTAGACTTTTGATTTGAACTCTGTGCTCAAAAACAAAAAGGTTGGTCCCCACTTGAATTGTACAGAGTGACTTAAGACCCCTCTTTGCTTGATTAAAATGACACAGGTCCCCTGTTATATGGTTTGTAGCAATGCTCACACTCCAGCATGGATTAGGCAAGAAAAAAAAATCATTGCCAGTAGTTGTGAGGCCAGGATTTACAGAGGAAAATGGCCAGTTGTTTGACATGACTATGGTCATGTTGACTGAAATCAACAGTTTGACCACTACTTGTCCCTTTGGTATTGAGACACAAGCATCTTCCAGCTCATTTTCTAATCAATTCATAGTCAAAGCAGTGGTGGGGGAGGCTTGGAGATGGTCAGGCTCTGGAGCAGGTGTGAATGTTCGGGAGTTTAGGGTGCGTTGTTAAGTTGGGGCTCCATACATACCTTTCAAAATGATAATCGGAGAGTACAAAAGCTTGGCCAGACAGTATTGTGTGACTAGTGAAACATGTGAATGTGTAAACTATTTATATTTTAATCAGTTTCCCTACCACCCCACCTTTTCCTGCAGCTTTGAAACATGACATTAGATTCAAATACTTGGAATTACAACTTGCACTATTTTCCCCTCAATTACATGAACAATGCATGAGAAGGCATTAGGCATGTTGAGCCATAGACTATTGTTGTGGGATGGAAAGATACTTAGGGGTATTCAGTCAAGGAGGTAAAGTTGGCTTTGCAAATGATAACAGATTTCCTGCCCTTGAGAATCATTACAATATGCAATCACTTGTCCCTGATAATTACCTATAGCCTCTCTCATAACCAGCAAAACAGGATGCAGGGTTTTAAAGACAGTTTAGCCCTCTGGCCCTGTTTGTTCATCTTTTGTACATTTCAGATTTTCTTTGCATTGTCATTTTGTCTGTGATCATGCTCCAGTCTAAAATATCAGATTAAACCACTTTCCCTTGGTCGATTGAGGTCCAGTAAAAGGTATGATGGTCTTTTAACTCTTCTCTAGGCATATGGCTTGTGGTCACACAGAAAGTCATGTGAACATGTAATTTAACTGACATGTAACATGAAATGTACGGTGCACGCCGAGATAAAACAAAACAGAAAAAAATGCTCCAACAAACACGTGGTGAGCAGTTGAATATGTGTCCATAAAAGGGACATTTCATCACAGAGCTTTCAAATGAGCTACCATTATCTCCCAGTAGAAATGTTGTCTCAGAACAAGAATTTAACATGGTGTGACAAATTAGGTTTTGCCAGGTTGTCAGAGATGCAATAGAGTAATCAGCTAGTGATCATCATCATGATTATAAAATCTAGAAAAAGTTGAGAGTGAAAATGTGCCCGAGCCATTGCCTTGTGCCATGGCTGAGGAATTTCCCAGATAATAGTATTTAGTTCTCCTTCTATCCTAATTTATTTCTGCTTCACAGGGCTGTAGTTCAATTGCACATGTTTATCTACTAAGTTCCCTTTCTTATTTGTTTGTTTTTGTCTGTATAAAGAGGGAATTGTAATAATTGAAGAACTTGGATGTCTACATTAAGTTTCCTTTTTTATCATGTGTTTTGTAAATAGCTTTGAATTGGGTAGTATGTTGTTGTATTATTGCATTGATTCTGTCTTATGTGGGACTCACCTGTGAAGCACTTTGGTGCAACACATTTCGCTTTTAACATGCTATATAAAAGAACTAAACTTAAACTTAGTTTTTACACTGAAATAATTATATTTTTAACTTTAATAATTCCTTTTTCTTTTACTAAATGTACTCTTTTTTGGAACATTGTTTTATTTTAACAATGCACAGCATGGGCTGTGTGAAAATATACTGTTTTCCTCTCCATATTCACAGGGCTTGAATGTTACAATACTGTACCAATGTGGGATACAAGATTTTGGCTAACAGAAAACTTTGGAGGCCAACCTGAAAAGGCCAAATTGGCATCATCAGCTACAAGATCCCCATCCCCTGCACTGCAGACAGCCTGGGGTGTTAATCTGTGCTTGGTGGCCTGTCCCAGGCTGTCTGCAGTGCGGGGGATGGGGATCTTGTAGCTGATGATGCCAATTTGGCCTTTTCAGGTTGGCCTCCAAAGTTTTCTGTTAGCCAAAATCTTGTATCCCACACTGGTACAGTATTGTAACATTCAAGCCCTGTGAATATGGAGAGGAAAACAGTATATTTTCACACAGCCCATGCTGTGCATTGTTAAAATAAAACAATGTTCCAAAAAAGAGTAGGCTACATACCTTTTTGTTTTTGAGCACAGAGTTCAATCAAAAGTCTACACATTAAACTCTCCTTAAAACCTTGCTTCCTGTTTTGCTGGTTATGGAGGGGGGGGCATAAGGTATCACTACACTGAATTTTTCTGAGGTAATTCCCATACATGTTATAAGGCTAAGGGCTAGAATGTGTAATTTAAAGTTATATGGGAAAAACTTTTGATCAAGTTTCTCTAAAAACACTTCTCTCAAAAATTACAATAGGGCTGATTAGACTACCACTCTCGCCCAAAGGTTTAATATTGCAACAGCTTTAAAACAAGCTATGTATAAAATCTAGGGGATATCTTCCACAAAAATAACACATGTACATGTAAGGCATTTTACTTACTTTAATCTGACAGATTTAGCCCACTAAATTAAAGTGATGTTGCAGTCCCAAAAATTAGGAAATTGTTCAACTTATTGACATCAGTGTGGGTGTGATATACAAAAGTAATATTCCAAAAACATTGTGAAACTGAACAGTAGGACCCAATGACTATCTTGAGGTAATTAAACAAAGAAAAACTAAAATATTTTTAGCTCTTTGGGAAAGTACAAAAATGTTAGAATTCTGCAACATCGGGTCTTATAGGTTTAAATGTATTGTTTCCCCCCTCCACGTGAACTAACACAATCCAACACCTTGTAACATGTCCCTATCTATTCAGATCATACAATCCACGACCATGTGTGATGTAAAGCCTTTCCCTCTACATGCACCACTGCTCCTGGACCTCCTGTATTAAGTAAAATCTCAGATCATTTGAGGTTCTGTGACAAAATACTGTTTCCCCTACCAGACACACATGGTATGAAATAACTTTACAAAAATTATCAAACAACTGGCCATTTTCCTCTGTAAATCCTGGCCTCACAACTTCTGGCAATAATTTTTTTTCTTGCCAAATCCATGCTGGAGTGTGAGCATTGCTACAAACCATATAACAGGGGACCTGTGTCATTTTCATCAAGCAAAGAGGGGTCTTAAGTCGCTCTGTACAATTCAAGTGGGGACCAACCTTTTTGTTTTTGAGCACAGAGTTCAATCAAAAGTCTACACATTAAACTCTCCTTAAAACCTTGCTTCCTGTTTTGCTGGTTATGGGGGAGACCATAAGGTATCACTACACTGAATTTTTCTGGGGTAATTCCCATACATGTTAAACTATACAACTCAAGGATTGGAAAGACATTTTGGTTTTCATCAGTGGACACCCCACTGGATTGCCCAGACCTGCTTATTAACAGTCACGGCTTCTGAAGGTTCACAGGAGTTTTCAGCACCTCTTCAAAGTATTTTCTGAGACAACAAGATGAGGTAAGATATGCAGGCCAAATGCATTTTCTGTAATTCAATATTGATTTATGAATTCTGTTTAAACTTTACTACACACCCTCTAGAGTCTAAAATTATGTTGGTAACCAGTCACCATTTAAAAAATAAAATGCTGCAATGTGTATAATCTTTTAAAACTTCCCTATTCCCTAATCATCTTCTCTATTTCTTTTTTTCCCCAGCAAAGTCAAGTCAGTCATTCGTGTTGTTAATCCTAAAGAACAGGAAGTAAGATTTAGCAGGACATTCACACAGCAGAAAACAGGTGAGTTTTTGCACATTATCTTTTTGAATAAGTCTCAATCTGAAAGGGAATGAAAGTTCGGAAGCTAAAGGGTAGTGGCTAATTTATGTTATGACAAGCAATTTTATTTTTTCAATTTTAATTGTAAACTTCTGTCTATGGATATTGCCTTTCATCCAGATTTGTTCTCACTCTCTCAGTTCATTTTAAACGATGAGATTGGAAAACTGACCTGTTAACAAATGACCATGTAAAGCACTAAATGATAATTATGATACCATTGATGAGTGACAAGTAAAACCCTGGAACTATAGTGAATGTGACAGTGACAAACCAATCATTGTCATTTCTAATTATATTTATGCCACTTTCTTGTCTATCCACAGCAAAAAAAGTCTGGATTCTGGGTGATAGTTATGTCAAACACAGCAAAAACCGCGAAAGGGAAACCCTGGGGACCAACCTTGGTGTACACGTCCATATCCAATGGTTTGGAAGGGGAGGCATGCGTTGGGACTCCATTCTTCGCGTCTTCCACGACTGTCTTGAAGGAAGAACTGCTCCTGATGTGCTACTGATTCACTGTGGTGGCAATGATCTGGGACTTGTAAAAAGTGTGCTGCTTATCAAAGCAATGAAGAAGGACCTTCATTACCTCCACCAACAGTTTCCCAGATGAAGATTATTCTTTCTTCAATCAATCAGAGGTGCCAATGGAGATACAGCCCCCCAGGAAAAATAGATAAAGCACGCAAGTTCGTCAACAGTGTAATGGACACTTTCATTTTGGATTGTAATGGGAGGACTGTACCTCATCCAGACATAGTGTTTGACAAGCCAGGGCTATTTCTGAGTGACAATGTTCATTTAACCCCTAAGGGACATGATATATTTCTAAGTGCAATTGCCAAGTGTCTGAAAGACATTGCCATCTAAAGTGGATGATGGACACAATTCTGCAGTCAGTCAAGGTATAAGTTTTACCATATGCTTTAGATTACATGTTATTAATCTCTCTTCAGAAAAATGTAACTGTAATGTAACACAGATAATCAAGTCTCTTCATAGTTCCTTCATAATCTACAATTGCCTAAATAAACCGATTTCATTCAAAAAGTATCTTTTGCATTATTTCTTGCACACAACTAGCCAACAACGAAAACTTTGAGTCTAAAAGTGATTGTTAATTTGTTTTCCATTACTGTTCGCAATATAAAACAGTACTTAGTTCTTTCTCATCGCATCCATCATTGTAGGGTGGCATAAGTTTGTCTGAGATACAAGAAATAGGTTAATGTGAAGGGTGGATTAAGCTTACAAAGTCCTATATTGTAACACACATTTCTACAGTCCATTCATCTTACACCCAATTGGAATTTTATAGTCCTTGACTGTGTTGTTGTCATGGGGGAAAATATTGAATATTATTGAACTCACTAACATCATAGTTTGACATGGCCCAACACTCTGGAGCCAAAAAAGAGATATTTTGTATTAAATGTGAATTTTAAATTTAACTATAAAATGATTGATTTAGTTGATTTCTTCTTGATTCACCATTGCTGGGGTGTGGATGACGCTCTGTGCTATACAAGTGGGAACTTGTGTCATTATGTACCAGCTAACAGTGGACTTCCACACAAGGGTTAATCTATATTAGGAGGCCCCGGAACAACTTTTTGCCTTTGCTGTCATCTGTTCCTGATAAATTTACATACAGCCTCTCTCAAAACCATCACAAGATGCCAATCAAAAGTGCTTTATCAATTTTTTGTTTTAACTTTGTTGTTTAAAATAGTTAAGTCCACCGCTTCTTTAATTGTACAATAGATTTTTTCACTGCAGTCTTTGTCACATCAGAGTTAAATCAGTTATAAGATAAGATGGATTTGAAAATTATTGAATTTATATATATTATAATTATTGAATGAAAATTATTTTATCCTTGGTCTGACAAAGGCTGCAGGTCACTCCACCATTAGGATGCAGTGCCTATGTTATTTAAACTGTTCATGTTGAGGAAACATCTCTAACATCAGTTTGGGATCTGTAGTTCATATCAAAAATAAAGCAGTTTAACTCTTTAAAGTAGATTTCAGTAAAGCAAATTTCCATCCACACACTTTCTGTTATCTTGAGAATTTTGATTGTACACAATTGAGATGACAAGGTGCCCACTTGGCCTGCTAAGAATGAGTTAAGGCAGAGGAGCAAATATCCTTATTAAAAAACAAGTAGTATTCTTTATTAAAGTAAGTTCTGTTGCTTATACTGCAGACCTTGATATTAGTGCAAGCAGCTCTGTTACTTCTGAATTGCATGGAAAATATCACTTACTCTCAAATATGGGCATGTTTTTTCCCCCTAATATTTGTAGTACAGAAACTGGTTAAAATAATGATAAAACTAATGTTAAATTATCTATTTTTGAAAGAAACCAATGAAGTCATTGTTGGGAACGAGCACTCATTAGGTGAAACAATGGGTGCAGACAGCTCCAATGCATTGTGTGGAGGTCCACTCTTTGATATGTAGACTTCGCTCAGAGAGCCAAGTCCCCTCTTGGCAATTTCTTTAAAAATAATCAAAAGACACTTTTTCAGTAATATTATGGTAAAACACCTTAAAAGTAAATTTTAGATTCCATTTTTGTTTTTTCAAAGTAGCCACAAACCTAAGTCCACTCTTGGCCAGTGTAGCCTGACAGTCCCCTCTTACCCCTAAACGCGTGTATGTGTGTGTGTGTGCGTGTGTGTGTGTGTGTGTGTGTGTGTGTGTGCGTGCGTGAGGGCAAATGAGGGACATCAATTGAGAAAGTGAAAAAAGAGTTAGGCATGGATGTTTGTGTGTGTATACAGCTTGCATGATTCTCTATGTTTGTGTTTGTGTGTGTAAATCGGGCAGGTGGCCATCACTGGCAGAGTCCCTCTCCGAGGATGTGTCTGAATACAGAGGGGCCGTTGTTAATGGAGGGTCTGTCTCTCTGTTCTCCACATCTGAGGGTCCATACAGACCTCCACAGGCGCCCGCTTCACAGTGTGTGTTGGCAAGACATTCAGTCCCATCACACTGGGGCTCTCTTCCTGTCGAACACCAGGGTGTCGGGGCTTTTCACACCACAGATCACAGTCCAAGCCAAGAGGAAGAATAGGAGGAGGTCAGAGGGGTGTGTAGACGGAGGAAATGGTATCAGGATAATGGTTGCGTGGCTGAACAAAACATCAGGGTTTTCAGGCAGGAATACCAGAGCAAATTGGCCAATCTAACACTGACTGCCCTTTTGTTCCAACAATTACATTGTCTCTTCTGACTGTGGAGTAAGACACATTTACATGTATTTGTAACATCACAATTTCGACATAATTGCAATGGTGTTGCAGCAGAAATATTTTACAGAACCCACAGGTGAGTCTTCCAGCTCTGGTGTGTTATTTAAGCCCACCATAGGGTGACTGATTCGCACGCCAATCCAATTCTTGTGCTAACCTTTGCACGTGTAGCTAACAATGTACAGCTGAAGTTCAGACCAAAGATTCGTGATGAGACGAAACCATTTTAGAAAGTTGCAGAGAAAAATTGCAGTAATCAGCCAATCTGAGCTTGACTTATGCCGGCTGATGGTGTCACCGGCTGGTTTTTGAACGTAAAGCATGTCACCTGTTTCAACAGCAAATCGGCTTGTAGTGAAGTCCACTGGTCGAGTCAAAATGACCGCAGATGGCGTGTTCACTTGCTGCGGCAGGTGCTCCGTCCCCACCGAACCCTCTGTCTCTGTCCTCACGGTGTGCCTGTGTTGGACACCCCCGCCCACACACACACACACACACACACACACACACACACACACACATTCTCATTGACTGTTTAATTGCCGCTGGTTATTTATATTATTGTGGTGTATCTGATGCTTGTTTTCTTTGTTTTTCACCACATCGTCTTTACTACAAATCTGTATCCAGTATCTCACTATCACTATCTTCATTCATATTTTAAGAAACTACAAATTATATTCAGCCACAAAAATCAGCCTGAAAAGCTAGAAATCAGAGCAGAGGTATAGAGAGTTGCATAGAGATGATACACCATCTCATCTAGTTACATTGATGTGAACTGGCAGGTTTTTAGAACGTTGCAGAATGGCGCATCGCAAGTAGTTTCCTGTTACAGCTCGTCTTGTTGGGAATCTTTGGTCTGAACTGGGCTTAAAAGTTGCATGTGAACTTTGGTTCCACATCACATGCATCAGTCTTCATACCACGATTCTGTGTGTGGCTGTGTGGACTGAACCTTGACCTCAGTACCAAATACACAAACCTCTACAGCTCTGGTATATTTAAGCCACAAGAGGATGCAGTTTCCAGTTATTTTTAGAAAAGCTAATTGGCATTGTAAGGCAGGAGCAGAGAAGAGGAAATTACAGCCTCAGGTGCCTTTTTGCTTTTATAAAAAGACTACTACAAATACTTGGCAATGTTTTGTAAAAATAACACAGAGCAACGAAAAAAATGCAATAATTTATTTCTACCAAATAATCATTCTTTGGAGAAGCAATGAAGTTCTTCAGCGGCATTCAGGTGTGTGGTTGCTAGTGTTGGTGCAGTAACATGTTACTAGTAATGTTTTCTGAGTAGTGTTATGAATTACTTAGTATTACTCAATACAGTTACTCCCAGACCAAATATCTTGTTACGTTATTTTTGTTATCCCCCCACTAGTAACTTAAAATACAACCATTAATAATATCAGTAATTAATTTTTGTAATCAACGTGCTGCGCATGTATCACAAAGCAGCAAACTAGTTTGGAGGATGTAAACACTTACTGTACATTCAGCGGCTGGAAATATTCCTATTACCTTGCTTTTGTCAAGAGATAGAGATGACAAGAATGCTGCTGCTGCAGGTAGTGGCACTAAGACTCTTTTCACTGTGAAAAACACGTCCTCACCTCCTGTCTAAAACACCTATTACAACTGACAGTACAACAATGTGAAGCTCCAGGAAATACACCCCACCAAAAGTGAGCGCTCCTCAGCTGTAGGGGATGTTTGCAGCCTTTACTGGCTATGCAACCAAAACTGAATTTTAATTGTGGAAAGCTGCAGTCTAAAAGAGACAAAGAGCTAATGAAGCCTGTGGCTGGATATGTGGTGGATGAAATGTTGCCTGTCTCCATGATTGACTCTCCATCTTTAAGACAAATTATTTGGTACAGGTCACAGGCAACAGAGGACCACCAGGTAAAAAACAATTTGCAAGCTGTCTAGCCTTAGCTGTGCTTACTGGATATTACCCTGACATTCATGCAGAGGTGCACATAAGAAGTCTGAATTTTGAGAAGAAAGAATGTAATGTAAAGGAAAAATGATGAAATGTGTAGTGTACTGTTGACAGGAAGTAATATGTAACGTAACACTATTACTTTTTAAAAGAGAAACAAATAATGAGTAACTCATTACATTCTTTGAGTAATAAACCTACTCTGGTGGTAACCAAGCAACACAGGCACAGCAATAAGGGCCGGTCGCTTTACAAATCTGTGGCAACATGGAGCCAGAGAAGTTCACCCCAAATTGGCTCTAGCATACCTAAAGTTGCATCATTAAGTTACCATAAATCCTTGGTGTAGTTTGTCTGCTTTGAATAAAGATGAAAGGCCGGTGGACTGGGCGGCAGCAGCAACAGGTATCTTTCCAATAGGGACACAGTGGGTTTCCCAGCTGCTCAAACACAAATGCCCGTCGGCTGTCTTTGTTCTTTCTGCAGCATCTTTGTGTTTGTTTGTGTACTTATTGAACGGCAGCGTTGTGTATTTCTGACTGTTTTCACCCTGGCGGATAATGAATGATTCGTTTCTCAGAGCAACTCTGAGCGAGAAGGGACAGAAACTTTTACCTTAGTGAGGACGTGTGATTGACCCTGTTGCTAGGTATGATGCAGACTTTTAACAGATGTGATTGGTCGTCAGAGACACGCCCTTTTAGTGAGCCTACAAGGTGTGGATGCCCAGTGGAGATGAAGTGAACTGCTGACTGTGAAAGTCACTGTTAGTGTGATGACTCTGCTGATGGAGGGTTGAGTCAGACTCAAGTCATCACAAGTCTGTTGCACTTTTCCAGTTTTCCAAATACCTTAGTGTTGTGATCATTTTATTTCTGGTGTTATATCATGAGGTTGGAAATGTGTGCATATCCTTAATGAGATCAACCACAAATATTATCCCTGCACCATCTAATCTGTAGCATTTACTCACTGTCATCCAGCTTTTGGAGAAGATTTCTCCTTGTCTTTCCACCATTTTCTCATCTCAAGAAACACTTAAGCCTCTTAAAAGTCCTCCTCCCTGCTCCTAAAAGTTTTTCACCTTAGGAGCTCTTTTAAGGCTTAAGATGCTCTGCGAACAACTTCTACCTTTACAAGGACCTTTTTGTACCTCTCTAATGGCGACCAGACAACATAGTCCCAGCTTTTTTTTTCTAGACTCTTCCAGCTCCTCAGTTTCTTTCTTAATAATTTCAGCATGTCTCCTTTCTTTTCTATCTTCCTCTTCTATCCTGTCCATTTCTCAGCCCATCCAGTAATCAAAATTCACAACAGAACCTGACATTTGAAACAACGCTAATTGGCACAGAAATGCAGCTGTAACACAGTCACGGCTGTGTGCATATGGAGGATTTTACAATGGCTTCAATCGCGGCAAACCAACTGTAATCAAGGACCAAATTATCTGTTTTATAAAAAGAAGTATAGGTCAGGAGGAGTATTTTGAAGTATGATTTGTGCATTTGACACTTCAGTTTCGTATCGCCATTATATAGTATGGTGATTTTGACGGCCTGTTATTCCCTCCTGTTTGTACATGCCTAGATGAGAATGCAAGAGAATACACAGTAGGTCTTCCTCCATGTCCCTTGCAGGGCTCCGTACATGTGATTTGGCTCTGAAATTCTTGAACAGCTTGGATGCCAGTAATAACCACGACGTTTATGTTTTTTTTCCCTTTCAAACTTCAACAGAAAAACATTGAACTTAAACTCGAATAAAATAAATATCTTCCCCGTGAGACACAAAAACTCTCCATTTCCCCCACGAGCACATTACGAAGATGAAAAAGAATAGAAAAATGTGGAAATATTGTGCAAATTGGGAGGTGAGCTGTGGTGAATCAGCACTGATTATCCCTTCCAGCTTATTACCCCCCACTGCTTCAGTATGAGTCGCAGGCCGATTCAATTGGAGGAGTGGACCTCTCTGAATCAGAGTTTTATTAGAAAGTAAACAGTAAGTCACAGCACATCGTACATCAAAACCTGCAATACATGTTTTCAATTATTCCGTGAGTCCGTTCAAATAAGCTCCAGAGAGGGTAGGACTTTTGTAATGCCACGGAAATTCAGTCATTCTTAGTTGTCTCCATGTCTCTCTGTACACTCATCTTTTCCACTTCGCTGGCTCCATCCGAACAAATGAGTCAGTTCAGAGCCACTGCTCTCATCACATCTCATTGGTCTTAAGGTGCAAAAAGTCAGGTTCTTTTATAAATTGACAGGATACCAGTTTTGAGTAGTTTTATTTCAGAATTCGTGACATGAAACTGTATCCTGAAATGAAATGGCTTTTGTAAGTGCTATTATTTAGATATTCAAAGCAACACATAACGCTGCACTGTGGGTGTGGGTAGTCTGGCCAGGGAGAGTATACAGAAAAGTATTTGAATATTAACAATGGCAGCCACATGGTACCTTAATTTGTAAGCTTGTAAGCAAGTTAGCTTACCAGACCACGTAGAAAAAAATGGCTCTCTCAGGCCAGATTTTTAATTAAGAAGCTAGCCAGAGGGGTTATTGTTTTCACAGTGTGGCTGGAAATAACTTGAAACTTTTCCACGCTCCCTTCATTATGCCAGCCTTCTGAACCTGTTTGTAAATTGCTCAGAAACACTTTTCCCCTTTCTGCAATAATGTGGAGCATCAGATTGAATTATCCCATATGCCCATAAGATTTGGCGCAGAGGGTTTGAGTTCCTCAGTGGGGATGATGAAAGCGTGGTATAATCCAGGGAGCTGACATGCTCTCTGAACATAGGCTGTTATTTATGAAGATTGATGTTTATGAAGTAATTATGATTTACACCGAGATGAATAAATATTGAAAATGTGTAGGCCTGGAAACAGTGTGTTGACAAATTATACTTGAACTGAAATTAAAATTCATGTTTGATGAGAAATCAGTAACATAAACAGAGTTGGGGAAGCTACTTTAAAGCAGAACTTTGCAAGCTACTTCACACTGAAAGAGGGCAAACTACAAAGCTACAAAGAATTTGCATCCGTCCATCCATCCATCCATCCATCCATCCATTTTCAACCACTTATCTGAAGCCGGGTCGCAGGGCAGCAGGCCAAGCAAAGCACCCCAGACGTCCCTCTCCCCAGCAACACTTTCCAGCTCCTCCTGGGGGACCCCAAGGCGTTCCCAAGCCAGATGAGATATGTAATCCCTCCAGCGTGTTCTGGGTCTGCCCCGGGGCCTCCTACCAGTGCAACTTGCCCACCTCTGACTGGAGGCGCCCAGGAGGCATCCTGATCAGATGCCTGAACCACATCAACTGACCCGTTTCGACACAAAGGAGCAGCGGCTCTACTCCGAGCTCCCTTCAGGTGTCCGAGCTCCTCACCCTATCTCTAAGGCTGAGTCCAGACACCACATAGAGGAAACTAATTTTGGCTGCTTGTATCCGCAACCTCAGTCCCCCAGTCATCACCCAGAGCTCATGACCATAGGTGAGGGTTGGGACATAGATGGACCAGAAAATCGAAAGCTTTGCTTTCCGGCTCAGCTCCCTCTTCACCACAACGGTCCGGCACCAAACCACCAATCCTTCTCATGCTCCATTCTACCCTCACTCGTGAGCAAGACCCCGAGGTACTTGAACTCCCTCCCTTGGGGCGATAACTCACTCCCAACCCAGGCAGCGGGCAGGGGCGGGCACCTGGGCATGCATGCATGCAAAAAGAAAAACAAAAAAGCCACTCAATTGAGTTTATTGCAAAAAGTGCCCACTTATTTACAGGTCATACATACACCAAAAATAAATAAGTGAATACCCCACTATTTAATGTCAGCCTTTTCTCCGCTACCATTTCCATCTTTAGAAACCAGGTGGGGTTATTGCACCAAGTAGGATTACTCTGTTAGACATGTAACCTCTAAAATAACATGCAACAACTTCTCATTAACAACATTTGTTAATAAACAGCAATAATCAATACTTAGCCTGTGACAATGTGTGGTCTAAGGGAGTTCAATCAAAATGGAAAAGCAATGGTAAAATAAAAATAATAGGCTTTGTCATTCCTTTAGTTTTATTGCTAAAAATTGTTTTGGCAGTTGAAGATATAGCAAGATTTTCCTAAAAAAAAAAAAAAAAAAAAAAAAAATCAATGTGTAGACTCAAACAGAAGTAATGCCTCTCAGTCATCACTTATGACCCACTAGAGGTGTGTGGCAGGGTATTTGTCTGCAGAGACTCTTCCCTCTGCCTGCATTTTCTTATTTACTTCTTATTTTCTGTGTATAGCACAATAATGGGTGTGTACCTCCACAGCCCAGGTGAGGTCAGCGCCAGGGGCGTATATATTGACACTGCAAGCGGTGCAGTTGTACTGGGACCCGTGAGGTGGGGGGCCCATAGATAGTGGGCCCTCCGACAATGTGTTGTTTGGAAAATAGGCCCCTTAAAAAAGGCAAACCCATCTCATGTTAAGCTTTCTTTTTTTCTAAAATAGTAAATAGCATTTATAACAAAATAATATGCTTATTCCATAACTATAAATAAACAATTAAAATTGTTATATTTGATTAATAATCTATTATTTTCTTTGGTATTCTTGTTATATACAAATACGCAATGGTGATCACTGGGTAATATGTATATTGTTGTTATCCAATGTCAAGTCTCTGATCATTTGACAAAACAATATGTGCATGATAGTGTTCACTAGGGCCAGTAAGAAGCAGGCATCCAAGAGACACATGCTTAAAAAGAGAGTGAAAGCTAGTCAGCCAAGCCTGCTATCTTCCACTTTCTGAGTGAAATACAGCCTCAACAGCATGATGGGTCCTCCATAATACTGAATGTTGAAAAGGGACAGATGCCTCAAATTGCAAACACTACATAACCAATGCTAGAGGGGGATACAACCTGTGTCACAGGCTGTGGCATGCTGTGACGTGCTCAGTGCACCACAGAAGCTGCCTTCCATCAACACAGTCTCAAACATTCACAAACACTGATGCTGTTTCCAATTATTTTCTTCTTGGTTTGTACATTAGAAACATGTAAGCATTACATACTTTACTGTCTTTCCGACAAAAGTGAGAAGGAATCAAATTCAACTTTGACTCTAACACATTTAGTTCTGACCTCGGCTGAACCTTTATAAAATGTTTGTGCTTTGTGACATCAGTGGAAGTAAATGTCATTTCTGTACAAAAACACTTCACATAATGTCACGAGGTTCCCTTTATTATAACTTAAATGTCACGCACTAAGAAACCTTTAAATCTTTTTTAATCCTTTCATTTCTATCCGTGGATGCATTTCTCACTCGGCGTGTGCAGTTCCGTGCACCCTCTACCTCTCACCTCACTCCTCGCCTCCTTTGACCATTTCTCCTCATTAAGTGTTCCTCCCATTTCGCTGACAGTTTGTTGTGCACTTGTCTGACTAATCAGAATCTCCTGCTGTTTGAACGAGATTTAACAGTGTTATGCAACATTGTTCCATAACACTAATCATTAAGTTCAATTGATTGGCACATTAATCAGAGGAGTTAATTGGACAAGCACATGAATGCTAATAAGTGTCTGATTTGACAGTAGCAGAAATCTGTTATTAGATCGTACATCATCATTACCCACAAACTACTGTACCCCGTGCGAATACAAAGTGTGAATATGTAATTTCATGTGTATTTCTCAGATAGATGAAGTTCCTTATAATTAAGCTTTAATTGGAAGTGTATCACTGAGAATTAGGGGTGGGAGTAAGTGGTGCAAAGTTAATCTCAGAGAATATGAAATTGGATTGGGCTGAAGGGTAGAGGAAGGTGTGAGGTTTTGTTGTTTTTTTTTCTTTTGTCCCGCGTCAGCACTTTCCCCAGCCGGCTTTATTTAGGCAGTTAGCGACATCATTAGCGAGAGTCTTGGACAGTGTCTGACCTTTTCACCTCGCAGCAATCACACCCTGCATCATTTCCTGCAGACTACCAAGTTTGGTCAAGTCCCTGTGGTATTCTATAAGTTCATTAGTAAGGTGATGTGACAGCGCAGCAAATGGCTTTTTCTAAAGACGGGGAAGAAAAACCTCTCAGAGAATCCAATAGGAAATAGCTTTCTGTGTTCTGATAACTTTTACAAGCTATCAGCAAATAAATTCTCTAAACAGCCAGTGACTAGGATGAACCTGCATAAACTGTTTTATCCTGAGTTCAGTGTTTTATTGGTGATTTTAAAAGTGCAGACTGAAATACATCAATAAGTCCCCAGATTGTGAATCATACTGACTTTGAAATCCACCATGAGGTTAAGATTTGTGTGGTTGTTATTGCTGCATTCAAATGGGGTCATGAGCTCGTGTTTACGACATGGGAAGTCATTTACACGAACCCGTGAACTCAGAGCTCTCAGATCATTTACACAACAGGGCGTTCATATGAACTCTTCTCACACCCAATAATTTGGTGCACACATTCATATCCACTTAAGGATTACTTTTCATGTAGCACCATCTTCTGATCAAAATTTTAATTCAGTCAGGAACACTTTTGTCAGAGAAAAAAACTTTATTTCCATTTGCAGCATGATATGTGGCAGTGTGGCTCTGTTCTGGGGCCTCTCTGCCTTCCCTTGGCCTACGCAGAAAGCCTCTTCTATGCGCCTACATGGCATACATACAAAGCATAACACTGAGAGTGGATTTTTGGGATGGTGTTGTATGAGGTGCTTATATGTAATAGGTGTATTACTTACAGAAAATGATGTACTGCCACAGAAACTGAGTCAAAAAGTGGGTCGCAGGTTAATTCTGAATGCACCGCAGGTGACTCACAAACATGTCAAGTTTGTAAAAAACACACTTTATTTTCAAGTATAGTGAATTACTGGCACAAAGCTTTTATTTTGAAGAGCCATTTCCCTTTGTACAGTGAGTGACTAATGGACAGCAGCTTGACAGAGACAACAAACTAGCTGGACGACACAGCCAAACCCAAGTATGACACTGAATGTATTAAACTGTGTGGACCTTGACGTAATAACTAAGGAGAAATCTCGACCCCAGGGCTGGACTAGTTGGGAAGCACTGAGCTAAACACTGGACTGCTGTGGAAAGTGACAGCAGCTTAACATATTTTAGCCACCTAAAAAAAAGCCTCTCCTTAAAAAAAATCTATATCAGTTTAACTGTATACTATATTTAAAATATTGTCACTGCTTTACCTTGCTGCCAGACAGCCCTTTCTGATGGGTAACTGACTTGAAAGTGAAATTAGTCTATGTTCTCTTTAAAGCCACCAGACTCCATTGACAAAAACAGTAATTTTGCCTTGCTAAACACAGGAGTTGCTGGTCTAACACTTCCTTGATCGATTAGTTTGTTTGTGTTATTGTGCTTGACTCTGGTCTTTTAAATGCTTAGTTCAGATTTACCAAGGTCACAAAATGACTTAAACAATCTAGCTGATTGAGCCAGCGGTAGACCAGCAGCTCCATGCTTAGCGAGATAAAATTACTGTTTTTGTCAATGAAGTCTGGCGGCACTAGTGGAACTGCTGCCTGCCTCTCCAAACTCAGGGCACGCTGACCATCATCTGCTGTAGGCAATATACTGACTATGGATTAGTACTTCATACAACCCCACTTCAAAAAATCCAAACTATCCCTTTAACGTTAGCATGCTGATGTTAGCATGTAGCTCAAAGCATTACTGTGCCTACCTACATCCTCCTGGAGCTGCTTGTATTGCTATAGACTCGTAGTCTTGCTACAGTACATTTAAACATGAATCATCCCTGTTTAATTGGCAGTCTGTAACATTGAGAAATCTCTTTGCATAGTACATTGCTGGCTCTTTTCATGTCCCCTGGGTTGTCATACAAAGCAGCAGTCTTGTGGTCCTGTATGGTTGGACAGATCAGCTCTCCTCTCCAGAGAGCTGGCGCTTTGCCCGGTGATAAACTCCATGCCCTGCAGAAATAGCTGGATCAATTGATTGTCAGCATATGCAGCTGCAGGGATTTAAACAACGCTAGGCGCAATTCAAACATGTGCCACCCTCCTGAATAAGTTTAATTGATCCATTGGTCTGTGGCTCCTTCTATTACTGTGCTAACAGGCCATGTGTGCAAACAAAACTGTAACCAGAGCCCATACTGTGGATGTAAAGTTGATGAATTCATAAACAGAAAACTTAATATTATGGGCTATAAATAGAAAGTTAGAAAAGACACAGATTAAAAGAAACATTTAAACAGAAAATATGGGCTTCACAGCTTCATGTCTAATGACAAGTTTGCCACCTACTCATCTGGCACTCACTTGTCTGCAGGTGCAGCGACTGCCAAAATGTAGAAAACAAGTGCACATTTAAATTAAGTTGCACTGTAGATAAATGGATAAAGAAAAATAAAGTTAAAGTTATTAGGCAACTTTGAGAAACTACTTTGCGCCCTTGATACACAGCATTTGACACATTTATGTTGCTAGATTTATTTTAAAAGGATTTAAGGCCATCTGAGGATTGCAGACTGCAACCAGCTGAAACTTCTCCTGGTCAGAATTCCTTCAGTGTTCATTGTACAGGAGGTTTTTGGGAGCTGAATCACCTGCAGAGGTCTCCTCCTCTCCAAAACAAATGGTGAATAAAATAACTGAATCAAGGGCCGTACACATGCCATGTTTTTAACCAACAGGAAAACGCGAGGTCAGGCGCTGAATGCTTCTCTTGTGACTTTTCTGTGCAGCTTTCAAGAGCGCGGCAGCAGGTTGCTTTTGAGGTTTCTAAGCAACCTTAACAAGCTCCGTATCATAGCCTATTTACCTGAAATCCTGAGTGCAGAGCTGATCTTCTTCAAAGTGTTGTTTGTGTGAAGGCCTACTGCCTCTGGGAGAGATGAAAAGCTCTGGCAGCTCTGGCACTAAAATAATAAACTTTTCTGTATTTATCAGACTGAATATTTACAGAAGAAGGGAAAGATATCTGTCGGCTGTGATTGGTTTGTAACGTCACTCCTGTCTGACTGCTGAGCGTGGCCTCTTCCTGTGTCTGTCCTTTCAAATTAAATTCCCACATGGTCCAGTCATATAGGTTGTAATTTATTTTGACAAGGCACAGCTCCCAAAAGAGTATTACATTATTTTTTTTTTCCTGCCAACTAATGACCTTTCTTGTCAACACACAATTAGGGGGCATGTAATAGATGGTACAACATGAAAAAGTTGATATCTGAAGTGGATATGGTTGTTCCTTATCATGAGACGGGCCGCTAGCCCAGCACTTGCTAATGTGAGCTCACCTTTTTTTGTATGAGAACTTAAGATCCAGATGTTCAGGAGGTTTTTAACAGGAACCTAATTATCCGCAGTGGTCTATTCCTCTCTCAAACAAATGGACCAGGTTGTTTGAACCAGTAAAAACACTGAATAAAATAGTTTCATGTTAAATTATATTGCTCTCATCCAAAGGGGCTGCTACCTATGGTGGCTAATGCAAAAATGCAAATGTGCTTTGCTTGTCCGTTCTGGGCTACTGTAGAAACTTGGTTGTATGACATGGCAGTCTCCGTGGATGAGGAACTGCTCCCTATGTAGATATAAACGGCTCATTTTAAGGTAGAAAAAAACAGTGAGTCTTAGTTTCATGTGATCATTCACTAAAGAAAACATACTTATTATATTATAATCCATTTCTGCCAATATACCCCCCTAAATCCTACACACTAGAGCTTTAAGTGCCATCAGTGAGAACACAACAGCTAAATTTGGAAATATCAGTACAATGATGCTGTATCTGAGCTATCTGACACAATCTGTAGAAGTGAAGAAAAACTCACGATGAGCAAGAGGAAGTATTTTCAGCCACACGTATCCATCATGTTATGTCGGAAACAAAAACCAATCTCGCTGCCAGATAGAGTGTGTATGTGTGTTGACAAAATGTTATGAACATGTCACACCTTCTGTATGCAGAAGGATCTGGAGAATGTTTTTGTCTGTTTCATTTGCCTTTTCTATCGTCACGTTCCCTGGTGATACATCCATTTCTGTGTGAGAGTATATGTGTCAGCCGGATGATTCTCAGCTCCGTGTGGCCGACATGACTCGGTTTATTATTGGCAACAAAACACTGTTCTCATGCCAATGAAAAGGGCAAATTCTTTGAATGGTGTGGCAGCTGTATTCTGGGCATCGCACCGCCTCTACCTGAGACTGTTATCAACGAGAGCACATGTGGGAGGAAGGAGAGGAGGGAGTCTTCCAGACAGTCTGGTAGACAACATGTAAACAGTATTTAGCGTAAAGACAGATCGGCTGTTAGCAGACTGATTGTTTCATTCAGCTGCTGTCTGGAAGCACACATAGATATGAAGTACACCAAGACAGAGTCTGGGCATAACTGCAGGTGCTTTAATTAGAAAGTAAATAATGAAACAGAATGGACGAGTGAGCCGAAAGCAGGGAAAAAGGACTGGTGGCCAGACTGAGGGGGGAAGAAATGTTTCTTAATCATAGCTTTGTGCCTTGAAGCATGGTAAGTTTTAATGAATGATTGAAAACCAATCATAAATGGTGGTACATTAATACTGCAGGATGCCAGATGACCTTTTCCTTTGAACTGAATGAAAAATGGCATTGCAGCTGAAAATTTTGATGCCGTTTCCTTTTTTTTTTTTCTTCTACTTATTACGTGTTTCCCCCTCCCATATAGCCAATCCCTTAAGAGATTTCAATTAAATTGTCCTACTGAGTTCCTCACTTACTTTCCTTAATCTCCCTCTTGGCTTGTGGCAAAGTGTGATTTTATTTTTTCCCCCGATGTCATTTCCAATTTAATAGAAGTGCATTTGTGTTCGCCTATGTTATGAATTAAAATGGAGTTCTTTATGGGCGGAGGTGCATGCTGCCATGGTTGAGCACCTCTTCATTCAAACTCTCTCTACCTTGAAGGTGAATAGTCCAGTGCTTATGTGAACTCCATAAATTGAGTTGTAAGAGTTCTCCTTTTGGTGTTGTTGAAGGTAAGACTCCAGACTTGCCCTTGAGAAGGTGTTTGCTCCAGGTGAATTATAGATGCAGTCAGTCTGAAGAAGTCAGTTCACCCAGAGGGTTATATTTTTCTCAGGAGACATTAGACTCTCTATGATGAGTATTATCTCCATTAGGAGAGACAATGTCATGGCCATTTATATGATTCATTATACAAAAATCCAAATTAAACCCCGGCAATTTGATGCAACTGCTCTGCTAATGCTATAAACAAAATAACACAATCATCCCTCATACATTTCATGACTCAAATATGACTCATGGCAGCTGACAGATCAGAAATCTTTTAGATTTTCTCAGCGAGGCCTCGTGGTTCTGTGCTTCAGATTCAGAGATATTAGAGGCTCTAATGAGGACAGCCCAGAGATCTGTGGACCGTGCAACCCATCCCCTCATTTCTCCACAACATGAAAAGACAAGCAGAGAACCGCCTACAACCCATCCCCAAATAAATGATGAAGCTTTTTTGTGACTGCAAAACTTTTTTTCTGGAACGACCCAACGTTCCCCAGGAGACAAGGCGATCTTTCACATCAAAACTAAAAGACGTTTTGTTCATGCTGCCCCTAAAATGATTCCCAGCTGACACACAGCTTGTTATTCCCCCCCAGAAGCCGTCCCTGGGACATTTGGCATGAGCAGAGACACAGACAGTTACGTAAAAGCTAATGAGTGCCTGGCATTGGACTGACAGAGCCCATGGGTGTTCTCGGCTCACTGTCTTTGTATGCGTAGATGCGCATGTGCATCATTATTGTCCTAAATTAGTACATGCATCTGTCAGTCTTCAGGCCTGTGCTGATGGCTTGTCATTCATGGTTGGTTAAACAAAGCTGGTCAGTCAATGTGTGCCTTCTAGTTGCATTCAACCTTGCTTTGAGCCACATCAGCCTATGGCTAACAAGTTGCCACCCTCTGCTGTTGACGTACAATGCCACTGACATGAGTCAATCATGCTTTGTTGTCATATTAGAGGTTTGCCAACATGCTAATTGATCCTTTGCTAAGCTCTACACACCTTAGTTACAGTTGCTAACCCTGCCAAGCTTTCCACTTAATGCTGCGTGTATAATTTATGTAGTTTACAGTCATAATAGTGGCAGATTAACCATTTCATTCCTGACTTTTGACAGAAGTAGGAAAGACGGTGCAGGGTTCTGATTTTGGATTTTGATCATTGTTTTGCTGGCACAAATGACAGTTGACACTGGCAGATTTTTTTAGCTAGCTGTAACTGTATTACACCTTTTTTTTTTTAAACCAGAATTAGCGTGTGTATGCAGGCTTTTAAACATGAGAAAATCCATTAAAAATCTGTTTGTTTTTGTTTTTTCCTTGGGCGTCACTAACGATGTCACAGATGGGCCAGAAACAGGTTATTGGACAGTAGAAAGCAGCATGGAGGCCAGTGAAAATGTTACGATTGTTACTTTTGTTTTATTCAGTCTCTCTCAAACTTGGTGCCAACGAAATTTTACTTGGAGGGAGACAGACAGTGTTTTGTGGTGGTCTGTCATTGTATAATGCAGGCAAAGGAGCTAAAATTAGCCTGTTTTTGTCCAGTGGGAAAGAGGCTTTAATTTGTTGGTAGCTTACTAAAATTGATGCCTACTCTGTGAGGGTGCTTCCACTCCTGCCCTGTTTGGTTTGGCTCAGTTCAATCAAACTCAACTTTGTTTGCCCCCTAAGTGCTGTTTGTTTGGGCAGGTGTGAACACAGCAATCGCACTTAGGTGCGCTCCAGAACAACCGGACCGAGACCTTCTTGAAGAGGTGGTCTCAGCCTGGTTACAAACGAACTCTGGTGCGGTTCGTTGGAGCCGCGCCTCGTTTTCAAACTGTATGATTTGCCTCAAATGAACAATGACAGCAATATAGTCCACGATGAGCAGCGCTAAAATCAACCTGCGTAGTTGTCCCTCCATTGTGACATTAGAAAGTGTCACATTTATCTTGTAAGTGTACTCTTCTTCAATGTTTTGTTTACTTCCTGGATTTTTCCTACATGGAAATTCTGACCAATCAAGAGCAGCTTTCTCACCCAGGTATTTTATCTGGTCCCCAATGCTGCCATGAGAACACAAACCAACTCTAGGCAATTATACAACTTTGTAACAAAATTAGACCCTGATTCAGACCAAAGCAAGACAACTCTAGGTCTGAAAGCACCCTAAGTTGGTTGAAACTTCTGTCTCTGGTCTATTTTTTATTGTCTCCAGCTCAGTTGTATGGAATGAGAACCCACCAAAAGGGTCTTATACATATGCATTTGATGGCTAAATAAATGACAGCATGCTAATTTAGTGTCACGTAGTTATGCAAAAAAGACTACAGTCCCTAGCTAAAAGTTAGCAGTTGGTGA
Organism: Cephalopholis sonnerati; assembly: GCA_019142605.1. Taxonomy (NCBI): domain Eukaryota; kingdom Metazoa; phylum Chordata; class Actinopteri; order Perciformes; family Serranidae; genus Cephalopholis; species Cephalopholis sonnerati. The sequence goes on along the minus strand of JAGQAX010000015.1, from coordinate 24,597,599 downwards.
GAGACGTAGCTCATATGGAAAGATGGGAGCAGCATACTCATACTGCAATACTTGTATTTAAAACTCATGAGCAAACTGATGAGTTTGGCAAAGAGTCTCAATTAAATTTCCCCAAATTCAATTCAAAACAGCAGGATAGTGCTACGAACAGTAACCCTGAACTCTAGTATAGCAGCTACTGACATCCAGGACCAGTGTTAGCTCCCACACAGTGGATGTGGCGACCCTGAACTGAGCTTTTTAATAATGTAACCTGTAACCTTGCATCCAGTAAAAACACAGAATACAAAATGCTTACTTTGGCCTTGGGTTACTACCAAGGTTACTACTGTTGGTAACTAGCCAGGCGCACACAAGTTTACTAAGACGTGCACAGTGTAATCCATTTTATTCTTATGATTTTGGCTTTAGAGACGTGATAAAGAAGACGGGAATGACACTTACTGAAGCCTCATGCACACTTCTATAGCATGTGGATCTCGACAGGCCAGCCGTGCCTAGCTACTGTTGCTAAGCTATGATTGGACAATCACTGTTAATGACTAAAAAGCCTATTAAGTCAATCAAATACTTTATAATAGGAAAAAAAACTTCAAATTTCTGTAAAATTGAGTCAGTTGCTTTAAAAGAGAAGGAGAGAGGATGACTTTGTGATTCTCCAGCAAAATTCAGCGAGGGCATTTGAAACAGAAAAACAGATTGAAGTAATAATTCTCCTTCATCCTGCTGTATAATTGCAGTGAAGCAGTTAAGAGGAAAAGAGCAGCATTTAAATTTTACTCTTAGAGGATTTGAAGCGGTAAGTTTTATCCTTGGGAAGAGTTGTTTGCCGGTGTCAGCATCTTTGGTGGCCAGACGATTTTAGAGCCCCCATGCATCTGCCACAAAATGTGATTTTGTTTTGGCTACATTTGTTTTGCAAGCATTTCACGTTTTTCTGGCAACACTCCCGCTAAGTTGCATCGATTTGTCACGAGAGATATTAGCCTGTCATGACCCAGGTATATATTTTGTGGAAAGATTAACATTCCCCCCTAAGCTCAGAGTGCAGCTGCCATTTTCTTAAGTGTGTTATATTTTCTTCCCTTGCTTCAGAGTCAAGAGCCAAAAGACTAAAGCAGAATATTTCTGCCAATATATAGATCATGTACTGACTCCATCATTCTCCTGTTTCATTTCTCCTCACTTCCATAAGTGTTTCTCTTCTCCTCCCCTACAACTGCTGCTTCTATTAGTTGAGTCTCTGTGGAATAAAGTGTAAATTTGAGCCTGTGGTTTTACTGGAAAGAACAAACTAGCTCTGATACTGCACAGATAAAACAAGATAGGCTTGATTTGTAACCTTATTAGCAAAAATCATACCCAACTTGGCTGGAGCGTTCTGACAAGCATATATCACAGATGGCAAACTCAGTTGGGTGATTTTCAGAAGTACAAACGGAGGAGGGAAATAAAGTGAACTTGTGATGTGCTGAAATACAGAAATAACAGAGGGAAAGGAATGAAGAAAGAATTGATAAATGAAGAAATGAGCAGGAAGGAGGACATGGAGCAAAGGTAGGGCGCAAAAGATCAAGATGTTGCATTGAAACTGCAGGAGTTTAGTGTAGTCACAGCAGGAGGCTGGTGGAGGGAAAATCATGTCAGGGAATATCACGCTGTCGCAAATCACATCGCCAACTCCCAGCTGAGATTGATCCGCCAACCTTCTGCTACCCAGCCTTTACACGCCCTTATTTTTTTACCTCCTCACGATGCAGTTAAGACATTTCTCTGTGAGGAAGCGCTGTGTCGTCATGAGCAGGTGACTGTGGCACCAGTGTGGGATCGCTGGGTCAGGGCTGTGACTGGAAGTGGTAGAAGAGGATTAGTGGCCCAGTAGAGGGAGAAAGCGGCCTCCCTGCAGTGGAGAACCAGCTGGTCAGCAGGCCGGCCAGCCCAGCTCCATCTGTCGGTCACCTGCTCGACCCGCTGGGAGTCCTGGTAAATCTCTCCGCCTCCTGTAGCTCCCAGAGATTGTCATTTAGCTTGGTCGTACTGGACCTCATTTATGATGGAAGTCTCACGGAAAGTATCATCAAAATCAGTCTGCAGCATGAACGCATGGTTGATTATTTATTCTATATAAGCCTTTAAATCGTTTTTAATACTCCTGCACACTTGCATGTGAAAGATGTTCGGGCGTGCAAGGACCTCTTTACTTGTGGAGTGCTTAAAAGGTTTTAATCCTTGCTTTGCTTTGCGATGGATTTTAAACCATCTGAAAACTTGGTTCCAAATCTTAGTTTGTTCTCTACAACCACATTTCCATCAAATACCTTTGGTATTGTACCCTTCGAACCCATATATAACCTGTACGGACATGTGCCTACAACCTAGATTGCGCAGTTATTCTTAAATGTAGGAGGGGTGGTTACCGCTGGTTGTTACAGCTCTCGCTATATTTCATCTTCACCAGCGATGCAGAGGAATGTCTGTACCTTGCTCATCATTCATGGAACAAGGTTATACGCTGACCAAAAAGAAGGGGCTGGATAGTTACATGGTATACTTAAAAATGGTGGGTTGATGCATTGAGTCCTTGTTGAGCAAAAGTGACAATTCTCTCTTGACCAATCAACAGACTGGAGTGTTTCCAGCTCCATGTTTTAGTATCAGATCAGTGCGTTAGACACCTCAACATAGAGGTAATGAAAAGATCAGACACAACAGGGTGGTGCTTTCGGTACCATCCACAACTTTTAACAATAGAAACATAACCCTTCCTATGTATAATGATCAGAACTGAGCCAAACCGGACTGCTTGGTGGAAACAAGGCTTATAAGGCCAACTAGCAAAATCACTCTGTGCCAAGATGAGCAATTGTTTCCTTCAACCTCAACCTTGTTTGGGCAACCAATGAGATGACATTACTTGAAAGTGTTGGGTCAGTAGAGAAAAAGCTGTTTCTCTCTGTGCTGTGGAAAGCCATTTTAGAATCATACCACGGTCTTGACAGGATGTGCACAACTTGATGCACTGTTTGACTGAAGGGGCTGTAAGTTGAGCAGTTCCAATGGAAGGTGAATGATTGACAGTAACGTATAGTGCCCACTGTGGCAGTTGGGTCAGTGGGGCAGAAAATCGACCCTGATTTCTGTTCTATGCTTTCCTCAGTGGTGTTTTGTTTTTGCACTTCCACCCAATTCCATCAGACACAGCTCCCCTGCACCGCACCAGGGACGGGGATTGCATCAACAAAAATGATTCAACAAAATGTTCTATCAAAATATGTCAGCAAAATGTCAGCAGCCAGGTGGGTTTAACAGGTTTGTTGATAGGCAGATGGTAAACAGTGGAGATTTCTTGCTACCTGGTGCACAAGCGCCGAACGTTGCCTTTGCATTGTGCTCCAGGCCAGAACAGAGAACAACTCGCACGACTGAAGTAGATACTGAAAGTTCATTCATAACTGCTCCATCTGCTGAGGAAGATGATGTGATGCAATGAAAAGCTCCAGAGCAGCTTCTGAATAGATTTTGTGGAGAGGTTGTTTTACCTACAACTATCAGATTTTGATCCTGGATATATAGGGCTGAGTATCGATATTTGATACCTCTAAGGTATCGACCGAAATAACCCAGTACCTTAACAAAATGTCTTCGGTCAAATGATACCTGTATTTATTCTGTTTTGTGCTGGGAGTCTGATCCTGGACCACCTGATCGACATACTTTCTGTTGCTGCTTTCTCCAGAGCTGCTTTCTTCCAATTAGTTCAACATCTGTCAGGTTAGCACAAACTAACTCAGCAGCAGCGGCTAACATCCAACACAGAGCCCTTAAGCGGTCCTAACAAACTCTCTGTTGCTGCCATCTCTTAAGCCACTCTACTTCGCTAATAGTTAATTCAAGGTCTGCACAGTTAGCATGAGCTAACGCAATGGCAGCTAACATCCAACACTGATTTGTTAACTGGTCCAAACAAACGCACACCAACTCCAAAACGGCTCAGCTCTGTCATCAAACCTGTTAATAACCATTAGGTTACATTAGCAGTGTGCTAATAGTTGGCCCTCTGCTTTGTGAGTGTGCGGCCAGGTGTGGAGCTCACACTCCCTCAGCAGCAGCTACAACCCATACAGTCTGTATTGTGATGAGCACGGTGTATTTAAAAGAGTTGGTAGCTCAGCGTGCTGAGATGCCATTCGCGACCTCACTCACATTATGGGTATCGAATAAAATACTCTATTGGTCACTATCACTTTAAGGGCACTTGTATTACTACTAGTATCGCAGAGCTACCCGATATCACCAGTGTCCATGAGCAAACTCTGCCCACTTTGAACCAGGCAGATAATAGTGTCCATGTACAATTCCATTGCTTATAGTAAGAGGTTGATATGAACATAAGGTTTCTTTTAAGGTTCAAGTGGACTGCCTGAGTGCTGTGTAATAAGCTTCACAATGAATATTTTCAAAGCAAAAGACTAGGCTGTGGTTATTGATGTAAATTGATATTCACTAAGACAGGCTTTGTTGGAATCATTTCCATACTGTATTTAATGTTCAATTCAAACCAGTTGTTTGTGGAATCTTTGAGGACTTCCCAGGAAATGTTATTTTCCCAAGCCTTCAATCACCCCAGTTCTGTCACAGCTTCTGTTTCGTATCTCATCCATAACCCCAGTCAGGTACCAAAAAACAAAAGATGTTTTTTTTTCTCTCTCCCTTCCCATTCGAAACAATGCTGCATTTTGTTTATACTGCTGAATCCATCTGACAGCTGTTGTGGGTTCCTGTCAAAAAGTGTTGTTTCTTTTCTTTTTTTCATTTCCCAGTCTCAGTCACACTAACAAGGAGTGAATAAACAGAAGGTAGAGTAGAAACAGCTCTGGAAATGCTTCTGCCCAAGAGAGTCAGCAGAATCCGGGTTAAACTTTATGACATGATCTTTTGAATTGTTCTCTCCTTCATCTGATATACATGTAGAAGTGTCGAGGAAAAAATTATACAGCACGCTGAGAGTTGGAGTAGCAGTTTTCGATAATGGCTCAGTTTCGCTCATGTTGCCGCCTTTGTGCTCAACACTGAAAGCTGCTGTCTCTCCCCAACAATAACAGATGTCAAAATCATGTTCTCCTAAAAGTTTATAACTGCTTTGTGCTTATTGCAGCCATCTTAGTAGAGAGCCAATTGTGTTTGATTGACTGTGACTGTGATTGGCAGAAACTTGGCTCTATTGTTTGGCCACTCATGTTATCGCATTTGAGAAGCCCGGCTAGCCTGCGGCAGTAAAAGCAAGAGGGGGATATTGGCTCCTGAGTAGCTGGCATCGAGCCTCTTTCAGACAGGCAATTCCAGGGGAGCAATTGTCTGGTTTAATTGCTCCAAAAAAGAAAGACGGAGAGGCGGTGAAACTAACAAGCTGTCTACAGAATCAGTAATTTACAGGCTCTGTGATAAAAACAGATTTCTATTTTTCTATTTCCCTCTCTCTCCCTCTCTCTCTGTCGCTGTTCCAGTTATTGTAAAATATTCACAGGGCGGGTTATTGGGCTGGTATAATTTGCAGTTGTGATTTGCACAGTGGGACAGACACACACTGATTTCACTAACTCTCAGACTGATTTGATGGGCCAGAGCTGTCTACTGCCTCATCACCTGGCCCATTTCTGAGCTAGAAAGCACTCAAAAAGTGCACACCTCTGCCAAGTCTGCACAATCCCCTAAATTTGTTATTTCAAGAAATGTTTTACTATGCATCTGGATCTGCATCAAACAGACACACAGGTGCCAGGTCGCTTTTTCCTCTTAGATTTAGTGTAGTATTTTATCTTGTTAAGGTAAGAAATCATTCAAAAAATTTTTGAATTTAATCTAATTTGCTCCCAAGCTCCTTTCTGAATTTCCACCACAATTCACTTAAATCTAGTTTTTGAGATGTCTTACTAAAGCCCCATTTCCAACACTTTCGGAATAGTACCTTTGGAACCAAAAGTACCCTTCAGACAGGGTACCTAGACATTTCCACCGCAAATAGTATGCTTAAATGTGGGCAGGGTTTTGCCACTCACTGCTCCGTCCAGCACTCACTGTATTTCCTTATTACCAGTGACACACATGGAAGTCTGCGCCTCGTTTGTTGTCCGCAGAACGAGGTTGCACACAAACTCAGAACAAAACAAAACAGGCTGCAGTGAGAGTCTCTCTCCATGGGATATTTAAAAATAGCAGGTTTATGCATTTACTCCTTCTCAGGCAAGCTCAGGGGTGTAGTGTTGCCCATAGGAACAGTGCTCCGCGACGCTGTCTTTTTCCTCCGAGTAAGGATTAGAATATAGGCCGTTCAACCCAGTCGAAATTAATATATATGAACGCTTAAAGATCCACTCATTACTAAAAGTGTATGTCATCCAAAAACAAAAGTGATGGTCAAAGGTACCACTATAAAAAAACTATATCACTTATTTTGTTGCAATTCTATTTTCTTAAATTAAGAGTAATATATATATATTTTTTTTACAATTTTGTCATATCGCCAAGAATATTGTTATCGCAAAAACACCCTGAAATATCATGATATGATTTTACAGCCATATCGCCCACCATTGGAACTTATATCAAATATCACAAAGAATTATTCTAAAAGACAATAGAGTTATATTTTACTGCTGAAGTCAAAAAAGCAGCTGCTGCAGACTGTGACCGTCTGACATTTTAGGGTAATTTTCTGGTAAGACTTACCTGGATCTGAGCAGTACATTTGGTGGCAGAAAAACAGCAGGCACCAGAGCGTCGGCCAAATGAAACACGAGCCTTTGATCTTACCACAGATATACCTTTCCCAGTATTGTTGTCACAAAATAGCTTCACTTTTACACAAAAATATTGATTGCTTTTCACAGAATTAATGACCTTTGAAATCCGATTTGGAATCTCAGCGGTGAACACAAAGGAATACTGAAATGGAGGGGAAAATGGGTTAAGAGCAAAATGTGTACAGTACTAAAATCAATGTGCCACAGGCATAAATACACCCGAATATTGAATAGTCATGTCAGGGCAAATTCATGCACACACGTGAAGCCGAGCAGAGGGAAATGGACAATAAGAAGCAGAGGCACATTCACAAAAACAAAGTGTGTAGTGTGTGTTTGTGTGTGTGTGAGGTTGTGGACCATGGCCTATTCCTCTCCCCTCTGCAGCAGCCTCCATCCATATTCATTACATCCCACAGCGATAGTGAAGCAAAGGAGGGAGGGGAAGAAAGGAGTAGGAGGAATGAGGATTTCAGTGTGTACAAGTTAAAAGGAAAGGAATAAGGAACACAGCACTCTGTGTGTGTGTGTGTATGTGTGTGTGTGTGTGTGTGTGTGTGTGTGTGTATGTGTGTGCATATTTGTCATTAGGATATATTTTTCTCTGATCCCGGACAGTCTTAGGTTTGCAAACGTGAATTGGAGTGTAAACTAAACGCCATAAACAAGACAACTAATGACTCTGTTGTTATTATCAATCTTTCAAACACACCATTTGCAGTGCACATGAGTTCGACTTTGTGGACTCAGCAACAATATGCAGGGTGATTTAACAAGGATAAGGGAACATTTTCCGGTTCATAACCATTAGCAGCGCAATTAGATTCAAATGGATGTTACAGCTGATACAAATATGCACGGAATGCATGAAGGCAAAGTCCAATTATCCATCGGTGGAGGAGCCTCTGATTTTTCTGTTTCTGAAGTCTTTCACATTTTCTCTTTGACAGAAATCACTGATTAATATAGTTCCAAAGACTATCATTTTAATAGGAATGGAAGAATGCTAGCATGTGTAAATTGAGTTGTAGGGTGCTTTCAGACCTAGAGTTGTCTTGCTTTGGTTCGAATCAGGGACTTATTTTGTTACAAAGTTGCATAATTGCCTAGAGTTGGTTCGTGTTCTCATGACAGCATTTACAAGCGGACCAGATCAGATGTCTAAGGTGAGAAAGCTGCTCTTGATAGGTCAGATTTTCCATGCGGGAAAAATCCAGGAAGTAAACAAAACATTGAAGAAGAGTACACTTGCAAGATAAATGCGACACAATGCAGACCAGATCAAATGCATCGCGCAATAAAGCTGCTCTTGATTGGTCAGAATTTCCATGCGGGTAAATTTCAGGAAGTAAACAAAGAAGAATACACTTGCAAGATAAATGTGACACTTTTTAATGTCACAATGGAGGGACAACTACGCAGGTTGATTTTAGCGCTGCTCATCGTGGACTATATTGCTGTCATTGTTCATTTTAGGTAAACCATACAGTTTGAAAACGAGGCCAGCTCCAACTAGAATTCGGAATATGCACCAGAGTTCATTTGTAATTTAACCAAGACCACCTCTTCAAGAAGGTCTTTGTCCAGTGGTTTTAGTGCACACCCGAATGCAATTGCTATGGTTACACCTGCCCAAAGGAGCTGCGCTTAGGGGGCAAACGAACTTGACTTCGATTGAACCGAACCAAACAGGGCAGGTGTGAAAGCACCCTTAGACATCAAGAGTAAGGACATTTCCAGTGAATGAGCACTGACTATCACTTCTTCAGTGGGTGGTGTAAGGGCTAAGACCTAGGTTTAGGGTCAAGTAAATGTTGAGACTGCTTTACATAAAGAAAAAAAAAACAAGCGCAGATTTGCAAAGGCTGTGACCACGTATGCACATACGTTGCCACTTGTTGCCATTTGGCATGAACAGTTTATCAGATGTCCTTTGGCTCATGAACAATCTTTCCACAAAATCTTGGGCATGTCTGTGAATCCATTTGGAAGTCATGTGCCTTTTTGCAGTAGGCCACTCCCACTCCCCCCGTGCAACTGGCATGAACAAACTTTCACACACACACACACACACACACACACACACACACACACACACACACATTTGACCTCCATGCCAAATATCAGCCTCCTGACTGTGGCCACCAAATGGTGTGGAAATTTTTGTGGTCTGACTAACTGACCAACTGACTATCCATCCATTCATTTTCATCTGCTTATCTGAGGTTGGGTCACAGGGGCAGCAGACCAGGCAAAGCACCCCAGATGTCCCTCTCCCCAGCGACACTTTCCAGCTCCTCCTGGGGGACCCCAAGGCGTTCCCAGGCCAGATGAGATATGTGATCCCTCCAGCATGTTGCAACTCATACTAATAAAATTGCAAGGGCTGCATTGATTGGGGCGTGTTGTTTTAAGGACTGGGGAGATGATGAATTACAACCCAGGAAGTCCATTTAGCAATACACAAGATCAATGCAGCCATGTAACATAATTGTGATTGGCCCTTGTGCTAATATATTTGTTTGGTCCCTTACCTTGCCCCAAGCAAAAGCGCTACCTCATGCCCACACACACATGGACACACACAACCAGGGGTTAAATTGGGCCGGGCCTTTCCAGGGCTCAGCTAAAGCTGTGTGAACAGCAGCAACAGAACAGGGATTTGGAGCTACTGCCTGCTCTCCTCCAGGGGAAATAAGGCCAAAATACACTGCCGGCGAACGGCTCACGAAAAAACCGCTGCCACTATTATTGAAATGAAGGGCGTCCCTCCCATCCTGCCAGTGAGCTTTTGATAACAATGAACAGCAGCTGAAGCACCACATTTATGAATGCTAATCTGACACCCTGCCCTGAACTCAAACCTCCATAGCCTTGTTTCTCCAAGTGGCAAAGAAAACACCTTCCTACATGGGCCCGTGACAGCTTCTGGGTCCCTTGCTGGAAGTTTAGCTTGATTCAAGATTTTGCCGGATGATCATTAAGTTTTTGCATACAACAGTAGTCCCATTCAAATAAATGAGAGTGCTCTTGTCTGTGTGAACGCCTTCTTGGAAAGACTGGCCAAACCTGTACATCCTTTCCCTGTGTATAATGACACTGTTGTCACATCAGACACATTGTATGGATCAGCGTGTGGCATGTGAATCTGTGAAACGTTGAGATATCTCACCTGCTTGCCCACCTCCTTCTCTATTCAGATGCTTTTCACACATATCTGTCAGGCACATCTGTCAATCTGTCAGAATCTCTCTATCCTATCATCTCCATCTCCATCTCCATCTATTTCATCTAATAAACATCTAATGAAGTCTCTTGTCTCTCTTTACCCTTATTTAACTTTGCATTTCTTCAGACCATCTGAACACCGGAACAGGAAGTTTGTCATTATCTCAGTTTGATCTCTTGGAATACTGATCTTTATAGTGAGACAGGCTTGAAGTTAGTCTGGCATTGATTGGTCTAATAGTATCGCTTGCGCTAATGTCCCTTGTCATTCTAGGCTGAGTGTAAGGGTTCTTTCATGTTTGACTTCAACAGTTATGGAAATTATATGATTCATAGCTGTATAGCAGGCAATTAGCACACTCGGACATGCAGGCTCACCATGCAATCCCTGTGGACCACTTGATGGGGTGTATAATGTGTTTTCATGTTCAAAGCGTTTTACAGTAGACTTTCTTAAGGGTTTTAAAGCACACCCGACTGTTTGATCATCCACTTGACACTCTGTGGAGCTTTACTGAGCTCCAGGAGCCCACACATTCACTAACCAGCCCTGGACAGCAGAGACCCAGACTCATGCTGTGGTAGGGCAGAGGTTAGTGCACACAGTTTTTTTCACAAAAGTTGGCAAAAAGAAATTAAATGCTAGTTCTGGAAAAAATTAGGTTGTCTTCCATTGCCCAGATAATCTAGGTCAGAGGTTCAGGAGGAGGTTACAAAACACTTTAGGCTGTATGTATAATGACTCTTGGATGCCAGTTGCGATTATATCTTAAAAAGGAACTACACACATTTTTCAAAATTAATGTCATTCCTATGGTCTCAGACAGTCCAAAAATATTAGTTAACATGAACAACCCTCACTCAAATCCAAAAACTAGAGTGCTAAAACTCAATTCAGTCAGGAAAACTTTAGTCAAAGAAAACTTCATTTCCATTTGCAGTATTATGTTTGGCAGTATGGCTCTGTTCTGGGGCCTCTCTGCCTTTCCTAGGCCTACATAGGAAACCTCTTCCACACGCCTACATGGAAAGCCTAAAGTGGAGAGAGCACACCTCTCTGCCCTTCCACGTGCAAACAAGGAAAGCCTGAGGCAGAGAGAGCAAACCTCCCTGCCCTTCCATGCGCAGACAGAAATGACATTCATAAGTCACACACAACATAAAAAGGAGGAGCTAGAGTGGAGGCGGTGTTGCAAAGCAGCTTGCAGAGGAAGCGACAACAATAGGCAGGCTAGAGCAGTTTAAATAGGGTACCCTGAATGAGATTCTCCAATTGGTTCCATAGAAAAGAATCATGTGATCTATCAGCTGACTCCCTTCCATCAATCAGCTGCTCCATCAGTTGATTGGGCTGTTTGAGATCAGCTGATGTAGCTGGGACGTGAGCTGAGCTTGACATCATGTCCTGCCTGAACTAACGCTATGCTCAATGTATTGATGTCCTCAAGTATGAAGTCTGGAGCTGCTCCTTAGACAGTAAATTGGGAAAGATAGATAGTTATAGATGACACTGAGAGCACTCGGGGGGATGGTCTGAGTATAAGAGTATTATAAAAAAAAGAAAACAAACATTCTGTGGGTTTCCCATTCATTGTCTGTGGAGCAGCTCCAGATGTTATACTTGGTGACATCACAAGTTTGAGTCTCACTTCTCTGGTTTCTGGCCTTGAGAGAGAGTGGCTCATGTTCACAAATATTGATTAAACATTCCTAGGCCATGGAAAAAACATATTGAAATACATATTGTTCTCCTCTAATGCCTTTTCTAATGCTTCTCATAATTCCCTTTTAAAAAGCATCAAGGACAAACAATTTACAACAAAGTGCACCGCTAAAACTTTATTTTAATCACCACATTTAATATTTATAAGCAATGCATAAACATTTGATGAATAAACAAACATACTATAAAGTTGTTTTAAGCAGACATAATGGCATTTAAAGTGTTATCAACGACTACATCTCTTCCTGTGAAGCACCCATGACAGATGAATAAAAAGTTATGGCTGAAATGGATTGGACATGGATGTGGTACAACACGTCTGCCACAGTATGTCCGCTGCAGAGCACGGCTATTATAATCAACTGAAGCTGCTACACCGGCCCTCCAACAGGTAAAAACTGCATAGCACTGTGTAAAACAACAAGTGCCATCTGTTTAAAAAGGGATAATAATGAATACCTCATTGTACCAGAGGAAATGCGAAGCAGCAGAGTAACCTTGTAGGTGTTTGTAAATTTCACATTAAAATAAATTAATCAAATCAATGCATCCTGTTGTTACAACGATCCAGTTAATGAATTCAGTGCCAGTTAATATAGCCTACGCTTCCAAACCCTGCATAAACAACTGTATTATCACTTGGCAAAACTCAGTACGCACACAGCGCAGCTGGCAGCAACCACAAACTGAGGCACCTGCTACACAAACGGAGTCTGTGTAGCAGGTAAAAACACTGCTCCCCCTGTCCTATGTGACGTGTCACACCTCTGCCCCATGTATTTTGGCCATTAATTAATATTTGATATCAGAGTACAACTTTACCACATATAACAATGTGTTTAAACTACTTGAGGTACATTTCTGAACACTTTTAAACCCACCTGTGAATCATTTGTACATGAAATTATGATAATCCAATCAAATAATCCAGTTAATTCCCTCCACTCCCCCCATTATGTTTTTTAAAAACTATTTAAATAATGAACATTAGAAGGGCTCTTGGAGACCACAGACCTCTGCCAAGGCCAAATGCTGTATCTCGCAATGTTACAGAAGTGGAAAAATAATTAGTCTATCTGCCCCAAAATTCACCTCAAAGTTCCCCCGAGAACTACATTCCTTCTAGGGCTTTTTTTATGCCTCTGCACCAGCAAGGTTGTAGCCAGAGGCATTTTGTTTTTTCAGGTTGTCTGACCGTCGATCCCATTCTCCTGAATGCAATATCTCAAGAATGCCTTGAGCAAATTTCTTCAGATGTCGCACAAACGTCCACTTGGACTCAACGATGAAATGATTAGATTTTGGTGGTCATAGATCAAAGGTCAAGTTCACTGTGAACTTGCATCCGTCTCATCTTCATGAATATGATATCTCAGAATGCCATTTCTTCAAATTTAGCACAAAGACCACAAACAATGAAAGATTTTGGTAGTCATGGATCAAATGTCAAGGTCACAGTGACCTTATCTGTCTCATTATTGTGAACACGATATCTCAAGGTCACCTTGAGGAATTTTTTCATATTTGGCACAAATATTCACTTGGAGGCAACAATAAACTGATTAGATTTTGGTGGTCAAAGGTCAAGGTCACTATGACCTTGTGTCCATCTTATTCTCATTAGCACAATATTACAAGAAGGCCTTGAGGGAGTTTTCTCAAATTTGGTACAAACGTCCACTTGGTCTCAAGAATGACCTGATTAGAATTTGCTGATCTAAGGTCACAGTCACTGTGACCTTAAGCAATATATTTTGGGCCATTACTCAAGGATTCATGTGCTAATTGTGACAAAATTTAACACAGTGGTCTACTAGGATATAATACTGAAGTGCTGACATTATATATCCAAAAGGTCAAAGGTCAGCTTCATTGTGACATCATAATGTTATGTAAAACACTTTTCTGGCTGTTACAAAACATCATATCTCAGAAACAGAAGGGAGATATTTGGTCAGATACTAAATTGGTGACTAATCAACGGTGCTGATTGTATAGATCTTCTGTGCTGCGGGGGGATGGGGGGGGGTGTTGTGTTTTCATGGACTTGGATGTCAACTGTACAACATGACTGGTGTGCAGAGGCATACAACCATGTGGCAGTAATTCTAGTCCCTGTTTGCATTCTCACTACTAATAGGAATGCTGAGGTGGCAAACTGTAAGCTGGCCAGTAGCTTGTATAGTAACATCACTTTAACTTTGACGAGTCAAAATCTCATTGTATTTCCATCGTCATTATATATGCTCAATGAAGTCTGGACTTCACTGTTGGTCCATTTGTCCGTTGTTTTTAAAAAAAGGCAGTTGCTGGTGCCACATTGAATGAACACTTACGACACTCGTGGTCTCTCTTTTATTTATTTATTTAACCTTTAATCAACCAGGAAGTCCCATTAAGACTGAAAATCTCTTTGAAAAAAGAGACCTGGCTGAGGTAGCAGCTAATCCAAACACATTTAAAATACAACAAATACAACATTTAATACAAAAATCCACAATAAAACAACAACAGCTCAAACATAGTGGCCTCTCAAAGAAAAACTAGCACATTTTTCTGTCACCACATTCTTTATGATGCCCTTAAATTCATTGATGGATATGAGTGTTTCTAGTTTTAGATCTTCTTGAAGATTGTTCCATGTCAAAGGTGCAGAGTAGGGGAATGCAGTTTTCCCCAGATCTGTTCAAACCTGGGGTGCATTAAAAAGCAACCACTTGGAGGAGCATAGCTGGTAACTACCAGAGCTGACACACAGAAGGGAGCAGAGGTAGGCCAGATGTTTGCCCAATATTGCTTTACAGATAAAAATATGCCAGTGCCGTTGTCTGCGAGTGGTCAATGACGTCCAACCCACCATGAGTACCTTCTCTGAAATAGAGCAATCTAAGAACTACAATCACTCTAGTTTTTGCAGTGTTGACACAACAATAAGTTGGGTTTTTAGAACTATGAAAAAGTTCCTCTGGCCTGAAAACACCTTAACTGTGGATGAATATCAATAACTGTGTGATACTAAGTCATTCAAACTAGTTCCTAGATATCTATGAATTCGCCAACTGATTTACTGCTTTTATCCTTTTTTAAATGACTGTAAATTTAATATTTTAGAGTTTTAGCATGTTTGTTGGAACAAATCTTCCGTTTGAAGATGCCACCTTTGGCTCAGGGAAGCCATGGCGGGCCTCTAACTACAGCCCTCATCACTCAATTATCATGTGCATTTGACTATTTTTGTATGTCCTCAGGTACAGCGACGCTTCACACTGACTTACTAGAAATGCATCATTATACCTAACCATCAAGCCAATGTGAGGGAGAAAGTAAAGCTGAAACAGACACCATCTAATTAGTGTATTTATGTAGCTGACACTTCAAGTCGAATGTCTTCAATCACTTTCGGATGGAGAATCCAATTCATGTACAGTATGTTCTCTGCCCACACTAGCTATTAGCTACCTCCGCTTGCCTAATTACTGTCATTCATCCTTTATCAATGAGAAGTGGTGGGAAGCAGCTGCTACCGGGTGGCTGTGTTCTCATATGCATGCAAATATACATGTGCAAACACACTCACACGCACTCCACACAAAAAAGTCGCTCAGTTGGAAAAACATGATGAAGAAATTTTTTGCATATTTTACCTTTCTAAGTGATCTTCTGCCAATAGCGCACTTCTGTATTTGGTATTCCTAAGCTTCCTCCTAGATCACATAGTGTAGTGCACTCAGCCTGTGTGTGTGTGTGTGCGTGTGTGCAGGTGGTGGGGGGGTGGTGTGCAGGAATCTATTTAAGGCTGTCTCTCTGACACCGAGGTGATGGCATATTTTATTAGCTCGTGCTCAGGGACCGGGGAGAATCTCACCTGAGAACTCGACTGTGACATTTTGGATCCTGAACTTCTTTGTTCCCTCTCATCTGTCTTCCGATCCCGTTTCAGCTCCTTCAAATCATCCTGCCTCCATCTCTCCCCGCCCACCCCTTCCACACCTTAATCCCTCTGTCATTCTTACTTCACTTCTCTCCCGCCTCAATCCTCCGATCCCTCGCTCCGCGCGGGCCTTCCCGTTGCATCCTCAACAACAGGTGCCTGTTATCGGTAAAATAACCCAGCCTTGGCGCGCCTCCTCCTACAAACCGGCCTCCTCTCATGACAACTGGCTAATTAGGTGTCACCGTGGAAAATGAAAGGTAAACGGACGGTAGATACTGTAAAGCCATAAAGCTGTCAACTGTCTCACTTTTTGGCGAGAGAGGAGGAGGATGGGGGGAAAGGGAGATGAGGTAGATTAGGTGTGGAGGTCAGTCAGAGTGAAGAGCGTCGGAAGGACGATGAACGGATGAAGGGATTGGGAGGAATTAGGAGGTAGGAGGATTGAAAGCTAGATAAATGCAGGAGAAAACGAGAAGATGGGAGAAGAATAGATATGCGCCGAGAGACGTGGGAGGGGAGAAGGTGAGAAAGGCAAAGGCCACTGCTGCTGTTCCCTGTGGCCGCTAATAAAATGCTCCAGTCAGACCTCTTGTATATACACACATGCATGAGAAAACACACACACACAAAGGGCAGTTAGACTTCCTGATCGATTGAGCCATGCCCTGCTCTGACGTCTCAGCAGGCCTCAAGATGAATGAGCTGACCTACGAAGGGAAAGAGAAAGAAGAGAAAAGAGGACAAAACAAACCTTTGGCTTTTAAATCTCAGAGGTTTGTGTCATGTTAGTTACAAGATGCGAGGGTTCAGTGTGTTTATCAACACTTGTGCCAGCTTTTGTTTTGTTCGTCTGTGTGTGTGTGTGTGTGTGTGTGTGTGTGTGTGTGTGTGTGTGTGTGTGTGTGTGTGCGTGTGCAGGCAACCTTTTCTTCTAAAAGTCTGGTTTATATATGATTAATTTGCATTACCGAAATGCTGTAAATTGTTTTTTTGACCGATGTATAAATGTATTTCATATATTTGTCCAACAATATCCGCTTCAGCAACAAAATGAAATGTTTAGGGTTATGTTTAGAAAACTCAAAGAAAGTTGGCGAGGGAGAAATCCTGACCTTTGTTTACTATTGACAAAGTAAAAGCTGACTTTTACGTGTTGAGGCTGATTTATAGTCTCCTCTTTGCAGAACCTACGCCATAGCCCACGCTGCGGCAGGCATTTATACTTGTGCGGTGATGTGTCTGTCTCGCTCTGCAGTTACACCTCCAAAATGCTAGCTGGCAGTGGGGTTTCTATAGAGTGCTGTGAAGTTCTACTGATTAAAAAGACTCATAAACACACACAAAATATGATTAATAGCAACAATAATAAACACAAAACACAAAATTCAACTCCATAATTACTCGCAACGTTCACAGACAACACTTGTCTTTTGCGGGACATGTTTTCCCCACAGATACAACATTTTAAGCATAAAAAGAAAAAAGCTTTTTGGTTGAGGTATTGAAGAGAATGGAAATTGTTGTTTCTGTAAATCTGAAATTAAAGATATGTTGCATTTATTTACCACCGTATGTCTATGTTAGTGGTTTATGATGTGTTATAGTATAGTTGTGTAATATGTATTTGCATTGCTTAAATAATAACTAAAAAAAACATTTTAAGTATAAGCTTATAAAATCTTACATTGTATAAATTAGTTTTCCTCTGCTCATATGAAGCCAGGAACAACAGCAACATCTAACAAAGGTAACGTTACAAAGTTTGGCTGCATTATAGCTCACAGTGTTCACCGACAAAACAATTATCTCACAGTAGACACATTTTCCCCACAAATATAACATGCTAACATTATTAGCATAAGCCTATGATACATTATATAAACTAGCCAAGTGGCTAGCAGACTTAACTCTACTTATATAAAGTCAGGATAAATCACACACAAGACTTAAAATGCTATTTTGCTATATTTCGTATTTTTTTATTCTTGATCTGTGAAATAAAAGTAAAACAATTTTTTGTTTCCACCGAGGGGAATGGTTTTCAACTTATAGAAATATACAGGAGAAACTGCGTCACCATTACGTGGAGTTACATATCCAGAGAGGTGCATGTGAGGCTACAGTGTAGGGTATGGCGTAGGATGTGAATCTACAAGAGGCCTACGCTGCAAGTACAACATCAATTAAATGCAGAGGTATAAATCCTGCTTTAACTTTGTTAAATATTTAGACATTCATGTTAAAATGCCCAACTTTACAGCAGAAACAAACATGTTTACAGTCTGGTACAATAAAACTGTTTTGGTTCCTATAGCTAATCTACCTGTTCATGACAGCTGTACAACGGGTGAATTTTTATATTACTCACCTGTTTATGTGAATCCAAATATGATCACTTAGGGTCATTTCTGGCTCCAAATTTCCAAGATGGCGATGGCCAAAATGTGAAATTTGAAGCTACAAAATGGGTGACATCATGGAAGCTACAGTACGTCCATGATTTTCATGCAGTCTGTGGTTGTCACATATGACAGTTGAAAAAAAAACATATTTAATGAATCTATTTATTTTTCTAATCTACTATTACATCATTTTAATTCATTATCTGACAAGGAAATTTATAGCATACAATTTAGGAGATAGGATTATTATGCATATTGAGGAGTTAGTAATCTGTGTGTCATTCAGCTGCTTTGTTTTGTATGATACATGCATGCATGCGTTTGCACATATGTGTTTGTATCTGGTTGTGTGTGTCTGTGTGTTGTGGACAGCATGCATCTCTGTGTCTTAACCCGAGCCATAGCCAGAGACAGATTTGAGCTGCTCCTGTTCAACCCAGCACTTGAGATTCATCCATCACCTCTCAGCTGATGGTCCACCACAGGCCGGCCTGTCACTGCCACTCAGACACTCACACAGCAGCCAAGAGTATGACTGTTGTGCACTGAAAAGGGCATATCGACTAATAATTGGAACTGTGCCCATACTGAGCTCGAGGCTAATTAGCTGTGTATCACCGAAAGTGTGACCTCCATGCTAATGGAGGATATTTGTTTGCAGCTTTTCAGTCTCCAGCAGGTAGCTGACAACACACTCATTCACATTTCCTTTGGTACAATCATGAAACGTTAACATAATATAATCACTCTCACAAATATTCAGTGATGATATTAATTCTTCATTATGGCAATTAGGAACAAGAGTATCCAATCAATCAATCTCATTAGCTTCTTTGTGAAGTAGTCCATCTCCTGTCCCTGCATGGCATACAGTATTTATTGCCATGATGCTCATTTAGTGTCAGTGCTTATTTAAGTCATTGCATTGCTATGAAAATGCCCGCTCACAGATGGCTTCCTATTATGTTCCATATAGAACATATAAATGAGAATATTATTCAGGGAGATGATGACTACACTGTTCCATGAGAATGACTGTAATTTTCTATGCACAGTAATAATGACAGAGTACGATTCCTTGTTTAAGAGAACAGCAGGTACTGCGGCTGACAGTAATTCTGTAGCTGTAACTACATCCATCTATCTCATACACACACAGACGTGCACACAAAGCACCTGTTTGCTGAACTTACAGTCTTCGCCACATTAGCCCTAAAACCATTTTTAAGCAGTTCTGGATCAGGATAGTCACAGAGGGTGCTTCTGAAATGAGGGGTGTGCGTGGTTTCTGCAGCAATGACTGCATGGGCAGGAAATGGCAGTGAAAAATAGACTGCATAGGGCTGATACAAGGTGTATGCTAAATGACAGTTGATACAAGTATTGGCAGGTGGCGTCAATCCAGCTAAATATAATACAATTGTTTTTATAAATGATACAGTTGTTGTTGGGCAGTTACTGTAAAGTCATTTAGTGTCTACCAAAAGAGGAAAAATGTGAAATCCAGCGATTTATGTAACACCCAGGTTCACTTTCATACAACTACAGGTGAACTTCAATAACAGTGTGGGTCAAAATGCTATAACAGACTTTTATTGAACTCAGGGTCTCTAACAGTGATATTATAAAAGCAATTACAAGCAAAAGCGTCTTGCTGCAGGGGTGTGGCACACCGATCTATAGGCTGATGCACTGGAGGTTTACTATATGTGGACAAAATAAACCCCTATTTCCAACAGAAAAACACCCAAACTACTACCAGTGCTGCATCAACACATTGATAATTACATTAAAATACATTAATAAGTTCAATTTACTAAAATACAGAGAAAACTATTTACAATGAATACCGTCAAATATAATGTACAATAAACAGCAATCAGCACTTTACCTGTGAATTGAACACAACACATCTTAGTCTTCGTCCAACCACAGGCAAACATTGTTCACTATTAAAAGTCACTCATACCTTTCCTCTGCCACTACTCCTGGACTGTTAGGACCCTTCACAAAATGAAACAATAAGTTGCTGGCAGACCCATTTAACTCAGTTAGTACATGCTCCCTTGATCTCGATAACTTGGCGTCTTGCCATTAGTCTTGGTTCACGCAAATATTGAAGTTCAATGATGTGAACATCTTGGTTTTTCTGCATTCAGCAGCTTTATATATCCTAAAAAAGTGAAAATAAAAGTCAAGTAAATCTAAAAATATGAATGTTGACTCGCACACAACTCAAACCCCAGTTTCCTGTGTGAAAGTCCTGTGCTTGACCCATTTACCCACCATGTCTAAGGTGCTTTCAGACCTAGAGTTGTCTTGCTTTGGTCTGAATCGGGGACTAATTTTGTTACAAAGTTGCATAATTGCCTAGAGTTGGTATGTGCAATTTAATTTGTGTAGTCTCCATGTGGGAAAAATCCAGGAAGTAAACAAAACATTGAAGAAGAGTACACTTGCAAGATAAATGCAACACTTTCTAATGTCACAATGGAGGGACAACTACGCAGGTTGATTTTAGCGCTGCTCATCGTGGACTATATTGCTGTCATTGTTCATTTGAGTCAAAGCATACAGTTTGAAAACGAGGCACAGCTCCAACTAGAAAACAATGTTTTGATGCATTGGATGTGCTGAATGTGCATATTAAGGCAGTACAGGAGGAGGCGCACATTAATAATCCTCCAGGACTGTAACATGCTCATGTTTAACCCAAACAATGTGTCATGTGACTGCAGTTGGTTTAGATCCAGGTCGGAACACGTTCTCACCACAAATGAACTGCACCAGAGATCATTTGTAATTGGACCAAGACACCCTCTTCAAGAGAGTCTTGGGCCAGATGTTGTGGTGCGCAACTGAGTGTGATTGCTGTGTTCTCGCCTGCCCAAACGATCAGCACTTAGGTGGCAAACACACTTGAGTTCGATTGAACTAGAAAGCACCCTTACTCTCTCCGTGGACCATGTGGCTTTTCAGACAATGTCAACTGCCTTTTGGGCAGTACATTTGTGAGCTTTTCCTCATAATTTTACCAGTTAATCTCAGGAAATAAACAAGATTGGCTAGCCCTAACCACGACCTCTTGGCCCTAATCCTAACTGCTTCCGACCTTGACATGTTAGCATGACGGGTACAAGCCAACCACAGCAGCAGTGGAATCCATAATAACACGTCATAGGGATGGTTGTACATAGCTGAACAGCTACAGTGTGCAGAACAATATGTGACATGTGGATGTGGAGCCTTTGGAGTACTCACCTTTGATAGAGTTGTGCTGAGTAACAGAAGCAATGTAACTACTTTTGCTGTATAATATTAATTGTTTTTTCAATGAGTAATATCTAAAGAGGAATCTATTATACTTTTTGATTTGCCCAACACTGAATACAGCCAGTCACATGAATAACAGGCAAAAGATCGAGAATTCAAAATGCCCCTCTTTCACTTTAACATTTTCTCAGTGGAAGGATAATCATCAAAATAGCCACACAGGCACACATTAGATGAAATCAAATTAAAATTGCCAAGTGAAATTTGTGAGCAGGACAAAATGCTTGATACGAGCTCTACCCTTTTTGATCCAAGTGCTGCTAATGGACCAGTTACTATCACTACCACTGAATAAGCAGACTGGGTTGTTAAAGCCCTTTTCAGACATGAAATGTGTGACACTGCTGACTTCATCTATATGTTAAAATGATACCATTATGTTATTCAGATATAGGTGAGATTCAGGTTATTGTGCCTAATGGCTTCATTCAGATGTGACAGGACATTTACAGAAAGAGCAGCAAAGCCTTAAAACAGTGAAACTACGGATACATTTCCACATCAGTTTCATCATTTATTGTTACTTAATAGAAAAGTCTGCTGCCTGAATGAGCACTGAAAATACACGCAGAGACTGTTGGTCAAATTATTATTTTTAAAGGGTTGTGTTTTTTACCTTTTTTGCCTCAGATCGATTTTCTCAACATTTTAAAACGGGCTCTTTCACAGTGTTGCATTAGAGATGATGATTGAGATAATAGGCTTCATTTATGACATTGATTTTAGAAGGCAGTACAAAATGTGCATTTAATCTCTCTGTGTCTCTTTAAGCATGTTTTAGCTTGTGCTGCCTCAGACTTTACGCCGATCCAACGGCATTCAATTCAGACTTGTGATGTGTTGAAAGTGATATGGAAATGTTGTTAGTTCTGCCTGAGTAAGATTGCTGTTTTGACTTTTAGGTGAAAGCTGCTTATTCAGACATGGCAACAACATGTTAAAATACCAGTGTATTAAGGGGTTTAAAGGTGTTTTCATATCAGGCGTGATTGATTCAGTCAGTACCCGAGTGTGATTACCCCCTTTTTCACTCCCCTGCTGCTTAGCTTTCGGATCGGCATACCATTCACGGATATGGAACGCAGTGTTCACCCTATTTAAAAGAACTGGACTTTGTTGTCACGTATACTCGGATCTGGATCCCTTGTATGAAAGCCCCCTAAAGGCTAATTTATACTCCCTTTACATTTGAAAAAAGCAACACATTCTTACTCTGACCTCGACATATATTGATGTTTGGTCATGGACTTTCCATGTCCAGATGTGCAAGGTACTCTGGGTGTGTTGGTTGTTGATGTTCTGAGAAGTCATGTCAAGTTCTGCCAATTAAATTTACCATTTGCATACAGTCTCTTTCAAAATAAATGCACTACATTGGTAGAACACAGTAAATCAATGTTTTTTTCTTTCCTTCAACAACAAACACATGTGGTTATGTTTTGCCAACATACTCACATGGCTGGGTTTAGGAAAAAAAGAACAGGGTTTGGCTTTATAATCTTACAGGAAGCAAACACCACCCTCCTGGGTGAAAGTCAGTGGTTGTTGGACCCACTCACCACCTCTCCCACCCACCCTACTCTGACTTTCGACGCCTTAACTTTTGTTTTTGTCCCACTGCATTTCCTCCTGACTCTGCCGGGCACCATTAAACTGTAACAATGACCAGTCACGTATTATGCCGATGTGAAAGGGTGGCTTTTGTTGTCGGTGTCTGACGCTGGAAGTCACTGACCAAGCACTGGATTTTGACGACTTCAGAGTAAAATCGGTTTGGAAATAGATACGTCTGTTTCAAACGTT
Organism: Cephalopholis sonnerati; assembly: GCA_019142605.1. NCBI lineage: Eukaryota > Metazoa > Chordata > Actinopteri > Perciformes > Serranidae > Cephalopholis > Cephalopholis sonnerati. The sequence goes on along the minus strand of JAGQAX010000015.1, from coordinate 24,574,376 downwards.
ATAAACATCACTGCCCTCATACCAACCTTCACCTGACCTAAAGACCGACAGAATGAGGTTATGGATACAAGTTTTCGAAATGAGTTTCCTCCGTGGGGTAGCTGGGCTCAGCCTTAGAGGGTGAGAAGCTCAGACTTCTGGAAGGAGCTCGGAGTAGAGACACTGCTCCTTCGCATCTAAAGGGGTCAATTGAGGTGGTCTGAGCAACTGATTAGGATGCCTCCTTGGCACCTCCTGTTAGAGGTGTTTTGGGCACGTCCAAGTGGTGGGAGGCCAGGGTGCAGTACCCAGAGCATGCTGTAGGGATTACATACTTCATCTGGCCTGGGAATGCGTTAGGGTCCCCCAGAAGGAGGTGGAGAGTGCTGGTGGGGAAAGAGACGTCTGGGATACTTTGCTTTAGCCTGCTGCCCCCATGACCCAGCTTTAGATAAGTGGTTGAAAATAGATGGATGGATTGCTCTCATATTTCCAACAGCCAATAATTGACACTAGAGGGCAGAGTCAAAAGTTTGACATAACACGGTGTAGGAAGTTGTAATATTGTACCTGTAAACAGAGGCAGCATTGTAGATGTCAGTGGTCTGTGCGGCCATTAAATACATCCTGACGTGGATGGAGAATTCTATTAACCATTTTTTTTACAATGTATATTTAAATTTCTTCGTTGTCTCCTTTGGTTGTATCTGGCTAATGTTGAGCATAAATGAGCCCTAAGACCCACTTCCTTGGGTTCTTTGGTTTCCTGTGTAAGTGTAAGATGTAGGGGGCTGATTCAACTAGAACTGGGCAATTTCAGATGGTTGCTCTACTTCACTGCCTGAACTATATCTGTAAGTGTGATGAGGTATCTTGCGTTATACCTCATCACACTTACAGTTGGAGTAGCACTATGGGCCAGTTAGCAGAGATGTGGTGAAAAGTTTTACTACAAAGTCATCTCAGGGAGCCTCTATATTAGTTTGAGGGTGCTTAGCATCCTCAAGCACCCCTGTAGAACTGTGCCTTCTTTGCAGCTACCATTTTCAGACATCAAGGATGGCAAAAAGACAAAAAGTACCTGCACACATTGCATGCACTCACACGTTTTAGAAACTCGTATTCCCCCCCACCCCTCCACTCACACTTTCATGTACAGTAACCTCAGGGGAACATCACTCAAACCACTGAAGAGCAACAGGAGGTGATTACTGTGATCTCGTCGTACTCTCCTTGTACTCCAGTAATGGAGCCGGCCACGGTGATGCCTGTTGAGTTGATGTTTTAAGAGCTTTAATGGACTGCCGAGCCGCAGATGAGAGCTGGGTCTCTGCTGCACCATTTTGATGATGTACCCATATATACTCTGTGATATGATGTGAGCCAATTAGATTAATATCTTAAATGTGGTAGCCTATAGACGTGGGAGAGTTTACATTTTTAGCTACGAAAATGAGAGTGCAGGCTGTCTATGGATGGCACAGTGTTAAAAATACAGTGGTCATGTTGGTGTAAGGAGCAGCTTTGCCTCTTGGGACCGCTAGCACTGCTTACAGTCTTGAGTGTTGATTATTGCTTGAGTTACACACAAACATTGCATTTTAGAGTGTTTTAAAGGCGCCATTATTATGTTGTCTGAAGCCTACAATCACATTATTGTCGGAGTTAGAGACAGTTTAAGTGTGCTTTTACAAGCCATGTTCTAAAAGAGCCACGGCTGGTGATTTAGTCTATCTTTCGTCCATCTCTATTATAGATAATGCTGTGTAGCTCTCCCAAGGGCTGCATTAGTAGCTCAGATTCCTTTGTGTCTCCTTTAACTTCACAATCCACCTCTTCAGTACATTTGACTTGTGAAAGACTCGCCTTTTTCTTTTCCCCCTCATGTCTCACTTCCCTTCCTGCTTCCCCATTCCCCTCTGTGCCCCAGCCTCGTGTAGCAGATTCAATATTGATGAAGTGGATCGATCAGAAGAGCGCCACCCTCCCCCTTCTGTTACTGTAGGTCTTGAATAATCCATCCCTCATCCGATATTCTGATACAAGCAATAAATGGCTCAAGTTAAAGATTTCTTCCTCTTTTAGATCAGAGTCTCCTGAGCAAAGAATTCTGACTGTCGAGACTTTATTTATTTAGTGCGCTATTTACTTGTATCCTGGGATGTGCAGCTTTCACCAGGTAATAGTCCCGTATTAGATTAGCAAAGACATAAAGACACATGATCACCTCAGAATAACAGAAGCAAGTCTTGAGGCCAATTAGTAGCATGACATATAACCCCAACCTCATCCCATGGGGGGTGGTGTATCTTCCTCAAGCTCAGGTCCTCTAACAGAGGCCTGGGAGTTTGAGGGTTCTGCGCAGTATCTTAGCTGTTCCTAGGACTGCACACTTCTGGACAGAGAACTCAGATGTTGTACCTGGAATCTACTGGAGCCACTCTCCCAGTTTGGGGGTCACAGTCACGAGTGCTCGGATTACCACTGGCACCACTGTTACCTTTACTCCCCACGTCTTTTCTAGCTCCTCATTCAGCCCTTGGTATTTTTCAAGCTTCTCATGTTCCCTCTTCCTGATGTTGCTGTAGCTCGGGATTGCTACATCCATCACTACTGCTTTCTTCTGTGTTTGTCAATCAACATGATGTCCGGTTGGTTAACCATCACCTGTTTGTCAGTCTGGATCTGGAAGTCCCACAGGATCTTAGCTCGGTCAGTCTCCACCACTTGGTTATGGCATTCCATGTATGCTGTTCCTGCCTGTATCTTACACCCTGCTTATATATATATATATATATATATATATATATATATATATATATATATATATATATATATATATATATATATATATATATATATATATATATATATAAGATTAATCAGACTAATAAGGCAGTTATGGGTAAAGTTTAAGAAGTGTTTGACCTTTAATTTAGAGATCTGACCTTTAACTCATAGCAACCCAAGTTGAGACACAGACGGTGATCGAGACAATGCAATAAAGAGCCAAATGAGTATATATGTGGGTGAGGTATTGTCTAATTAGAATATATAAGGTGAGAAGAAAAGGTGCAAAGAGAATCATGGCAACCTTTTCCTTTAATATGATTCCTCTGTCACCAATCCGACGTTTCTGCAAACCACAGATACGTTACATCTGCACATTGTTATAATTAGCGGATATGTTGAAACTTCGAGTTTTAACAATACTTTGATTAATGAATGGTTAAGTTTAGGCACAAAACCACCTGGTTATAGTTAGGAAAAGATCATCTTTTGAGGGTAATGGTCAGAGGTTAGGGTTAGGGTTGAAATACCTTGTTTGAGGGGCACAATTCCAGCAGGAAAAGAAGCGATGTCTCAGTGAAAAACAATAGTAATAATAATAATAAACTTTATTTATATAGCACCTTTCATACAAAAAATGCAGCACAAATAATAAGGGCAGTGTAAGCACTGAGTATGAAAACAGACATAATGGACGTAAAACGGACAAGGCAATTCAACATAAAAGGACATTTAAAACAGTTTAAAACATGGATTAACTGATTCATAAAACCACACACTTGTGAATCTATAAATCATAAAATTAAGTAAGGTTTTAAAAGAGTTGCAGCAGCGTGAGGTGTAAATAGAGAGTAAAAATGTAACAAGAGTTTCAGACCTGCATCAGTCAAGCCACAGCTAGCTAAAGTGAACAGATACGTTTTTAGCTGTCTTTTAAAGATATTTATTGATCTAGCTTCCCTGATATCTACAGGTAATGTGTTCCATAGTTTTGGGGCATAATTGACAAAAGGCTGCATCCCCAATTCTTCTCCTGGCTGTTGCTGGGAATCTCCAATAAACCAGCAGCAGATGATCGCAGTGTTCTTGGGTGCAAATAGTCAACAAGGGAGTTAGCAATGTAGCTTGGTCCCAGCCCATGTAGGGCTTTGTATACAAGGAGGAGGAGCTTAAAATCAATTAACAGGAAGCCAGTTTAAAGCACCTAAGACTGGCCTGATGTGCTCCCTCCTCTTGGTTCTGGTCAATACCCGAGCAGAGTGTTGAATGAGTTGAAGACTCTCAGTGGTGTTTTTTTGGGAGGCCAGTAAAAAGTGCGTTACAGTAGCTGAATTTTTTTTGGCCCAAAAAGCTAAAAAGCCACTGGAAAAACAGATACAGGCAGCTACAAAACACTTACATGTGTAGCCTAAAAAGTTGCTGGAAACAAAACAATGACTTGCTAAATCAAAACTTTTTTTTTGATCTGCAGCTTGACAGGCGTCTCACCTAGGTGTCACCCTATCCACCATCCCCTCAACCTGTATGTTACGTTGCTTTACAAATGTTGATATGATACCACAAGTGTAATGGATTTGCGGTTTGCTGAAACGTACAATGCCAACACTTCTCCTGGCGACTGGGCTGCTGACACTGCGGTGTTCCTTTATATCTCGTCTCCACTGACATCATTTTGTGTCAAGCCTCCACTGTTATAAATTGGGGTTTAATCTCAACTTGTGGCCTCTAGAGATTTCGCCACAGAAGTGATCCTTGACTGTAGCACCTCGAGCATCAGTCATCATCACAGAGGATTATGTGACTGTTGGTCTAATACGGAGCAATATCAATATCACAGTTTGCACTACATCTGCCTCGCATGGAGTTTAACAAGATACAAGATACTCTGATGATTGCCTTTTCCCTCAGAGACTCTAAACTGAGTTACGTTTTAATCTTCCGTTGAATCTAAGCACTATGACTTACAGTGTCTAAATTAAATGAAGTGGTCTGCTCCCTCAAAATTGACATGGTGAAGCAGATCTGGCAGAGGAGTAATTGTGGGAAATTAAAGTTCTGCTCAGTGTATTGTGTTGTTCACTGTGCCTAAAAGAAACGTAATTACTCACGCTGTACTGTACAAACACGGCGACGTCTGGCCGGCTGTGGCCTGTAGGGCAGCAACAGTTTGGTCACATTTAAACCACAGTTGACAATTACCCATAATTCTACCATAGCTGCTCCTGGGGGACTTAGACTGAACTCAACCACAGCAGCTTTTTATCACAGACAAACAATTATTAAATTGGGTATAATGCCATAATGGCAGGCTGGTTGTTTGCTCATACTTGTTAATCTGGCCGCAAACGGTTTGTTTGTGTTCCCTTAATCCTTTGACAACAAGCCGGTGATGATGGTAATCAGCCTTAATTGTGAATTTGATGTGAATTTTGAAATTAAGGCCGAGAGTAAGCTCAGAAGAGCTCACAGCTTGGGCCATATCCGAATAAGTCTGATTGTTATTGATTGGCTTTAAGCATTGCGTGATTGTGTTGTGAGATACTTCTGTAACACGGTGACACACATACACACACAACCACACCAAAGACAATGTTGTCAGATGAAATGTTAATCACTCCCTTTCCGGCGAGGACTTGAGAAGTAAACAGGGCTTATATAAATGTTCTCGTGCACTCAAATACTTGTGAGCACTTGTAAATAGGACAACAAGGAGATAAGCTGAAATAAATGCATGTTCTTGGTCCTGTTTTTGTCCTCACACAAATGTAGCCAGTCATGGAAAACATGCAGAGGACAGAGAAGGCACTCCGCTTGCCAAACACACACACACACACACACACATAAACACACACTTGCAGTTTTACCGCAGCCTGCGTAGAGGTCTCAGAGACAGGAGGAGTGTGATGATGGATGTGTTGTATCTACTTGCTCTAGACAGCCGGTCTGCAGTGTGGACAGAGGGACGGGGAAGGCCATCGGTCAACACACACTTTAGCCCCTATTTTAACTTGTATGTGTGTGTGTGTGTATGTGTGTGTGTCATTGCACATCCTGGCTGTCGTCCTGTCTCTTTCTCTGACCACGGTTCCTCTGGTGGAGCGTCCTCCCTTCCCATCTGCCCCGGCACCGCCTTTTTTGTCCCTCGGCTTGCCGTACTGACAGGCGGAGTTGCCACGGTGATGGATGACTGTGCGCTTAGTTTCAGTGTCAGAGTCCTGCACCTCTGCTACCTGCCGTGTGGGTCCCTGTCAAAGACTTCCTGTCGGGTCAGCTATACTCTGTCTGTTCTCCCCTCTCCCCAATCCCCCCTCTCTTTTTTATCCTGCTCTTCATCTTCCAGTTCTCCTTTATTTAGCTCACTACTGGGACCGATTTCAAAAGTTGAAGCAGTGTGTAAAATTTCCCAGAAATAGGTTGTCAACCTGATAACTTTTGAGGATCTGCAGAACAAAGAAATTGATTGAAGAGACACCTAAACGCTCTCCACACGTCACTCATAGCAATTCTCCTACAATCAGTTAGATTGGTGGAGTCTATTAAGAGTTTAGACACAAAGCATGTTAATGAATGCATTTTCTTTAATGAGCTGCATGATGTGAAGTCAGTGCTCCCTTTTCTGCCGATAAGTCGTGCACGTTAGTGTGCGAATGTCTGTGTGTGATGGAGCGAGCGCACCTGCATTTGTCAATGTGTGGTCGCGTGTTCATTATACAGCGGGCTTCCTTAAGAGCGACCCCGGTTTTATGCCACGCATTTTAAACGCTGGCCCTTTGAAATGAGGTCCATAAGCAAAGCACTCATGAGCTTTGTCTGTGAATGTAATTAGCCAATTAGTCTGTTCTTTATTAGAGACCAGCAGCAGCCATGCGTCTCTGCTACCAGGGACTAGTTAGTGTGTTCTAATGAGCCTTTAGCTTCCAACCAGAAGCCCTGTCAAGCATTATTAATAAAGAGGCTATTTGTGCAGGCCTTCCAGTTTAAACACTGTTAATACCAGAGAGCCATGCTTATTAAGATTTATCTGCAAGATTCATGAACAAGGTTGCACTGTGAAACCAGATTAAAGGCAGGTGAAAGGGAAACTCATTCTTGCATTGAGTTAACTTTTATTATTCAGAATCCAACATGCCTGCGTGGTTGTTGTTATATCCTTTACTGTGATTTCCTGTACCACTATCCCCACAATATAACGAGCAGAGATATGTTTTCCGCAACATCTACTATAAATGTCCTCGGGCCGTTTTACAATTACATTCATATTATACCCACATTTTCTCAAACCTTTGTATTACACTATTAAACTGTCAGTGGGAACAAGGAAGAGCCGAGACATGTGGAATTACTTATTCTTTATGTGGCAAAGAGGAGAATATATTTAGGATTCAATTCTCCGTGCAGGAGCATTGCACTGTAATCATAACGGACTTGATATGCTAATAACAAAAGCAATTTGTGACAGGTTAGTTTTAGAGTAATTGGTGTAGGATTTCTCTGAGCTTTGAATTGATCAAAGAGACAGTGGATGAATAAAGACGTAGAAACTGCCGTCACCACGCTTGAAGGGGAGCTTTGAAAATGATTTAAAACACCAGCACCGAGGACAATATTACCACCACTACCACAAACAGGACAACGTGTTTACATGTGTCAGTGAGACAGAAAATATTAGCATATCTGTGACTATTACATCCATCATAGGTATGACAAACTAATCCAAGTGATTGGACAGGATAAGCACATCAGTCAGAGGACAGAATAACTCAGACTCCTGAATAAAACAACAATAATAATGTTACCCAATATAATGTATCTTAATTAATGAAGGGATTTTATGTTTAACAATAATGCAGGTGCTTAAGTGGAAGATTTTGCAGTGCATGGAGATGCTCATTTACAATGTTTCAAACTAAATTATGAGAGAATTTCTACCTGCTGGAAACATTTCAGATTTAATATCTTCATTGACAGATTAAAAAATAAATAAACAGTTGAGTGCACTGCTGCAGATTCCTGTTTTTGTGTAGTATACCCTCCTGCCACCAGAGGCAGCACTGAGCATAATGAAACAGAGCAGCTTCAGCTGAGTGAAGAAGACATTTAGAGGATATTTTTATGCACTGTACCAATAAAACAAACAAAAAAACAAGCAGAAGCTGAATCCAAATGTCCATCCTCTGGACTTGGGGACTGAGCTTTCATGGACTTCACTTGTACGTACTGTGATTGGTTCACCATCATCACGTAAAGTCTGCGAGGGCAGGGACCGCAAGCTGCTGATAGACGGCCCTCAAGACTGTTTTTACTCGTTGCCATGGAAATGTTCGAGCGATGATTACAATCATTGTAACTGCTGTCATATTCTGTCTGCTCATCTGTCCCTGCATCAGATAATAAGATAGAAATCACATGTATAGGGTTGCTTTGTGAGTGAACAAAACACATTTCTGTGTGACAGAAACACAGACTGCACACGTTCACATACAGAGATGTTTGTATATAAGGACAGAGCTATGACTGAATAAATCAGGTAGGCCTATTAGTTACATTAGAAGATCTGCTTTTGTTGTTTTTCAGCCACTTTTATAGCCTATATATTTGGCATTACACTGCACAACCTGCAGGGAAGGCAGCAATAATACAATTCATTTTCATTACTCTCTATAGCCTATATTTCTGTATATTTCTGTATCATGATGTTGTTGTACAGTAACAATTTTACATATACATAAGATTTGAAGTTTTAGTCCACTATTGAAAAAAAAAAACTACCATGTCACCTCTGTATTGCAATGAACAGTGGGCAGTTAAATCAGTGCTGTCTGCATAAATGTGCACCCCAAACAGACCGTCTGGAAGTCTGCAGAAGGTCCACTTGAGGCCCCTTGTGGACTGGTTGAATTTTGAATTTAGACAGCCCTAAGCACTCCCAGACTTCCCAGGAATGCACCCACAAAGTCAGCTTGTGAAGTGCAGACATTTCGATTCAGCCAATCTAAGTCCAATCACTGGTGGTATGCAACACACCTGTACACAAGCTCCACCTCCTGGGAGTTGTAGTTTTTTAAGTACTAAAAGGCAAACTGTGAAGCATGCAAATGGTAGCCATATTTGTCTTGTCATACAGCACCAGAATACAAAGAATGGGTGGAACATAGTGAATACAAAAAAACATGAAATCACAAATCACTTTATAACAGTATAAAAATTACAATTTCATCACACAGTAAACGGGGCTTTGAGAGGAATCAGGCTAAAGGCATCTTTAATCAATTGGTTGTTCTGCTGCATCTTGGATTTTAGCAATAAGCAAGGACTTCAACTGAGCTACTGCCTTTTAACTTCCTGTCTGCACTGGAAGTGGGAATGTGTTGCATTATGTAGATTAACATCTGCAGCTTGTGATAAAGCAGCAACCTCTGGGGCTGAAAAATAAAGCCAAAACTGCAGTGCCTCTAATGGCCACTGGAGGCTGGCTCCAAAAGCGATTCAACTTTTCTGCACAAATAAACATGTTTAAAGCCTGGGCAAAAGTTCACACATGATTAAGAGCGTTGCTACTTTGAATGACAGGCTGACTGCGAAGCGTCGCCACATTCTGAGTCAGATTCACTCGTCACTTCTCCACAGCTCCAACCTCTAGTCCAAAACGGTCATTTCTGGCTACAAAAAAACATGGCGACAGCTGAAATGCCGAACTTGAGGCTTCAAAACAAGAGTCCACACACCAGTGTTGGTGTCACGGTGGCTACGTCCATTATTTTATACAGTCTTTGTTTATGATCAACTTGTGTCTACATTTTAGCAAATATTTGTTTTAGGTTTATAATATAACATACACACAAAATCAGACTTTCTTCTCCAGCAGTCTGGCAAACATCCACCTCTATTTATATACAGTAGCAGCACTAGCTACATCCGTTCTCCACCCACATAGCACTGGGATCAGCTGGTCACCTTACTGTTACAATACTCATGCAGACTGCTGAGAATTTGTTGGTATTTGTGTTTTGTTATGTTTGTATATGACAATATGATGCAACAAACTGTGTCTTGGATGAAAAAATATTGTATTAGCACACATTTTGAATGACCACACTCAGATTCCCAGTGTGTGTGATATGTTGAAATAAAATGGCAGCAAGCCCCAGAATCTTATTTTGGTACTTCACCCTTTGTGTCAGGACACTCCTTGCCAAATTTCATACTTGTATGGCTATTTTTGCCATCGTAGTGCCCTAATATTTGCATTTACATTATTTTGCCAGAAATATGTCCCCAAAAAATCCCTGAGACCAAACGGCCCCGAGTTGGGAGAGCTCATTATGAACTTGTGATGGCCCAAGGTAAAGGCTAATAGGAAATGATAATGGAAAAAGGGTAGCAGAGGACATCATGAGGGCTGGTCCTGGCTCCCAGCCTAATTTAAATCTCTGCAGTGTGTTGGATTCAGTCTGCCACGGTGTCTTTTTTTTTAAACGCACATAGGTTAACATTGGAGTTAGTTGAAAGCCCTGTGCGTCTTATACAGAAGCTAAAAGGTGCATTGTGGGTCCATATTTTAAGCTGAGGGCCATTGACCAAGTGGCAGCTTTCGGTTCAATTCAATTCAATTCAATTCAATTCAATTCAATTCAATTCAATTCAATTCAATTCAATTCAACTTTATTTATCCCAAAGCAGAGAATTCTGTAAATTACAGTGAGACTAAGTACAGTAACCACAATTTAACATTCAAAACTGGTAACAACCAGACAAACAGTGGGTTCACTGGGTTGGGGTCACTCACTGGGTCCAGTTTTAGAACAATAGAGTAGTAAATATCTGGCAAAATATACAAATATACAAGACAAGAAGTGTTTTCAAGGAACAAAAGCAAAACCAGAGCCTAATAGAGGACCAATTGGAGATCTGGCCAATTACTGGAATAATTACATAAAATAATAGACACTAAATAATATTGATATATTTTATTCCATTCTTTGTAACAGTACAGCATCACCATTGCAACATAGAGTTGTATGTGGGGTTTGATTTTGCCGTCCTGCCATTCTGTCAGACTGTTTGTTATTCCCATGCCATCTGACAGTAGCCGTCTGCCTGACTCCATGTGAATGCAGCATTAGTCTTGCTACCAAACCACAATTACAGTCGTGGGTCACTTTCAGACGGGTAAACAAAAGTAGGCTAGTGTAAACTAATTCTTGAGCTAACACCCTGCAAGTTGATTGAAATGTGGCCGCTTCAAGAAGAAGAAGAAGAGACCTGTAAAAGACAGTGGTGTGGTGGTAGTGGATGGAATACTAGGTAGATGGGAAGTGGGTATACTCTCCTTTTCAGTGGATAAGTGGGTATACTGTAAACTGCCAGAAAAAAAATGTAGGTATGCTGTATATACCTGTGTATACTCTCCGTTACACCACTTGGTGGCTGCATACTCAAAATGCTAGAAGACTAAAAGAGGCATGTCACTTGCAAGTAGTCAACATCTTTACTATCTGATGATTAATTTGGCAAACATACCACTATCTAACACAAGTTTGGCTTGAGCTGCCCCACTGTGTTTTCAAGGAGCAAAAGCAAAACCAGTGCCTGATGTCATGATGTTGTGATGTCATGGCAGTGAGACCTGACTGTGTCATGAATGACAGATCAGATCAGAGATTTTGCCTACCGTTTATATTGTGGTTGACCTCGGTCTCACTCTGAAGTCGTCGAATTTGGCGCTTGGGCAGTGACATGTGGTGTCAGAAGCCAATGAAAAAAGGCAACTTGTAACACTGGCATCATACAGGGCCGGTTGCCGTTATCGTTTAACAGCGCCCAGCAGCATCAGGGGGAAACACAGCAGGGCAAGGACGAAGGGGGAGATGGTGGTGGATGGGTCCAACAAACACTGACCTTCACTTGAGAGAGCAGCGTTCGCATCCCGTATGATTCTAAAGCCAAACCATGTTCTTTTTTCCTAAACCTAACCATGTGAGTTTGTTGCCTAAACCAAACCATGTGTGTTTTGTTGCCTAAACCCAACCATGTGAGTTTGTTGCCTAAACCAAACCATGTGTGTTTTGTTGCCTAAACCTAACCATGTGAGTTTGTTGCCTAAACCCAACCATGTGAGTTTGTCGCCTAAACCAAACCATGTGTGTTTTGTTGCCTAAACCCAACCATGTGAGTTTGTTGCCTAAACCAAACCATGTGAGTTTGTTGCCTAAACCAAACCATGTGTGTTTTGTTGCCTAAACCCAACCATGTGTTTTTGTTGCCTAAACCCAACCATGTGTTTTTGTTGCCTAAACCAAACGTGTTTTTGTTGCCTAAACCCAACCATGTGAGTTTGTTGCCTAAACCCAACCATGTTTTTGTTGCCTAAACCCAACCATGTGTGTTTTATTGCCTAAACCCAACCATGTGAGTTTGTTGCCTAAACCCAAACATGTGTTTTTGTTGCCTAAACCCAACCATATGTTTTTGTTGCCTAAACCAAACATGTTTTTGTTGCCTAAACCCAACCATGTGAGTTTGTTGCCTAAACCCAACCATGTGAGTTTGTTGCCTAAACCCAACCATGTTTTTGTTGCGTAAACCAAACCATATGTTTTTGTTGCCTAAACCCAACCATGTGAGTTTGTTGCCTAAACCCAACCATGTTTTTGTTGCCTAAACCAAACCATATGTTTTTGTTGCCTAAACCCATCCACGTGAGTTTGCTGCCTAACCCCAACCATATGTTTTTGTTGCCTAAACCAAACCATATGTTTTTGTTGCCTAAACCCAACCATGTGAGTTTGTTGCCTAAACCCAACCATGTTTTTGTTGCCTAAACCAAACCATATGTTTTTGTTGCCTAAACCCATCCACGTGAGTTTGCTGCCTAACCCCAACCATATGTTTTTGTTGCCTAAACCCAACCATATGTTTTTGTTGCCTAAACCAAACATGTTTTTGTTGCCTAAACCCAACCATGTGAGTTTGTTGCCTAAACCCAACCATGTTTTTGTTGCCTAAACCAAACCATATGTTTTTGTTGCCTAAACCCAAACATGTGTGTTTTATTGCCTAAACCCAACCATGTGAGTTTGTTGCCTAAACCTAACCAAGTGTTTTTGTTGCCTAAACCCAACCACGTGCGTTTGTTGTTGAAGGAAAAAAAACAGTCAATTCACGGAATTGTACTGACGTAGTGCTTTTATTTTGAAAGAGACTGTATGCAAACATTAAATTTCCTGTGAAAATGGAAGTGTATCTTGAAAGAAGAGAACTTGACACAGTGTCCCAGTACATCAACAAACAATGCACTCAGGGTACCTTGCACGTCATATGTGGATGTAAAAGGTCCATGACCAAACGTCAATATGTGACGAGGTCAGAGTAACAAAGTGTTATGTGGTTGCTGCTTTACCTCTTGAATATCTCTGGTTGTATTAGGCTGTTGTTGTGGGCCATGTTGCAAATCAATGAGCAGGACCGCTTTATGGCAATATTGAATTTTTATGAGTTTTGAATCAATGTGATAAAATACCTTGATTTCTCATGTATTTAATTTGCTGGATTAGCTCAAATCAGATATGCATGTCTGCTTGTTTTACCCATCAGCAGTTTCCTCATCGATTTTTCCAAAAATGTACTATATCAAAACATAAATTGATTCTGCAATACATAATAACATTTACCTTGATAGAGGATTATTTTCATATCCCTGAATCTTCTGTCTTTAATTGTTTTATTGTTCAGTTTTTAGTATTCCAGTGGGGAAATTGTTATAAAGGAAGCTGCCAGAGGGAGCTGTTTGGACGCAGAGCTGTCAGTGTAGGTGAACCGTATACGTCCATCCAATCCGACCACTCGAGTGGTGCCTGCATCACGCGGCACGAGTCTGCCAACTGTACGGAAATTCTGCATAACAGCAGTCAAGACCCCAGCTTATCTCAGACGCACAACTGTGTAAACCACCTGGGACTCTTTACAGTCTGAAATGTGACTGCTGCCTCTCATTTTCTCCCCCTCTCTCTCTCCCTCCCCCCACAGCCTCTCTCCACAACACAGGCATGAGTGATGCTGTCTCTGCCTCGTCTTTGACTGGCAGAATAAACACTGTTACCACAACAGCAATGCTGGGAGACAAACTACAAGCAACAACAGAGGTAGACAGACACACCACAACTGTGACAGTACACGGCATGAGAGATAAAGCTGTGACGGTGTTAGCAGAGATAGGTGTGTGTGTGAGCCCAGTGATGATAACAGAGTTAGGAGGCAGATATACAAGCGTGATAGTATAAGGGAAGATTCAGATGAGTATGACAGTACAGGAGGAGCTCTGAGCTCTGGGTGGGGAAACTTTGAACGATGATAGTTGGTAGAGGCAGTGACGGTGGAGACTGAAGGGTTGACTTGGAATAAAACCCTAACCAATGTTTGTGTTTTGCTTTGCTACTGTTCTTGGCATATTATTATTTGGGGATGATGGGATTGCGAGAGAGATCTTTAGAACACAGGAAGGTATGCTATTAGCACACCCAGCCACTCAGGAAAACAAAACTAGCATTAAAGAAACCTTTTAAGTCCCACCTTGCTCTTTGCTGCCTGTAATTAACACAAGAAAGAGAGATCGAGACACAAAGGTAAAGCAGGAAATGGGTAAACTGAGGCAGGGGAGGGTGGTGAGGAAACAGGAGCGAAAGATGGAGATGAAACACTGGAGGCAAAGCAAGGCGCGAGCAGAAGGAAATTTGCACAAGAACAGTAAAGCATGCCAGAAAAACGCAGCAAGGATAGAAAGACTAAAAGAAACAAACAAAAACGTCGGGATAGAAAAGGAAGCAGCGAGCGGCGGCACAAACCGAGAGAGATAAAGAAAGATTGACAGGCCAAAAGGGAGACCACAGAGATGTACATACCACTGATATTGTCATTCTGTGCAGCAGCCCAGCTCCAATGTGCTGATTATGAGAGCATCATTTGAGACTGACAACCTTGTTCCTATAGTACAGCATGCCAAACACATTCCCAGCCCCCATCTTTCTCTCTCTCTCTGCGTTCTCCCCCTGAGCTCACACAATAGCCGTCTGATGAAGACTGAATGATTGGAGGGGGAACGAAGTGAAACGTGAAAGAATAACAGAAAAACACACACTTGGAGAGGCTGGTGATGGGGAGAGTGCAAAAAAAAGAGAAGATAGAGAAAGAGTGGAGAGGAGAGGAGGTGTGGAGAACACGGGCTCAATGCAGCTGCAATTAAGGGAGCGATTTTGTGCCAGGGAATATGCTAATTCCTCCTTTGTGTGAGCAGTTGATTGGCCATTGCACTGCGCACCAGGCGGTGAGGGAAGGGGAAGCGGCGGGCTTGGACGCCTCTGCCTGGCACGGCGTCCATCACAGGCCTCATTTAGCTACACCATCACAGTTAGCGGCACCGTAAAGGGGGAAAAAAAAAGACACACTTTTGTCAGCTGTCTCTCCTTGTGTCGGCATGTACATCCAAGGGATGTAGGGAAGGAGATGCTAGCTCAATTAGCAAGCTCCAGAGACAGAGACCGGTACAAAGATACTCATTAATAGCCACGTATGACCTTTATATACGAGCCGAGCCTCAATCCGCTGAAGACTGGTTGTAATTTTGGACCTGAGGGATTGTGGGAATATAGAAGGAGTTCAGGCTGCATGAGAGGAAAATGAAGCGACTGTTTTATTTCGACTGCAGTTAGTTTTAAGACTAAACCAGGTGATATAACATGTTGCATTTTACAGATACATTTACAATCAGATGGTATTTTTTATCTCCATATTAAAGACGTTTAACAGGTATAGCAGGGCATGGCTGTTGCCTGTTAAAACATTAATTTCTATAAATATTACTGCATCCTTTACTGCTGTCGTAATCCAAATTACTCTCATGTATCACATCATCACGGAGTCAGATCTAACATAAGCGCGATTAGGCTTATGTGCTCTATGATTCGTGGCCCGTAATGTTCCCGAGACATGTGTTGTCATTCAGCATATTGCCTCCACATACAATTAGACACTCTTTGGAGAGACGTGCAGGCAAAGCATCACAAGGCAGCGTCAGCCTGTCAGCTGAGTGAGGCTGGTGATTAGCTCCCCTTGTGCAATTTGCACACCTGTCCCTATCATATTGCACAGCATGCACCCGAACAGTGAAATGATGGGGAAAGTGAGCTGCTATCCCTAATGCTGATCAAGCAGTCCTGGCTAATGATGTTCTTTATTCTTGCATATACTCTGACCATGAATCTCCTAAAATGTTTTCCTCTTCTTTCCAGTCTCTTTATGTTGAAATTTAGTAAAATCTAACACTATAATTGCGCTTACAAAAGAGCATTTCTACTAATCTATAATTAATCACTTACGCAGGAAACACAAGAAAAAGCACAATACATATAATTGACTAAAGCCTGATCCTGCTGCATTATGGGATGGATCGGGACAGGCAGAATGGTCCAGTGTGCCCTCCTTAAATGAATACGTCTATTTCACCTCAGCATCACCCTGCATACGTTACTCATTGTTATTATTGTTTAGCTTTGTTGAGAAATTTGGTTGAAAGGATGTCAATTAATTTCCCTTTTTACATTTATTCAAGTCCACCCCATTTATAACAATAAGGGCAAACCATTACAAGCGCCTCTTAGTTTAACTCAACAACACCACGAACTACATCCTCCAAAGTGACCATTATGTTGAAGCACCACCTCCCTGACTTAGTTTCAACATAAAACAAAACATTATACCCTTCATGAAGCTCAGATTTATTGCAGGGCAGTTGCATTATACCAGGCAACTGAGTGTATAGTACATTAAGTACAAATAAGACTATTTCTCTTTTAACTTTTGATACTGTATGTCAATTTTGTAGATGATGCTTACACTTTAAGTGTCGCAAAATTTGAATGTAGTTCAAGTTTGTTTGTTTGTTATGGAATTCTTTTACATTGTGGTATTGCTATTTTTACGCAAGTACAACAAAGGATCTGAGTAATTCTCCGACCACTGAAAATTACATGATGCTGTGTTAAAGGTCCATGTGATTTAGGGAGATATATAGGCAGAAATGGAATACATATGCTTCCTTTACAACAACAAAAAATAACAAAAACTAAAATGTCTGACCACATAAATCTTATTTTATCTTCTCTCTTCACTGGCTCCCAATAAAACAAAGAATTGATTTTAAAATACTTCTAATTGTTTTTAAATGTTTTATGGTTTAGCTCCTTCTTGTGTTGCTGACATGCTCACAGAGTACACACCAGAGAGGTCCCGTCGATCAGTGGTTCCCAGACTTTTTTAACCCATATTTTTACCATCGTACATTTTGGTGCCCGTATCCTCGCAATACATATTTTAAAAATATTCTATACTAAGTTATGTATTTATTTTTTCATGAATAAATAATACATTTATTTAATATAACCCTTAAATGTATTTGTTTTGACACATAACACATTAAAGTTATTACACCCCTTCAATCAAGAGGGCTTCGCGACCCACCATGGCTATCTGGCGCCCCCCTGGTCTCAATCAGCTCATGGTGCTTTTAGTCATCATGATCCTACTCTCTGGAATTCTCTGCTTGAACTACAGTCTGCTACAACAGCAAGCTAAAAATGTATCTTTTTTCACAAGTGTATTTTCTATTTGTTCAAGAATTAGGATTATTATTGTTATTATCTTCCCTTTTTTAAGAATAATGATAATAATTGTCCTGCTTGTTTTACATGTGTAATACTTTATAATCTTACATGATATTTTGTGTTTGTCATGTATGATGTACACTGAGTTTACGCTTGTCGTATGAAATGTGCCGTATAGATAAAGTTGACTTGACTTTAGTGTTTTAGTCACCAGAAAATAGAAATCGTTGTGCTTTTATTACTTTAGAATGAGCTGTTTATATCTACATATGGAGTGGGTCCTCTTCCACGGAGTCTGCCATGTCACACCACCATGTTTAGGCCATTCACATTTTTGCATGTTCACGTTGGCAACCAGTTCTCTTACATGCTTTGCAAGTGGAGAAGTTTCACTAGGTTGAAATCTGCAACCTCGGCCGCTAGATGATGCCAGATCCTACACACTAGACCTGTCATATAAGTTTTGAGTTTGGTTGTCATGAATTGAATAAAACAAAACTACACCCTCCAACTGTATCAGTGCACAGAAGTCCATATTCAGATACACACTTCCTTCTGCACAGTGAAACACTTGGTGGGTGTAGTTTGATAGAAAATAGTTCTTACATGAAACTGCTCACAACAAGGTCTGTGGATTGTCTTGAGTAATTGGGTCATGATTTCTGGAGAGAGACATTTTTATTGAGTTTTTCAGTTTTTTATTTTTTTATTTTTTTGGTGCTTTGAGCACCACAAGCTGAGTGCCATCTAATTCAATTATATTAGAGAGAAGGCAGACATCTCTACGGCCAACATCTCCAACACTTGGCAACATATCCCAAAACAATCTAGACTGATACATAAAATGTATTTTGGATTGTTGTGGTGAACTCTCCCTTTAAGGTCTCAGCGCTTCAGCAATGCCTGTGAGTAAACAATCCACTAGCTCTGTGAAGAATGAGTTGGATGGTCGGAGTGTATTGAAAACATTGTATAAAATCTCGACACTGTGAAATCCTGACTACATAAGCTTATGTCTCAGGAATGCTCTTTCTCTGTCTCCTTTTTCTCCCTTTGTCTTTGAGTGGTGATGTCAGAAACAGTCGGGTGGAGCAACCGGCTCCATCACCATCTGGTCCCCAGAAGAGGGAGGCACAGCAGTGCTCTCACGATGTACACCCACTCACCAGCCCACAGGACACACACATACACACACAACTTTACTCCAAGGCAAAAGCCAAGATCCTGCAGTAGCACCTACATGAACACACATACACACACGCCAACACACATGCTGGTACCAATAGGAGCATTCACAAGCACACATAAAGGGACATGCAGACTTTACCGCCCACACTTTCTGCGACGTGAGGTCCATCTGCTCACTGTACCTCTCTCTCTGTGGATTTAGATGGCAGAGTCCAAGATGTGGTATGACTTTCAGCGAGACACTACAGGTGAAGCAGTTTTTTCATGCACTGGCCAGTTTTGAGATTTTGGGCTGTTTTGCTTCCAACATGAATTCTTTCAGAGTAGTGGAAAGAAAAAGTCCAAGATGCACATTTAGCTGTTTAATTAAGTTCAGAGTTGTGCTCCGGAAATGTGAGCAGAAAGTGCATAACTAATTAGATAGTGCCTCATTTGCATAATTATACATATAATTAAGAAAAACTTGTAATACAAAAATGAATGGTCTTGATGTAAGTATTTAACTGGGGAAGTTTCATGGTGATGTCTATTGGGTAAAAGTTTTGCCCTTTTCACCTGTAGTGTCTCTCTTCAACAGCTTGCTGTACATTACAGGTGTCTGCGGTATGCATTACTAGAGCCCAACCAGTACACTGACCTGGCCAAATGATTTTAGTTTATCTCACATATAGCCTTTAACTAGCTCGGTCTTTCCTCCTTCAGGTCTGAAACTCTTTCTTTTTATGATTCAAGCTGCCAAAACTCCTTTAAAATTTTACTAGATTTTTTGATTTATAGTTTTACAATTCTTACAATTCCATGACCTTGTGATGTCATAACTTTATGACTTTTTATGATTCATTTCATCTTGCGATTTTCTTATGATTTTAAGAATGATGTTTTTTCTATGATTAGTGGGTGGTGGATTTGATGGAGGACGACTGCGGTGAGTTCCATTTGATCCACAGTGAGTTCCTGGGGCAGCTGTGGGCCGCACCCGGCACAGATAATACCCGCAGTGAGGTTAATTCTTGAGAGGACATTCGGTTAATCAATGTCTGTTGGTGAGTCTGTGCCCGTTGGGAATTATAGGCTCTGATTGTTAGTGACATGAGAAGGCCTAAAATATGACACAAGAAGAAAAACTATATGGGATTTTGATTAATAGGATCTCAAATCACCACCACTTTTAAATAGAAATTGTAGAATTGGTTAATCCATGTTTTAAACTGTTTTTAGATGTCCTTTTATGTTGAATTGTCTCATCTGTTTTAATTCCATTATGTCCATTTTCATGTGAAGCACCCAGTGCTTATAATATACTTATTGTGAGGCACTTTGTGCTGCATGTTTGGGATAAAAGGTACCATATAAATAACATTTATTATTATTATTATTATTATTATATACACCATACAATAGACAGAAAATTAATCTGCAGATGATTTGATTATAAATGATTTTTTCTAAATTTACTGGATCCAAATTTTTTAATTGTGAGGATTTCTGTTTTTCATATGTGATATTAAATGTATTTATCAATTTATTTATTTTTGACAAACATTTTGAGGACATCAGCTTGAGTTTAAGTAAACTGTTACAGACATTTTTAACTATGTTCTGATGTTGAAAACCAAATCATTAACAATTAATCACAAAAATAGTCAACACATTAATAAATTGTTGAAAATAATGGTAAAAAAAAATAATTAGTTGCAGCTCTATTTAGAGACATCCTCACTATTTTCATGGATAACTCACCACACAGCGCTGACAACTTTATTTTAATGTGTGAAATTCCCTGCTCAGTACATAATGTAAGAGTTGAAAGTGTAAATGTACCTTTATGTCATAATTGTGTTGCCTAGATATGTGAGACGTGACATCATCAGACCTCACGTTGAGTTAGTTGGGCGGCATTCAGGCTACGAACGGATGCCTGTTGCTGAGCTCCAGTTTTGTTTTGCCTCTTAAATGTGATGTTTTGTTACATGTGGCCTCTATTTTGTTCATACATGATACGTAAGTAGCCATATGACCAGGGTCAGTATGTGTGTGTCTATAATAAAAGACAAGCATTGTGGAAATGTACCATGCTCTTAAAGCTACTTCGACCAGAGAACATGGACCCAAACTGTTACAATTCGTTGGTCACGATTCTTTAATAACAAAATCTAAAGTATCATTAACAACAATACCATTTTTTGTTTCTCTCAAATATCGACATGAGTATCTGTCTCAAGTATCGCTCTCAAGCACCAAGCATGAGCAAGCACTCTACAAATCACCAGGAGCAAACTCAAGAACATGCACACTGGAAGACGGTAAATATAGATATTCACCAGAAAGAGGCAGGCACTGCTTAAGGTCATAAAAATGCCCCGAGGCACGTTAGAGAACATACAAAGATCCATGAATAAAATATACTACTCCTACTCTGGGAAAGGACCTGAGGCGTAGACAGTAACACCTACAGTAGACACATGTAAACATCACTGAGAAATATTACACCGATAAATAAAAGTTGAACAAAGGATTGTCACATGCCCGAACGTGCAAGGGTGTGTGTGCACAGGTGGCAACACACAAACTAAACTCCCAGAGCAATTTAATTGTAACACTCCAAACCACAAGTGAAGCTGAATGCCAATTGAGAGCAGACTACAGAGGAGATCAGCCTACAGTACAGAGCTCTAAGCGCTCAGGTTGCTTGCTGCAGCTTAAAACATCACTGATGGCTGTTTCACCCTCTGACTCACTAAATTAACTCCAAATCCATTTACCAGCGTTGCAGCTTAAGCCCTCCAGTTTGGTCTTGGTCTTCAGCGGTTTCTTCTAATTGAGTTTCTAGTAATTACCACAAGGCTAATGCATTGTAAGTGCCTTCTAAATCAGGGGTAAAGATTTTGTTTCAGACTACAAGTGCACACAGTGATCGTAAGCAACGGGATGTAAGAGAAGCTTTGGGATGTTTGTGGAAAAAAAACACAACACAGATCCATCGCAGACCTTCTCTATGACGAGCAGCTCACATCCCGAAGAGAGGATGATCGTCTGTCACATGGCCTTGAACCCCCCCCACCCCTCCCCCACTCTTCCTTAATCCGTGACTTTGATTCAGAGTGCCAAGCAGAGGTAACCTGGCTGACACGCCGCACAGGGCCCTTTGATCTGCGCTGGCAAATTTGACAACAATGAGTGGGCTGACGCTGGTTGGATAAATACACTTGAAGCTGAACAAATTAGCTAGTTACCTCATGTTACCCGTTTCTTGATACCGCTAAAAATACAGAAGTAAATCTGAAGACTTTGTAAAATCGTGATGGGATTGTGTGCACTGTTCCTCAGGCCTTTCATTATCTCAGTACTTTTTTTTTTTACTTTGTTGTGTTGGTCAGGAGAGAATGAGGGAGAGCTCGCCAGAGACATGAGTAAACACACCGCTCCCTTACCCTCATGAAGTTGCCCGAGACCTTCCCTCTCTCTGAAGACTCCTTTAATTAGGCTTTAATTGCCTTATTAGCTCTGGCTATCGATGGAGGAGGAAAGGCAGAGAGAGAAAAAGGTCAGGAAAGGAAGAGAGTTTGGGAAGAGAAACTATAATAGGGCGAGTAAACAACGGCGGGCAAAAGGGGGCAGGCAAAGGACAGCAGGACACGGAGCAGCATCCACCCACACGTGCTAACACACAGACGTGGCGTGCAGGAAACTCACACATGTGTGTGCAAGGAGCAGGTTGGTGCATGTGAAAGTGAGGCCGCCTCCTGCGGGAAAGAGTTGTCAGGCGATATAAAACAAAAAGATAAGACGGAGCGCAGATACATGACTACTCCTTCAAAAACGGGCTCCGAGGTGCGCCCAGGCAATTGACCCCTCACCCTGACCTTGGTGCGGCGGGGGAGATGGACGAGGTAGAGGAGAGAGCTGAGAGGAAGGAGAGGAGGGCCAACGAGAAATGATGAATGAGAGCGATGTGGAAGAGAAGGGGATGAGCAGGTGGAGGGTGGAGTTGCAAAAACAGGACAAAGAAGGAAAAGAAGGAGAAGGCCGCAGTAAATATTCCTCAGAGGACTCTCAGCACACACTCTGGGTCTCTCAAGTGTCCTTAAAGGCTGAGTCTGGAGTCACTGAGAGAAAAACTGTAGGACTTAAATCAGTTTAACACTAGAAGAATGTGTGGCTTGTTTACTAATATTCATAATGCAACATTTAAAGGAACAGTGTGTAAGATTTAGGGGAGTTTAGTGGCATCCAGGAGTGACGACTGCAGATTGCAACCAGTTGAAATTTGTCCCATTTCAAGTTCCTTCAGTGTTCAGGAGGTTTTTACCGGGAGCTGAATTAGTCGCAGAGGTCTCTTCCTCTCCAAAGCAAACAGACCAGGTGATTTAAACCAGAAAAACACTGCATAAAGAAGCTTCACTTTCATATCAGACACTGTTCGGCTTGCCTGGACAAGCCAGTAGCCCAGCACCTGCTAATGTGTGCTTACCTTTTTTCTCCGATGACTTAAAATCAAGACAGTCAGGAGGTTTTAATCTGGAACTGAATTATCTGCAGAAGTTTCCTTCTTTCCAAAAGAAACTGACATGGTGATTTAAACCGGTAAAGACACTAAATAAACCAATTTCATGTTAAAAAAGTTGTGTTTTTTCGATGCTCTTGTCTCAAACACGGGTGTAAATATAGACAGTGCAGTTGCACTGGGGCCCATGTCCAAAGAATAACTCAGGTCAAATCCAAAAAGAAAAGAAAAAATTCCTATATATGCCCTCAAAAAGGCAAATCCATCTCCACTATGGTTTTCTGTTGTTGTTTTTTTTTTAAATAGTATAAATCGAAAACAAAATTATATAATTATTCTACATAAACTACAACTTATCTGAAAACTGTTCAGTAGAACTAATAATTTCCTTTTTTCTTTTGTAGTTTTTGTCACATTCAGATATGTAATGATGATTGCTGGGTAATATGGATGTTTATGTTGTCCGTTATCAAGTCTGTTTAATCATGTAACGAGATGATACAATTCACAGTAGCTAGTTTAGGGTGCAAAATCTCTCAGGACTGACACGCTGGGCACATCTGCAAGCTGATATAACATAAAAGCAGCAGTAAGACACACTGTTGGTAAAATATATATATATATAAAACTACATGTGTGTGTGCTTCATAACTCGTAACTAAGGTGCACTAGGGTGCCTCATAATAGCTTTGGGGCCCATCGTACCTTACACCACTGGTCTCGGAAGAGTTTCTAATGACAGTGACCAATGCCAGAACGTGAATGGCCCAATCTAGAGCCAGTGTTTGTCCATTCTGGGCTACTGTAGAAACATGGCGGTGCAAGATGATGATCTCCGTAGATGAAGACCTGCTCCCTCCTTCTAAGGCAATGAAAACACGATTCTTATAGTCAGGTGATCGTACACTAAGGAAAACGTACTTTTTACAGCGTATTCCATTTCTGCTAAAATATCCCCCTAAATCGTACACACTGGACCTTTAAAACAAGTGTTTTGGAAGTTGTTGTGTCTCCATCTTAACCCACACATTGCACAAACTCCATTTTATTTTTCGTTGACGATGGAGTAGTTTTTGTACATAAACGTATTTATCTCTGGTACCATTTTTTTCCTACTGGCCCTCAGTAACGTAATATTAGTTCTTCATGGTTCTCTCCTGCAACGTGATTGGATGCTGTCAGATTGGTTCAGACAAAGTGGATCTGAGGGAATTAAGTATCGACTTGCTGGGAATGAATAGCGTTAATGTTCAGGAATAAAATGGAAATTAACTGATTCGTGGCACACTTCTGCGGGCTTGAGAGGAAGGTATAAAGTATTTTCAAGTCATTAATGCCCAGGTCCAAGTGAAGTCCTAGCCAAGTTGCAAGTCTTTTTTGATTTTGTCAAGTCATCACATATGTGACTTGAGTCCACGCCTCTGCAGACTTAAAAACTCCATCACCTGGAAGTGTACTTTGCAAGTTCAGGATCTGCAGTTTGTCTAACTTTGCTGCGGTGCTTGTTCACTCTGCGTCTCCCATACATGCAGCTCATACCTGCCTTTTAAAATTCATAGACTGGACCTGGGTTGCTAGCTAATTTCATTTTCAATTTGTGTTTTGTTGACAGTGATCTTATGAACATCATAGCTGGCATTTGTTATTTCCATTAGCCCGTGGCTAGTAATATCTGTTTCAACTTTCATTCCACTGAGACGGAGAACAAAAAAAAAAAAAAAAACTTCAAAGATGTGAAACTTAGAAGAGTCGAAGCCTGGCGCAGCGCACAACAAAACACAGAAATAAAACTAACATCTGTTGTACAGGCCCAACAAGAATAACGGCTGACATTTTTTATCACTGCTGTAGGCTTTACCAATCCATCTGTTGCTATATCCAACTCTACCTAGTGAAGTGATACTATAAAAGGATGCCAGTGGGAGTGAGGCTTTCACATAGGAGCATCTGCAGAGGCAATACAGCAAGTTACCTTTCCACTATCTCCTCTTCATCTGCCACCCACTGCTCACACTCACAGACGCACACAGTACCAACTTTAAAGCTGTAACCTGAGAACTGGTGTTTAGTGTCGATTTGCATGTATCTTCACCGTAAGCGTGCTCCCATGTGATTGCTCACCTTTGCACTGTAACCGTGCACCGAGTGTGTTTGTTTCCTGCACGTGGTTGTCTATACGTGAGTGCGTGGGTGATACAATCCATCAGGGGAGGCTGAGGAGTGTTTCTTCCTTTCTTGCACGTCGTTCCCCAGCCTCATTAGAACCCATTCAGTCAATCAAGCATGAATCCCTAACACAATAACATGCAAAGTGCTTTGTCTGGGTGTAATTGGCCTTGCCAGAGCTGTTTTTCTCAAACGGTTAGCTTCACTCGCTTCTCTCAGACCGCAGCCAGGAGCCCTGTCCAAGAAATGCAGCTGGCTAGAGGACGATGGAGAGATGAAATAAGGAGAGAAAACGGGATAAAGATAAGGAAGGAAAGATTTAAAAGAGAAAGACGGAGGCCTGAGTGTGGATTATTGGCCTCCTGTCTGGGTTCCTTTCATAAAAATATATATTTTTACAGCAATTTCAGCCATTTTGCATAAACTTCTCTTGTTCACATGTTCAGTGTCTATGCTCGCTGTATGCATTAGGCCAATATGTGTATGTGCGCGTGCACGTGCATCAGTACCGAGTGCGGTCACCCAGAACTCCTGTCTGTCACAATCACACATGTTCCCCATTACCATGACAAACCAGTTGACATCCCATTTCCCCACACACACATAAACACACCACACACGCAAGGAGCTGCGCACACACAGGAGGCATAACAGGAGATGGATAACACATGGGCACAGAAACGTGGCCCCGTCTGTATCCCCAGAGGAGAGACTGTTTGTTCGCTATGATGGGTGACACGGCTGACTGACACTTTCCTCCATACCAACCCAACAGCCAATCTGCTGAAATTGTGCAGTGACATTGTTGATTAAGCAGACATTCAGTGTACGGTGTGAGCGTTGTTACGGTGCAATGGTTTCACTGATGCAGGGAAACGGTGCGGTCCCAGTGTGTGTGACTGGATCTATGGATGTTTGTATGTACTGTATGTGTGTGTATTCCAAGAACACGTGACTGCAAGAATCAGAGGAGTATATTTGACTTTGAACGAGAGCTTTGCAGGATTCAAGCTGGGCCACAGCACCCCAAACTGCTGAGATAATCATCAGCAGTCAGGTACTGCCATCTAGTGACAATAAAAAGAGCTTCTTCCAACATAAAATGAGCCAAAAATGATCAACTGCCTTAAATATGGAGTCCCATTTAATGGAAAACTAAGCTTAAGGTGTACATTCAGCTAAAAGCTGATCTTGCAATAAACTTTAATTAGTGAGGCAGTTTTAAATGGACACAGCAGGATTGCTGTTTTCTTAGCAAAATCCAAATTCATGACTTTATCATCCTGCCATGCTCCCTGTGTTTCTTTCTCACTCTTCCTTGGATCTCTCAGCCTCCCTTAGATCAATAGCTTTGCTTGTTCCAGAAACACCTCCCAGTGTTTTCACTTGTCCCTCCCTGCAGGATGCGAATTGGACGTCCTATCCTGTGCAGTGGTTATGCTGTGAATCAGAAAAGCCAAATTAAATTGCCTAATTGGTTTCCTTGGGAAGGGTAAAACAGATTTAAATTGATTACCAGTAATGGCCTTTTGTGGAGCCACATTGGCTTCTGCTGTTTGAGGAGGATTTAGCAAAACCAATTAATTTGCCTCACCTCTTCCGCGCCCTCCTTCTGTTTCCCTTTGTCTCTGTCTGGGAGCTTTTTCATCTTTGCTTTTTCCACTTTCTAATGCCGTCCTTCATACTCCCCAAAATAAAAGGGATGATGACGATAACGTCACTGGATAACAATCATTCACGCCTAATTGGCTGAATACTGTCAATGCTGGGGCTGATAAAATGTTTTTTTTTTCCCAGGTCTGCTGTTACGAAACTGGCCTGACAAAAGATAATTTAAATCTCTCTTTCAATTACGTAGGCCGTGCCTGTTTGCTTCCGCATGGCAGCTCTCGCTGCAGCCGCTTGTTTCGGCTGAGAGAGGAAAAAGTAAGATGTCAAGGTCACATTTTGTCACACAAGCTGATTAAATCCCTTAATATGATCCCCCCCTCCTCTCTCTCTCCATATCCCTGCCTCAGTGTTTCTCCACCTCCCATCAAATATTATCACAACCAGACCTAATGTGACATTTAGAATGGGGAAAATTACAATCACTTAATGTGATTTTATTAATTACATCGGGGCAACTATTGTGTATGATTAAAACAGATGTCATCTACCTCATGGGAAAAGGAGAACAACCATTTTCTAATCTAAGCGATGACTTCTAGAAGCAAAGTCAACAGGTTTTTTTTTCCCCCAGCAAATTATAAAATATTCAAAGCCAGATCGAGAAGTCGGCATCATCTGTTACTGTGTTTTCCGACTAAGCAAAGTCAGATTGCTGTGCTGAACTTGTTTCAGCTCCATTGCGTGCAGTAAAATTAAATGCAGTTAGGCTGAATAGCCCATGACAAATTAACAAAATAATTTCAAGCATTGTAAGTTTATTTATAGCTGACTTCATGGATTACAGATGAGTGAAGCAACCTTCCGCCGCCTAAGGTTCAATAGAGATGTAAGAATAATGACTTAAGTACTGCTGTTTAGTTGGATTACACGCAAAAGCCTGGAGCATTACAAATTACTGTTGAAAGAAGGATTTCATCATGGTGTTACTTTGCACGCATACAGTGTGGGTATTGCAAATTTGTATTAACAAGAGTTGGTACACGTTACCATGGAAACGATGTTCGAGCACCAACTTGACCTTGATGGGTGAAGTTAATTGTTGTCATCGTAAAGGTCACAGGGATGTTACCTGAGCAGCTATACTGAGTTTGGAAAGTGTGAGTGAGGGCAGAGCAGAGGAGAAAGAAGAAAGCATCTGCAAAACAAAAGTAACATCAGCATGTGACATTATTAAAAACAATAAACAATATAACAACAGGGGGGCAAGATTAGCGAAAGGCGAGGCAAGTTTATTTATAAAGCAGCATTCAGACACAAGGCAATTCAGCCTGCTTTACAGGGGGGATGGAAATACATTAAACTTAAGACATTAAGAAAACATGAAAACTCCATTTAAAAGACAATAAAAACAAGAAGTCAGAGCAAGTACATAAACAGTTTTTAAAGAATCATCTTCCTTCTAAAAGAACACTTCACCCATAAAGTGACCATTTGTATATCAGTTAGTCATGTTGTGTTACCCTGAATTACTGAAGAAAATTTTGTTTGTCTCACGTGCCTACACGGAAAATGGCGAACATATTGATTCACTGACTGATTGATAACCACATTTAACAACAGCAAAACTATACAGAAACATCTGTTTACAAACTCTGACAGAACTCATGGAGAATAATTCAAGTATCATTCATCCAGTGCTTCCCAAACATTGCATTTTCGCTCAAAAACCTTAGTATTGGAGTCTGGCTTTGAAGAGAGCACAGATAATTCAACTTTCACTTTCACTTCAGTTTTTAAATAGTAAGGTTTTAGTGGAAAAAAAATGTGTTTTTTAAGTACTGTGTATGACTGCATGAGACTTGGATTATACTGCATGAGTTGTGTGAGAATTTGCAACTGATGTTGCTGTTAAACGTGGTCCAAAGTCAATCAGTAAATCAATATGCTCTTTGTTTTTTGTAGGAATTCAAGGTAACACTGCACGTCACTTTGTGGGTGAAGTATTCCTTCAACAAAACCTTTGATTTAGCACATGTGTTTGGGGCTGAGCAGGGAGGCGAAAATGCAGATTTTACATCAAAGAAAAACGTATTCACCTAAAAAATAGAAAAGACAAAGTTAGAATTGAATATTACAGGGGGTCTGCAGGTCCTTAAAAAGTCTTAAAATGTCTTAAATTCAATGTACAACAATCAAAGTCATTAAATAGTCTCACATTTGAATTTGTGAGGTCATAACTACTAAAAACATTTAATCTAATTTCATTTATACATTTTCTAATTTCTCTTTGTGAAAATAAGTGAAGCCTTTCTATGTAAAAGTCCACATTTCTAATGTTACAATTCTTTAAAAAACTACAATACTGTCATTTTATTTCATATTTGCACCTGTTTGCAAAATGTAGATTGACTTAACTTACTCTAATAACCATATTCCTGCAAAACACTTCTGCACAAGAGCACATATATACTACTTGCCAGTAATGCTTACCTGCGATGTTTAAATAAGTAAAACATGTTTCGTGCAAAAATCTGTCCTAAATTTGGTTAAAAAGTGTCTTGAACAGGTCTTTAAAAGTATGAAATTTAACTGTCTGATACCTGTAGACACCCTGTATTAGCTCAAATAGGCCCAACAGAAAGAACTCTATGCAAAATTTAGCAACCTGAACAGCAACAAAACTAAACTGAAAGAGAGAGAAACCACGATGACACACAAGGGGTGGCCAAAAGACAATAACTGAAATAACGTCAAATAAATGCTAGACAGATAGTTTGCTGTGGCCCAGCTGCTTGAAGAAAATGTTGGTATTGTACAATTCTGCAAACCACGTATGTGTCACGGTGTAGCATCAGGAGATGGAGGAGACGGTGGATGGTGTGTCACGAGATGCCTGCCAAGCTGCAGACCACTGTCTGAGACCAATAAACAACAAAGCCAGTTTTGTTTTAGCGAGTCATTGCTGTTTCCCTGGGTTTTTTAGGCTCCAAATGTGGGTGTCCTGTATCGACCTGTCGCTGTTTTCCTAGTGGGGATTGTGCCACAGAAAGTGGGTGCTTTTTCTTACCGAGACATTGATGCTTTTCCTGCCAGGATTGTGCCCTCAAAACCAGGTATTTTAACCCAAAACATGGTCTTTGCCTTACCATAACCACAGAGTTTCTGTACATAAACTTAACAACATGTTAACCGCTACATAATAATGTACAAATGCAATGCATCCATAGTTCACAGCAACGTGCATCGCCTGCAAAAACGTAACATTACTCTGAATGAAACAGCTCTAAACTAACTAACCTAAATTAGAACAAAAGCTAAAATTAAATTGAACATTTGAGAGTGGCTTGATATTATCAAAGTGTTTAGTCTGCTGGTGAGGCCGTGGGTGCAGCCATCATAACACAGCACAGGCTTGTATTCAGTTATCTGACTCATTTTTATGAGCGTTTTGTTTTCTGCTCATTACTTATGACTTATTCCCACATTCCAGGCTCATGGTAAATGATAAATCAATGTAATATTCCATCAGTGGTTTTGCAAAATGAGGATTAAAAAATGCACTTTCATTTCTCTTTTTCTGCAGAGTCATAATGGTAGTTTATATGGGAAGTGATTATCAAGGATTGGGCAACTCAAGTGTCATGATGGGAGGATGTGACAGGAGGAGAAGCTGTAACAGAGGTCACAATACATACTGCTACATAATGGCTTTTTTAACCACACCAGACGAGAGATCCAACCACAAAAGTGTACGATTTCTCACTCTCTTCGTCTCTGTCATTGTGTTTTACCGTATGTTCACATTTAACACCCAGATCTCCTTTCACTTTACCTCTTCCTTTTCTGTGGCCGCGTCCCCACCTGCATATGAAGAACGAATCTGAGATAACCTTTTACAGACCACAGAATGCTAAAGAAAGTACAACTGTATCCGGGAAGATAAAGCACATAAAGTCTATTCAGTTGAACAAAAAGTACAAAGACACCAGACAAAAGAAAGAGGAGATATTCCTTTACCGAAATTAATTTTCCACTCCTGAAACTTCCTGCCCACAGCTCATATGTTTGGCCCGAGGTCTGCGAGACAAAAGGCCACAGCAGCGGTCGGTATCAGAGGCAGCATCTGAGAAACATCAGACTTTCTGAACAACAGGCACAGTTGTTTTGAGTGAATAATTTATTTCAGTCAAAAGTGGTGTAAGCAGTGAATCCAGATTTGACATAAAGCCCCGAGATATGAGGATAAAAATCTGCTTTCTGAAATATGTTTCATATAAACGCTCAACTTGTCTTCAAGCAAAGTTCTCAGACAACTTGATGTGCAGACATCTGAAAAACTCTGACTAAAGCGAGTGTATTTATAATGTTAAAAGCCTCTTTTTATATATTTCGCACGGAGCACATTGTTTAACACATCAGCCTTGACTGAGGGTAAACAGTCTGGAAGATGTGCACTAGGAATATCGAGGCAGTTGTTATACATACATTTAGACAGATGTGAGCATATTTTTGACTTTTAGAAATCATGCGAACTCACAGGGGATTCACTGCTGAAGTTCATTTCCTGTAGCAGTCATGCTGTCTTTTGATTTTGTTGTCAAGAGAAATTAATTGCAGAGTTTCCAATAGGCCTGCTGCAGCATCAGGACACACTGTTGGTTGCTTAATGTGAAGTTGCAGGAGATTTTTTTTAACTGATGTACTGTAATTTATTTTAAACACATCTAGAGCATATACTGGCCTGAAGCAACAAAGAATAAATACATCTTTATGATTCATTAAACATGTCCAATATGCCCCTGACAATAGAGTCTGACACACTCACAGAACAACTGTAATTGTTGGAATGTGAACTAATTAGATTAAGCAGTGATATCTGTCTATGTAAAAGCACAGGTAACAGCTGGAGTTATTTACTCTGTGCTGAGCAGTGCTTTAATGAGCACGGCATCATTTTTGCATTATGGAAGCAAAACTGTTTTATCTAAAGCAGTGGTTTTTCAAACTCTTTGTGCCCAAGGCACACCAAAGGGCAAACCACAATCTCTTACTCTTACCACAATATAAGACAATAAAAATAAGAAAAAGAAGACAGGTAGCTTTCATGACACTGGTGGGTCGTCTTTGCTGGTGCTTGGCTGTCATTTGCTCCTTATAATAAGGTGATCCATTGTCTGTACTGGAGGCAGGGCCCTTTGCATTCCTATAAAAGTTGCTCAATTGTGCGTGAAGCCAAAAAAGTTGACTCCTTGCATATCAAATTTCCCAGATCTTACGTGTCACTGGGCCAACTCGAAACTTCACTGTTCAAGCAGCTAACTTGTGGTTTAGCACTCCGCTAACTTGAATGCAGCTAAAATGATTTAACCATGCATCTCCTCTAGGCTTTTGAGATGTTGTCAGAATGAATGGATCAGATCTCAGTAGTGAAATGAGTCATTGTGCAGGCGTTGAGACTCTCAAACAAATAAATCCACTGATTTACAGATATTTCCTTCAGAGTGTCAGTGTATGGTAACACAGTTTGTCCACTGTGTCATTGGCTTCAAAGGTCTATTCAGGGCATGAATACACCAAAGTATTTGGTAAATTAAAATTTTGATCTTATGATGGCACTACAGTAGGATAAAAACATATCCACTAAATTTCATGGCTGTCCATATCTGATGAGATTTTTCACTTGAAAAATAAATGCCTGCTCCGTCAGTTTAAGTTGACGTTAGACCTCAATAATTTGCGAGGTGCTCATGCTCAACATTGCATGCTACTGTACCATGTTTTAACAAATAGATGTTGAGACATTTAAAAAAAAACAAAAAAAAACAGCCATGGTGACACTACAGGAAAAGTCACTAAAGTCATTCTTCGGCGTCCTCATCTTGGGAATATGTATCTGTGCAAAATGTCATGATAATCCTTCCAACAGTTGCTGAGATCAAAGTAATGGACTAAACTTAAGACGGATATTCTTTAGAGCCACATGGCCTCACTAATATAATGTTGAACAATAAAAAGCAGCAAAACCATAAACACATTTTTTAAATCTCTCAGTGTAAAACATTTTATTTCTTTACATTTATTTACAATTTTCATAAACAAAAAAACAGTATCCTATTAAAAGTGCAGACAGACTCTGTACCCTACTAACTTCCATGGAACAACAAAAGGGCCTCTTGTTCCATAACTCAGCGCCTTTACTTCTTTATTAAATTAAAGTAAATTATGCCCCACTTTTCTCCTTCTCACTGAGGAAAGTCCTGGACCTGAAAATCCAATAAACAAAAACCACAACCAGTTAATGGACAATAAACTGCAGAGTGCACATTGTTTCAGGCACATCTGTGCAGACACCCAGACATTTGTTTTAATAGCATTTTAAATAGCTTTAAAGGAAGGAAGCTTCCTCTCACCTGCTCAGACCAGCGGGTAGCTGGATGCAGTAGCAATGCCACACTGGTTGTGTTTGTTCCTGGTCATCTTGATGTATCCCTTGTCTCCCCATCCTAGACCCCAGCTATAGAAACACACACATTAGTGATAATATTCAGCCGCTCCGTGTGAAGAATCGTAATCACAACATTAGTAACGACAGCATGTAGAGTCATAATGATCTGTATTCTGACAGAGGTGAAATAATGGTAGCGATTCACAGTAATGGGGCGGTTGAAGAGGTTGACAACATCCTGAGTGAGTTTCACTTCATTTTGGCAGCTATAAATAAGACGTCTGTGAAAACAACAACTCAGCTTTCTTTCTCCACTGTAATACTGATACTAGTGTTAGCATGAGAACAGTTCAGTATTACAGGCACTACATGTTACAGTAACTCACGTGTCTTGGATCATTATCTCTGTACACAGCCTCATTTTTATTCAGATATATTGTACATATTTTTCTAGTATTTCTTCCTATTTTTATTGTAATGTTCTTCTATTTTTATGTCTCTTCATTTTTGCAATAGTTGCTTTTGTTGTTAATTTCATTTTCTCTTTGTGTTTATGTTATTAAATCAAATCAATGTATTAATATAGCACATTTAAAAACAACTGGAGTTGACCAAAGTGCTGTGCAAATGAAAGCGAAATGCACACAAATGGTACTAACAACAATAAATGGAGGCAGAAAATTTAATGCAATGTCATAATATGAACACAAATCTAAAACAGAAACAGAATAAAACTGGAAAGATCAATTTTTATATCTATATAAAAGATTGTATCTATGTATGTATGTCTTAAGATTTCCCAGGTAGCCAAAATGACCTGGCCCAGCATCGGCCTAAACTTGGCCGGCCGGAAAAATTAAGTCAGACCATGTCCGGTTGCCTGACTTTGCTGGGACTTGGCATGAATGATGCCCCAGAATTGGGCCAAATCAGCAGGCCTGATTCGTGCTGCGGACACTGGCACCACTGGGTTGTCTTGAACGTGTCAGCGGAGGGAGAACATTTGATTAAAAGCAGAAGGCTACTCCAAAGCTTTGGAGCTGCCACTACAAAGGCACGATTTCCCTTACCCTCTAGCCTCAACTGTGGGACAGTTAAAAGACATTATTAGGTGGATCTAAGACGCCTAGAGCAGGGTCAGACAAGTTCTGAGCAGTACAGGGTGCCAGCCCATGTATGGCTTTAAAACCAAATAAAAGATCCGTGAAACAAATCCTGTATTCAGGCCAGGTTTCCAGTGCAGGAATACTGATTGAAAGAGAATTCCTGGTATGTAAAAACTGATCTTAATGTTCAGCAGGGGGCGCCTGGTAGCAGTGTGGGTGGTGCAGGTGTCCTATGGCAAAAGGCCAAAAAGAAAAGTGCAACAGATTAGGGTGTTTACCTGTTCTTGACCATCCAGTAGTCACGTCCGTTCTCAGTGCCATAACCCACAGCCAGGACACCGTGGTCCAAGTCTGTGCTGCTGCACTCTGGCTCATCATAAATTCCTAGAAACACACAAACATAGATCAGACAGATAAATTGTTAGGTTTAAAAAAAAATCCTATCCCTTCCTGTAGCAGAAGCATGTGTTAAACAGCTCACCTGAATGATACAGCTGGAAGGATGCATGACCAGCATCAATGGCTACAGACACAGGTCCAATGGTGGCCACAGCCTCCTTCAGGGCATCTTCATCGCCTGGTGTCACATCAACGTAGCCTGTGCATTTGGCACCAATATTGTCAGGGTTGTAACGGCAATTGCCATCCTAATGGAGAGAAAATAGTTCACAGCTCTTACCATAATGATACATAATCAAATAAAGTGGTGTTTCAGTACTGTTTCAGGGTTTAGTGTCAATATACATTTAGGCCACAAGATGGCAGTATTGGACATCTCTTAAAAAGAGGGCCACTGAATGAATGAGTGGAGACATATGGCTGTCTGTCACTGGATGCTGTGCATTTAAACATTTTTCAACCAAACTTATTTTTGTTTACCTCAGCCTCATAAGGGTAGGACTCCTCTGTGTCTATCCCTCCGTTGGCTATGATGTACCTGAAGGCGTTGTCCATCAGGCCTCCCATGCAACCCATGTTGCCAAAGTCGCCGGAGCAGTCAACCAGCTGCTGCTCGCTCAGAGACACCAGCTTCCCCGTCTTCCTGAAGTTCTGACCCTCCAGTGAGCCAGTCTGTGACAGATATGAGTTCATTTGAGAACAGAAGACAGCTGTGTAAAGTTCCCTGCATCACCAAAAGACAAGTTACTGTAGTACATACTGTACTGAAGGCCCAGCAGGAGCCACACTCCTTCTGATCCTTGACATCGGTGACGTATCCCTTGTCCCTCCAGTCAACGGTGTCGGGCAGATCAGCTCCTTGAGGCAGCCGGAGGAAAGCAGAGCCACGGCGAGGCAGAGAGGCATTGAAGGAGCCCAGGCAGCCCTGCGAAATCAGGCGTTTGTACTCTTCGTTTTCCTAGAGACGAGGGACAAAATTCAGAGTTAACTGCGTCTTGATCCAAAATGTCACTGACTGTATTCTCACAAGCCGACTGCAACCAAATAACAGTGATGTTTTTCAAAGCTATATGATGACAGAAACCACATCTCTGATGTTCTGTGCGTACCATGTCAGCAAAGTAGGTCATGCCGAGCCGGTAGGACTTGATGCCCTGATCTGCCATGATGTTGTGCACCAGCACCAGTCTGCGGTTGTTGAGCCAGATCTCCTTGCGTTGAGCCTCCTCTAACGGAGAGTTGTAGGACCTTCCTGTCAATCGGAGAAGAAAATAATCATAAAAGAGAGAAGGGCTAAAATGATCAGGGATAAATTATGAATCAATTAAATCATCTTCCAGTTAAGAAATCCCTCTTTATGAACTGAAAAACAAAGGTAAGCTGTTATCTTTTAATCAAGTAGGCAGATGACAAATCCCTTCACTTTAGACTTTAA
The DNA here is from genome assembly GCA_019142605.1 of Cephalopholis sonnerati. Classification (NCBI taxonomy): domain Eukaryota; kingdom Metazoa; phylum Chordata; class Actinopteri; order Perciformes; family Serranidae; genus Cephalopholis; species Cephalopholis sonnerati. Next base: position 24,538,099 of record JAGQAX010000015.1, on the reverse strand, counting down.
GGCGTGGTGTGTGGAAATGAGCACACAATCAGCATACTCCAGATTGAAGCCTCATGGGCAGTTTCTTCTAAAAAAATAGAACCATAAATACAAAAATAGCCTGACAAGACTGTCTCACCAAACTTGAGTTTCCATGCGTGGAACTCCAGGTCTTCAAGAGAGATGGTGGCACAGCTGGCCACAGCCAGAGCAGCAGCGACAACCAGCAGCAGCTTCATTCTGACTGAAATTCAAGCAGAGAAAGCAAAGAGATCCCCTGTGACTTGCAGGAAACCACACAGGTTGAGGCTCTTTCACTTCAGTTTTGTCTCACATACGATGTGACGTTGGGCGTCACATGCTCACTTCCACTGTATCAACTCTATTTCCCGGTTTCTTTGAATCTATGTTTCATCTCTCAAACTCTTTATGTGTTTGTTCACCTGCGGTACAGGAAGTGTTAACCCTTGTCTGTTTGTGTGTGTGTTGTTATCTGTGCTGCAGCTGCTTACCTGCCTCTACGTCGGTGTGTGTGGTGAAGTTTGAGGTATATCCACCTGTCGGGGATGCACGGCTGTGTTAGAGAGGTGTTCTTATATAGCTGACTCCAGTTATGGCTTGCAGTGTGTCCAGTCAGGTGGCTGTCAGCCGCTCGTAAAGTCAAACAGAGAAGGAAGATAGAGTCAATCATTGAAATATGGACTGTTTACACAATGTAAGAAGTCCGCATGATGCCATTCTTTTGGGAAACGTATTTTTCAGCATCAGCAAGATGAAGAATATCTGTGTCATGAGTTACACGGAATCTCCTGATCAGTTACTCAACGGTTTGTTGTTTCAGATTTATGGTCACATAAGGAAGAAACAGCCTGTTTGTGTTACAGCGTGATGACTTTGTGTGAAAAACACTGATGGGATTTAGTTTTCTGCAGTGCTTTCTGATTCCAGTCACATATTGTTTGGGAATCCTCTAAAAAAACAGTATACCAGACACATACAGTATCATCATGTGTGTGTAACATGTGCCGTCATCTACCTGTTTGGTTCAAACCTTGCCAACTAAATTATTCCACACTGGAAATACGTTAGTAGCTAATGGAGGCGTTGTTTTTCTCGGATGTGGAGGTGGTACTTTAGCTAACGCCCACTGTGTTTGTTTGAGTGATTTACATGAATGATCAGGTTTTATGTGAAGTTGTGTCAATCTTTCCTTTTCCGTTTTAAAAAAACACCTCCATAGTATTTAGAGTAGTTTTCCTTCATTATTTAATTAAAACAAACAAGCAAACCTTGCACACATACACACATTCCCACAAATATGCTGATTTTTGACAGCTTTCTGCCTGAAACTGAAATGTAAATTTCTGAGGTTTTGAAATACCCAGACGCACATATTCTGATGAATTCAACTCTTCCCTGAATTTGATATCATTCGATTTATGATTCATGAGTGTTTCCATTCACAGTTGTTCAAGATTTCCTTTCTGTTTCCACGCACACATCCTGTTTTCAGCTTGCCTGTAGTTTTTGATTTGCGCTGCAGATTTTACCTATCCGTCATTGTCAGGAACATAAGTGGAAGTGTTATTTAGCTTTCAAATACACAAAGGAGACTGAATAACTGGAAGACGCTGAAACCAGAGATGAGAATTGACCTAATATGTTCCACTCAGCCAACACATGCTGGAAACTTAAGTGTGATTTCTTAGTCCTATAACCCTTTTTACAAACAATATATTGATACTTTTTTTCTCATGGTAGTTCACTTTAGTTTCTGCTGTCAGACTGTCTCTCTGCCCCACCCTCCTGCTTGGCGTCTCTCTGTTTGTCTGTCCGTCTGTCACAAGGCAATCACGTCATGGCGATACTTCAGACCATAAAGACGCTGTGAGGTGAGGAAAAACTGAGAGCTAAGCTAAAAGTTTACAGATGTCATTAAACTCTATGAGCTTGTCTCATGTTTCTGCCTGTTTGTGTACAGGGTGTGTAGTCGGTAGTGTTTGTACACATGCTTCGCTGGCACAGAAACACAACTGCCGTTTTTATATTGCAGAAATGTGGTTTTATTTTAATACTATTCATCTTTCCGAGACTTGCTTACGAAACACAAACACATCACTTACTTAGAGGACCAGTGTGAAGGATTTAGAGACGTGCGGTTAGGTTGCAGAACTGAAACTTCTCCTGTGTGCAGCGTGTAGGAGAACTATGGTACAAAAAGGCACGAATGGTCCATCTAGAACCAATGTTTGGTTTGTCTATGCTGGGCTACTGTAGAGCAATATGGTGGACTCCATGGGAGACGACCCGCTCCATATGGAGATATAAACAATTCATTCTAAGGCAATAAACAACACAACTATTCCTATTTTCAGTTGACTCTAAACTAATGAAAACATGAATATTTTCTAAACCCTTTTGCTGTTTGTTAATGGTATGATGTCTTTTGGTGGGCGGGGCTTAAGTGAGAGGCAAAACAATTCTCCATGCCATTAGCTAGCACTAGCTAACAAGTTCTTACTTTATACATTTAGGTAGTGTAGTCCAGTGGTTCCCAGCTTATGGGCCGGGCCCTGTCCAAAGAGTCACAATATAAACCTTAGCGGTTGTGCAATGATGGCTGGGGAGGACAGAGTTCTACTGCACAAATTTGTATTTTCTTTTTTACTTTTCTCTAGTCTGTCTGTCTGTAGTTAATAAGAACAAGCATAATAAGATTGTGAATGTGTCCAGCAGGGTCAACAACAGCACAGTGTGACACTGCTTTGTGAGTCCAGAGTGGTGAGGGAAGGGCGGGAAGTCCTCAGTGATGCATCACACCCTCTCTAGTAAATATGAGTTATATATAGGTGTACATATAGGTCCTAGAGATAAGTCTTTATAGACCACCTGTGCCCAGAGATTCATCATATGTACGGCTGTTGAACAAATCTGGGTGACATCAGGTCTGTGTCAGTTGCAGTTTGTTTTACTTGTAATGTCTTTTTGACATTAGTTCACTGAACTCAAGTTTTGTTCTTAACTCAGCTTATTGTGTGTGTGTGTGTGTGTGTGTGTGTGTGTGTGTGTGTGTGTGTGTGTGTGTGTGTGTGTGTGTGTGTGTGTGATGCTTTGAATGTTTTTGTTTTTAACCCAGTATTGGTTTGTAGTATGTGTCGACAATATGAAAAGAGCAGCTACTAGTGGGTTTTATTGTGAGGCCAAGAGGTCAAGTGCAGCTTTATGCAGGTGTAAAGTTTGTGATGTACTTTGCGAACTATAAAGCATTTACAACAACAGTCAAGTGACAAGAACGGGTCATGAGTCAGCGCAATACAAAGACAAAAGGTAAACTTTCTAAGGTCGTAGGTCAAGGTTTGTGTGTTTGTGTGCTTGGCCTTGAGAAGGAGTTTGAAGTAAAGCATGTCTGAATGTTTTTATATTCAGAATACACACCTAGATATTCAAGTACATGTGTATTTGTTTGTGTACGGGCTTATAAGTTGTTGTTTTTTTCTGCAATTAAAAAAAAACAGAAGCAAACAGAGCAGCAAGTTTTGTAATTTCCACGACCACTTCCACATTGTGGATCATTTGTTTTGTTTGCGTGTCATTGCATTTTATTTGTCTCTCTCTGCTTGCACATGACAGTTATGACAGAAAGGTTATAGCTCTGAAAATGAGACATCAGTTATCTGAAATGTAGGACAGAGGATATATGCAACATGTGTCCAATATAAAGGTGAGTCATAAAGTCAGTAAACAGGTTAAGTGCCAGGTTGTAAAAAGATTAAAGTCATAATATAATCAGCATTTCAATTCATTTCAGATGTACCGTCAGCTAGTAAATCTAAGAATTGATCATTTCTGAAACTGAATGTAAATCTGCATCCTGTATCATGTGACTGTCACAATGTCCCGTCTTATGACCCACTGTCTCTGTTCAAAGTGGGTCATTTTAGGGTTTGTCTTACTGTAAAGGATGACTTGCAGGGACACACCAGCTGAGTGAATCAGCTGTTCACAGGAAATGCTGGCTAATGTTGATGACTGATTGCACTCACTTCCCTTTATTGAAGTCTGTGTGGACAGTACATGATAGAAATCAGAGGGTTTTCCCAAGCTAGTTTTTGGTTAAACACACTGCACTCGTGATTAGAATTTTTACACATAAATATTTACAATTTTGCTTTTCAGTCCCCACAGGCAAGACACATCTGCTTGACATTTCGAAGACCTTCCTCACAGCACACATTTGGTCTGACAGTCTACAGCAGCACGGTGGTGCAGTTAGCATTGTCACAGCAAGGGGGTTCCTGATTTGAACCCAGGGTGTGGGAGCCCTTCTGAGCAGAGTTTGCATTTTCTCCATATGTCAGCGAGGGTTTTCCGGCTCCCACAGTCAAAAGACATGCAGGTTAATTGGTGACTCTAAATTGTCCGTAGGTGTGAATGTGAGTGTGAATGGTTGTCTGTCTCTATGTGTCAGCCCTGTGATAGTCTGGTGACCTGTCCAGGGTGTACCCTGCCTCTCACCCAATGTCTCCAGCCCCCCCACGACCCCCAACACGATAAGCGGTTAGGTAAAATGAATGAATGAATGAAGGAATGGTACAAAACTGAAGCAAACACATATGTTTTGTGTTGGTTTGCTGTTGTTTTACAAGACAAAGACTACTGACTATCAATAAAAACAATATTATCATCATTTGACATCTTATAATTAAAACATTTCTACTTGTCAGATGTTTGTCCATTTGATTTTAAGCTATACTGTAAGCTAAATACAGTAACTGAGTATCTGGTCAAAACTGAGACCGAAATTTGACTTTTTGACTCATCTACAAAAATGATTACGCCATAGTTACCTTTAAAATCACATAATGAATTGATATTAGACCAACAAACACCATGCAAAACAGCTACATTTATTTCATTTAAGTTATAAATATGAATTCGGGCTGCAACTTCTAATTATTGCCATTATTTCATTGTTTAAACTGATTATTATTTTCTCAATTAATGAATAACTCAGTTATGCCGTCTATAAATTGTTCAAAAATAATGAAAAATGTCTGTCATTGTTTCCTATAGCAGAGGGATACACCTCCAGATGTCTTGTTTTGTTCGAGCAACAGTCTAAAACATAAAGATATTCAGTTATGATGTACAGCAAAGAGCAGCATTAAATCTGTACAACTTAGAAGCAACAAATTTTTAGATGTTTTACATTTGAAAAAACGACTGAAATGATAAATCAGTTATCAGAAAAAAGTGATTAGTTCATTTTCCGGTGATTAACTTATCAATTAATTGTTTCGGCTCTACTGCAAATAATCAAAGTTTATTTTCTTGGTTTTACGGCAATGGTTTTTGGTGATGCGTTCACTAATAATATCGACTTTTTTGCAAATAATCTTATAAATAGACTTCATTGTGTAAGGGGGTTTTCTAGGTTTTTTCTGTGTTTTTCTTGTTCCCTTTTTCTTCTGTTTGTGGGATACGTGACATATGGTGCACAGGCTGTTGTCAGTTATTGAGAAACCCACATCTGATTAATTCCCTCACACCTGTAAAGACCTGTTAAATGGGTGGGGCAGTTTCTAGTTAAGCTCAGTGTTGGAAATAATGGTGCTGAACACTCTTGACGAAGGTCCAGGAGGACCGAAACATTAGTGTTACTGATTAATCCTGAAGCTGAGCAGGAGCAGTGTGTGGGATTTTCTGCTCAAAGACTCAAGTGATAAAATAATCAGCCTATAAAGCCATAAAATAAAGGTGAAGCAGTGTGCCAAACAACCCAACCTGAAAACCTGTGCTCACTTGAATTTTTAGGTGGCATTTGCAGTGTTAAAAACACACCACAGGAGGGCAGAATTTCTTTAGGCTTCGCTCACACAGGATGTCTGCTCAGTAAATAAACCCAGCTCCCTCACATGTCTCTGTATGTCAATAATGAAATTAATCTTTAGTTATATTTCTGCTGCTTCTTCTGAACATTTAATAAGCTAAATATATCAATTCATATCACTGTAAAGGTCAGCATCCATCATGAATACATTTGTGTAACAGTGAATTTCCCCCACACAGTCTGTTACAGCGACTATTATTAATGCAATGTAGAGTTAATTGACCTCTAAGTAACATAATGTGACAGTATCTGAGGGTGCATCCTAACTATGGAGAGGATCCTGGAGGATCCGGTGTGAAAAGGAAACCCTCAGGCCCAGTGACAATACTAGTGTGAAAAGGCAGTAAGATGCTTGGCATGGGAAGCTGAGAGGAACGCTATCCCCGGTAAACTCTTCTAATTTCATTACTCTACATGTATCCTCAGCTTAGAGCCAATCACATAGTTGGCTGCTCTCTAGTGGGGGTCACACATAACAGCCGTTAAATTGTGACAGTGGCCCAGACTGGCATACCTTAGCACATAATCTGATTATCGGATCAATAACACGGCAACATTTGGTGCATAGCTGGGATGGCTGGCTTCTTCTCTGGTTACACATTGCTGGCATTCACCACTCGTTCCCACTTTATAGGTGACAAACTGTGAATGCGAGCAGGAATTCAAATGGAAGGCCTTTTAAATAAGACGAGGCGCATAGCGCAACCTTGATCACATCTGGCTGGGCTACTGTCGCTGGGACTGAAACGGCAACTAAAATGTCAACACACTCCATATGTCAGTGTGTAAAATCAGAAACTGATCCAAAGGCCTCCGTCAAGCCCTCACTGTCAAGTGTGTTCTGCCTAAAACTGAGACACATTTCTTGAAGCTAAAATTAGTATTCATCCTGTGGACGTATTTATTTTATCTGTCCAGCTACTATTACCCCCTTTAAAGGGACAGTTCACCCCCAAATCAAAAATACATGTTATATCTCTTATAGCTCTGTTTATCAGTCGAGATTGTTTTGGTGTCAGTTGCAGAGTGTCGGACATATCGGCCGTAGAGATGTCTGCCTTGTCTTGAATATAATGGAACTAGATGGCACTCAGCTTGTGGTGCTCAAAGCGCCAAAAAAAAGTGAAAACACAACAGCAATGTCTCTTTCCAGAAATCATGACCTGGTTACTCAAGATAATCCAGAGACCTTGTTGTGAGCAGTTTCATGTAGGAACTATTTTCTCTCTACCGAACTACACTTGCCATCTGTATCAAAGCACAGACGGAAGCGCACATCTACTCATGGATGACAGGCTTGAGACAATGTGAGGTGTAAACATTAATCTCAGCTTAGATATATGCATGCTTACATCTGGGCAGTGATTTGGTTGGCAGGTGTAGTTTGGTAAAAAGAAAATATCTTTCAATCTTGAGTTACCAGGTCATGATTTCTGAAAGAGACAACATATTCTCACTTCGACCTTGTCACAGATTGACGTTTGGTCATGGGCCTTCGACGTCCACATACAAGGTGCAAGGTACCCTGGGTGCGTTGGTTGTTGACGTTCTGGGACACCGTGTCAAGTTCTGCCTATTACATGCATTGTCTTCTTTCAAGATGCACTTCAGTTTTCACAGAAAATTTAATGTTTACAGTCAGTCTCTTTCAAAATAAACGCACAACATCAGTACAACACTGCAGATTGACATTTTTTATCCTTCAACAACAAACATACGTGGTTAGGTTTAGGAAAAAAGAACGGAGTTTGGCTTTAGAATCTTTCAGGAAGCAAACACCACTCTCTCGGGTGAAAGTCAGTGTTTCTTGGACCCATCCACCACCACTCCCGCCCACCCAAGCCCCAAGCTGGACTTTCGATGCCTTAACTTTTGTCCTTGCCCTGCCATGTTTACCCCTGACACTGCTGGGCGCCATTTCACTATAACAGCAACCAGCCGCGCATCATACCAACTTTAAAGGACACGTTTTTTGTTGGTTTCTGACACTGCAAGTCACTGCTGAAGCACCGCATTTTGATGACTTCGGAGTGAGAGCGGGCTCAAAAGAGACATTGCTGTTAAATTTTTTGCTGTTAAAATGCATTTTTTTGGTGCTTTGAGAACCACAAGCCGAGTGCCATCTAGTTTCATTATAGTCCAGAGAAGGCAGACATCTCTACGGACAATATCTCCAACACTTGGCAACTCACACCAAAACAATATAGACTGATAAACAGAACTACAGGTAAGGGGGGAAATATGTATTTTTGATTTGGGGGTGAACTGTCCCTTTAAAGGAGGTAATAGTAGCTGGACAGATAAAATAAATACGTCCACAGGATGAATACTAATTAGAGCTTCAAGAAATGTGTCTTAGTTTTGGGAAGAAAACACCTGACAGTGAGGGCTCGATGGAGGCTTTAGGATCAGTTTCTGATTTTACACACTGATATATGGAGTGTGTTGACATTTTAGTTGCTGTTTGATACCCAGAGGCCGATATCTCCAACACTCTGCAACTCACACCAAAACAATCCAGACTTACAAACAGCACTACAGCAAAGAGGAAAAATATGTATTTTTGATTTGGAGATGAATTGTCCCTTTAAAATAGTAGAAGCTCAGATACTATCACCCATAATCCCATGCAAGGTAAGCATTTAAGAGATATGGCAATTTACCATAAAAATATTTATTGACACAAAATGAGAAATGACACACACACAAAAAAATCCCAGAAATATTCAGAGCGACCAAATTCAAAACATCTATGAATGACACAGAGAAACAGAGAACTAAAATGGAACATCATCATCAAATTGAAAGAACACAATCTGTGAGTGTGTTCAGAGCAAACACATACTTGCTGAACTGAACACGTTTCTGATATGTTTTTGAGAAATGACCACATAGACGTGGATAGATGAGAAAGTCCCATGGTACGGTCATCTCCGCTGCTTCTCTCTTTAGAAAACACAATAAACTGAATCACAATAATTTCAGAACACTGGCCTAAACAAACACCAATAAATAGAAACACTTTATTTCAGAGAGCGAAATCATATAATAACAACCCCAAAAAAAAGGCGTCATGATGACAGTCACAAAGCATAAACCGCCATAATTGCTGCTCCTGTTTATCGCTGCATGTTGCATTTGTGAAATGCAGATAAGTGGATGATGACAACCACTGTACCAACAAAGAGCATGAGACAGAGATAACCAGGGACGTTGGAGGGAATCCCTGCTCGCCGCTATTCATCGCTCCGTCCCTCGCATTCATCCCTCTATCTCTCTGTCCTCTGCAACAGTCTGTTGTGATCCTGTCTTTCTCAGTCCAAGCAGGTCACTGTGGCTCACACCTTGCCAAGGTCTGTGCTGCACCGGCAGCGTCGGGAGAGAGAGTGGAAGAGAGATGCGAAAAGAGAGAGCAGCAGCACAGATTATAGACAGCGACACTCTCTCCCTCTCTGCCTCTTTCCCTCTCTCCCTGCTTTATCTCCATGGTGCACACACGTCGACCTGGAGCAAGGCTGTATACTGGCAGGGGAGGCCAGGAGCAGAGAGAAGGGGGTGGATAGATGGGGATGGAGTGTGTGGGGGGATAAAGGGACACGCTGCTTCAATAGCGGAGCAGGTCCAGGGACTAATTGGATCTGGTAATGGCTGGTCAATGTGACTGAAGGGCTCGTTAGAACCAGTACAGCTCCTTGCCTTTCTTGTGCTGCTGGAGGCCTGAGAAGAAAGGACAAGGGAACAATGAGGAGGACAACAGCAAACAACAGAACACAGGTTGTCATGGAGCCTACTTTTGCCAAACATCCTGTTTTAGAGGTGGAAAAAGAGAGTCCCTGTGATGATTATGATGTATTTTGTGTGTGTGTCTGTCTGTGTGGGCGCCTGTGCGTTAACATGCATGGGAGTGTCTATTGCAGGACCAAATGTATTCAACACCAAGAAATGTATGCATTTGTGCATGCATTTTCCACAGAGGGTATCATGAGGGTTGAATGTTGATGCAGATGTGTCTGCAAGAATGTATGTGTGTGTTTGTGTAAATGACTGTTAGGATGTTTAACTTAAATAATATTCAGTACCAGAGGTAAATGTTTTTAGCAATTAATGGCACAAACAAAGCTAAGCTGATACATTAGGCACTCTCACTATGTTTAACCCTATGGATCTACATCTTTCAAAAAAAGTATGGCAAGTATGGGTTCCTAAAGTCCATACTGAACTGGCATAAAGGGCATTTAAGCACGCTGCTCCCTCGGTCTTGAATCAGTTGCAAACTTACTTAAAGGTCCAGTATGTAGGATTTAGTAGCCTCTAGGTGAGGCTGCAGTTTGCAACCAACTGAAACTTTTCCTGTGTGCTGTGTGTGTAGGAGAACTACGGTGGCTGACACAAAAATACAAATGGCTCTAACATCTATTATGAACATACATATCTGTATAGGTAAATAAGTGTACATAGTGTGTATACATTTTAGTTTAGTGACTCCTGAGCTAATGTAATGTGGAAACTTCCCTGGTGTGGAATATTTGAATTCTTATCTTATCGATCTTAGAGCCAGTGGTTTGTCTGTTCTGGCCTCCGTAGAAACAACCAACACATTCTCACTCCGACCTCGTCCCATGTCGACATGTGGTACTTTCCACGTTTAGATACGTTAAGTACCCTGGTTGCATTGGTTGTTGACACACTGAAATGCCGTGTCAAGTTCTGCCTGTTATATGCATTGTCCTCTTTCAAAATACACTTCTGTTTCCACAGGAAATTTAACATTTACATACAGTCTCTTTCAAAATAAACGCACTACGTCCGTACAACATTGTGAATTGACGTTTTTTTTTCTCCAACAACTAACAATTGTGGCTGGGTTTAGGCAACAAAAGGAAGTGGTTAGGTTTAGAATAAAAAAAAGAACAGGGTTTGGCTTTATAATCTAACAGGATGGGAACACCGTTCTCCCAGGTGAAAGTCGATATTTGTTTGCCCCACTTAGAGTTTTGCGTCTTCGTTCTTCTCCCACTGCATTTCCCCCTGACACCCTGGACGCCCTTAAACTGTAACGGTGAATGGCTGCATATCGAGCCAATGGTAAAGCATAGCTTATCTCATCAGTGTCTGATGCCAGAAGTCACTGTCCAAGCGTCAAATTTCGACAACTTCAGAGTGAGACTGGGTTGAAACAACATGGTGGACTCTGGTAGAGGATCTCTTCTGTATGTAGATATAAAAGGCTCATTCTATGATAACGATTCTTGGTTTCAGGTGATTATAAACAAATTAAAATATTGTCATGAATATTTTATGCCATTTCTGTTGATAGATGCCCCTAAATCCTACACACTGGACCTTTAAATCTTCTGTAGCTGGTCTCATTGGATACATTCAAAGTGATTTGGAAGCAGGCATATCTGCCTGTGGATGTTTTTTAATGATAGGCAATTTTTTTAATATCTTATAATTCTGTAGGTTGTATTATGTTTTCATTTTTAATTGTGTCCTTCATTTTCAGGCTGGTTTTGTGGATTTGGAGCTAAATGTAGTGCCTGGGGCACGTCGTGTATTAATGATACTCGTTACCTGGAGAGGTTGGAAAAAGATATACGTTTCTTCCCTGTTCCAAAACCAAAATCAAACCCTGAAAAGTGTAGGGTTAGCTAGCTAGCTACTGAAGATATAGCCTACTGAATGTATACACATGCTGCTTTTGCTTTTTAATGATTATAACAGTGAAACAAAGACCGACCCTGCTGTACAGGAACCAGTGAAGGGAAGCAGGGAAACTTTGCTGATATTCAACCAGCTGTGTGGCTTCTCAGTGTGTGCAGATAAACGTTCTTTGGCTTCACCTGGAGCTCCTCGCCCATCTGCCAGCGGAGGTCTGCCGGCTGGTGGCACAGGGGGAAGCCAAACAGCGTTCATCTGCACACACTGCGATGGTTCACTTTTCCACTGTGATCTGTAGCCTATAGTTGGGCTTTAGCTTCTAACTATCTTTGTCTTTTTAACCTGTTGTTGCTGCTGAGTCAGTTTGACATCCTGGATGTATCCTTCAAGCACAGACTGTAGACCCCTCTGTCTGCTTCTCTCTGGAATCACTATGTTATCAGTGCTGCTGCCTGTCTTAGCCAGGATATTCTTTAAAAAAACCAGATATTTTTAATCTCTTACTCCTGGTTAAATAAAGGTTAAATGATAAACTAGAAGGAACTTGACACATAAAAAGATACATTTGCCTCTAATATTTTTGTAGCCATAAATAATCTGAATTTGACATCTGCATGAGTGTCTCTCTCTTCTGATTTCATATCTGGTCTGAGTAGTAACATTTTGTGAACTGTAAATAAAGCAACACTTTGTCCAGACAGTGTTTGTAAAGCCTGACGTGGTTGAGTGGTTACCTGCATCCATGTTAAGTGCCAGCGTCTGGCTGACGTCTCCTGGTGGAAGCAGGCCGGGCCAAGAGGCAGTGGGCTCCAGCTTGCTCACTTCATAGTGGCTTGGCAAAGTAGCTAGATGAGGTGGCCTCACCGTGGGCATGAGCAGGGGCCCGTAGTGGGGCTCCAAAGCTGACGGTGAATACAGTTCGTGGAGAGGCCGCGGGTGGCCGTAGGCTTGGGCCTGTGGATATCCCCAGCTCTCTGGAGGGTGAGGGTGGGAGTGAGGATGAGCGTGTGGGTGAGGATGAGGGTGTGGATGCGGCAGGCCTGGGTGCAATGCTGATGCGTATGGGTCCATGGAATAGGAAGGCGCACCCGTCTCACAGTGGGAGCGGCTCTGAGGTGATGAGTAGTTACTGTCCCAGAAAGATGGGGGGAAGCTTCGTCGACTGCTAGGTGAAGGGGTTTCTAAGGGGAGAAGGAGGCAGAGGAGGATAAACAACGATCAAATTTAGGCCAAGTCAGGAACTGTTTCACACCTGTGTAGTGATGGTAAATCACTTGATTTATAGAGACAAATGGAAAAGGCTGGAGCTGTGCAAGGGGAGCAACCCGTGCTAAAACGTAGATGTCACTCACATGACTGCTACACCCTCTGGCCCAGATATCTTCCCCATTGGATCATACTGTCACACAGCCCTATCCCCAACAAGACACAGAAATAAACACAACCACGTTCTCGCAGACAGAGAGAGAGAAAGAGAGTGACGGAGAGAAAGGTAGAAAGAGAGACGTCCCTATATCCTAGAATTCTATATAAGGTAGACTCTCTGACCTGGAGGGAGCCCAAGGCCCACAGAGCCTTAAATCACTGGCTGTGGTGACATCTCTCACTCTCATGTCAGCCGAGTACTTCAGAAAGTCTCACAACACACTCATGCGCACACACACACACACTCAGACACGCAACTCTGGCCCTGTGCTAGCACCCGCCGTCCCTCTCTTCTGTCTCCCGCACCCCCACCTGTTGTTTTCTCTGCTACCCCCCCCTTCCTCGCCCTTGACAGAATGTCAGCGAGCCATTATATGTTTTTAGCAGTATACTTATATATATAGATATTCCTCTGAAAAAAGACACCGTGCGGCAGCCTGAGAGGTAGTGTTTCCCCTCTGCCCCTATCACACAGACCACAGCGTGTATAAATCTGACCGGCAGGCAGGCAACTGACTGAGCAACCATTGTGGGGCAAGAGCTGGAGCGATAGTCAGAATGGCAGCCGCAGAGACGTTTGAAGGGGATACGCCGGCGAGGCTGCGCGCTTACGGCCATGTATAAACATAGCATCTGTTGTGAGGCAGGAAGTGTGTGTTAGTGCCGAAATGAAGACGTCCGACTGAACTAGGAAAGAGACTAACGGCGATAGCAGAGAGAGGGAGAGAGTAGAGGCTATAGGCCCTATATGGATATTCAGGGGACATCTGCAGGCTGCTGGTAGAAATGAACTAAGGTGTCTTAAAGATTTGGAAATGACTACATTTATACTTGGTGCAATCTACATGAAAGCAAAAAATATATAAACTTCTAATTATGTTGCTAATTTAAAAATCATTTGATACTTGTCAGAGTAATAATTACAGAATATGTGTATGTTTTTGCTTTTAAGAAAATGTACAAAAGCTTCGTCAAAACCTACAACAGGTTATGGATCCTCACAGTGTCTACAGCGGCAAGGTTGCCAAAACATGCCACATATGATCATGTAAACTTGAAGCCTGGTGTTCAAAAGCTGCCTATAATAACTTTTGGATTCCTGATTTTTCCAAATCTGAAAAAAAAACTAACCTAGTACACAATGTGCATGCCTTCTCCTGTTCTTCTTTAACTCTTTATCCAAAGTCAAAGAGCTCCCATTTGGACTCTCAACAGCTCCTGACCTTCATGACCTCTGAACCCTACTCCCCGATCTCCCGGGGACAACAGTCCCAACAAGCAGCTCTTCAGTCCTGTCACCTGATCACATCACCTGTCTGACGCTCTGCTGTGCTCTGCACAACTGTCAGCTCACCCTGTGTGGCCTTAAAAGCATGCGCAAGACACCACACAGACAACTGTGGCGTGGATAAATGGAAATTATGAAACAACAGGGATGTAGTGAAGGGCAGCTAAACTCAGTTTACCCAGCTTTTTTTTTTTTTTGGAGTGGTGTGAATCTTCAAACTAAGTCACTTTAACTGGTGCAAAAACATTCAGATTGGGTGCCTTTCTGAAAAATAATCAATAAATCGTTTTGCAAAATACAGTGGTGTTTTTTGTGTGTTTGTTTTTGGTCACGAAGGAGGTCTGCACACTGTAGGCGTACATTTTGCCTGGATGTTGGCACACTTGGTGCCTCCTTAAAGTTTTCTTTATGTTCACACACTAGACATAGGTACTTTTCCATGACTATGGACATGGAAAGCTTAAGACATGTTCAAGATCACTACATATGCACTGTAAGTTACGTACTTAGGTAAAGACACCTGTGCACCTTTATTGGCATGAACAGTCTTTATGTGTGGACAGTGCCGTATACCTGTGCCCTGTTGGTCTGCCGCCCGCCGTTTGCCCTCCCCATCCATGTAGGAGCTGAGGGCCCTGGAGAAGTGCTCGTCCACCACGCTGCTGATGTCTCCCTGGTAGTAGGTGAAGAGCACACAGCGAGAAGTCAGGTACTCTGCCTCAGGGGCCTCCTGCTTCTCCTTGGGGCCCTCCTCTGGCCTTAAAGCCGCTGGCGTGTAGGAGGAAGAGGAAGAGCTGGATGAAGACGAAGAGGAAGTTGATCCTCCAGTGCCTGGGCCCCCAGACATCCCCTCTGGGCCCCTGGGAGTGTCCATAAAATCCCGGCAGAGAGGAGAAGTGCTGCTCAGACCTGTGGGAGCCTGCCAGGGGGAGTGGAGGGGGGGTCAGTGGAGAGGCGGGGGAGGAGGGGAGGAGAGGGTTAAGACAGGTGTTGCAGAGGACAGTTCTGGAGCTGTCTATGAGACATTTTGACATAATGTTTTTCTTTGTGTGTGGCAGCGCTGGCATGTGTGTGCGTGCGCGCGAGCGTCATGATTTGAGTTTTGCGGGTGCAGAGCGACTTCTGTGCTTGGTTAGACATTTTAAAAAAAAAGCTGCACTGCAAATTTAAATATTTGTAACTGACTAATTAAATCAAAGGCATACGCACATTATAACATATAAAATACTTTAACGATTTTTCCGTCATGTTTCTTGCTTTTACGCACAAGCTGCATAAATTATACTACCAGCTGTTCCTCTAACGACCCCCACATCTCCCCGCTAACGCTGGAAATAACACTGAAAATGAAATTATTATGACGACAACATATAAATATAAGCTCACTTCCTACCTGTAAGCTACTGATAAAAGCAGGAGCAGTCGGTGCGTACGGTGCGTAATGTCCATAGGCTGGGTACATAACATCCAAACAGCTCATGGTAAATGAGCGGTGTCTTCACTGCTCTGTGGAAACCGACCTTGCTGAGAGAGAGAGTGACAACATTCCGTTTTTATTCTTTTGCCGGAGAGAAGCGGGCTCGGTGATCGATCAGTGTGAGAAAGCCTTTGCCAGACTCCACATAGTCACCCCAGAAAAGAGCGCACCTCACCGCTCACTGTGCGCCACAACAGCTGCGGCAGCGAACTGTGGTGAGGTTTATGGAGCAAGCATGAGGGTGTCCTGTCCTGTACATCTCTGTGTCAACCCCTCCCACCTTTACCAGCCCTCCACCCCCCCCTCATCACCACCACCAACACCCCCACCACCACACATCCATAGCAGATAATTGATTGCACACGAGGATTGTTCCCTATGATAATAAAAATGAATTGTCTAAAAGCTGTAATCGTTAAAACCATATGATAGCTGTCAAAAGTAGAGGAGTAAATCGTGTCAAAGTCTGGGATTGCAACATTTTGATTTCTTGCAGAGGGACCCCCTCTCAAATGTGTCCCCCCCAGTGTTGAAATGAAACCCACATTCTTGCCATTCAAACATGAAACAGGCAAAAGTGTCTTCTAGAAACAACCTGTGACTAATTATGTCTCCACAACTTCTTAATCCTGGTGTAAAATAAAGGTTAAATAGAATGTCACCCAGTTACACAAATAGAGCCGGATGAGCTCATTGAGCTTTATAACCAGCCACACGACAATGAGCACATGATACATGCGATTAAGTGACATTTTATTTCTTTCCATGTCCTGTGGATACTTGAAAACTTTGTGCTCGTTCCAAGCTGAAAGCGTATCCGTGGTCTTAAAACAGCCGTCGGTTGCCAAGTAAACCTCCAAGTCATCTGAAGTATTTAGTGTGTTCCCAGAATGACACATAAGTGTCAACTATAGGTTGCATACACTGGCCATACCAACATAGAGGAGAAAGGGACTCTGCACAAATCTATGACAAATTATCACCTATCAGCAGTGCAAACAAAAAGATATTTTCACACACACACACAAACATACCCGATGACAATCACAAACACAGCAGGAGCGCGGAATTCATTATTCATGCGTGCACAGAAACGACTAAAAATGCATCTTAAAAACATGAAACTTGAGGAACAACAACTTAGATACACCCTCCAGATATGTGTAGTCTATTTCTTTTGTTTTAAGGGTTTGCAGGTGCCTGGTGTTTGGGCATGCCAGTCTTTTTGACGAGCACTTCAGAATGCCTGGGAGAATAGTGTGGAAAATTTGCAGAATTCCATGGACGAGTGTCAGATGAGGTGGAATGTCTCTGATGTATGCGAGTGGACGAGCTCCTGGGGAAGTTACATCGTCCCTCCGCTGCGTTCTCTAGATGGAGAACATGATCAACATCTCGCTATGCATACATCACACATAGTATGAATAACTAGCGGCAGTTTATTGGCATGCTAATGAATCAAACATGGTCTTAAATAACAGTGGATAAAGCTGGCATAGTTCTCTCTTTGACCTTGTCTTGCATCACTGTTTTGATTAAACCGTTTTACGGCATAGCACTGCAATATAATACCGTAAATTGTATAGTATTGTGTAGCATACAGCCTATGCAGGGCGTCAACAGAGTGATTAATACACTGGAATTTGTAAATCTACTTTTCAAACAGATCAGTCGTAACATTATTGGGGTACTAATCCTACTTCAGTCCATTGCCCTCGTGGCATGATGTGCAACATGACGTATTGGATCCATATGCATTCAGGGTAATGCAGGACAGCATTGGAGTCAGGCAGAAAGAGAGTGATGCAATGCTAGAAAGCTCCCTGTTACACCAGCGTGATCAACAGCTGCAGCTGACAGAAGGGAAGGGAGGGCACTATTAGTATTAATGGCCATGACTAAATTTCTCTCTGTGTCTCTGTCGCTCTTTCTGTCTCTGCCTCTCCCTCCTACTTGTCTTCCCTAGTGATACACACACCTTTTCTGTATATAATCGTCCTGTGTTCCCTCTGGAACAGCAACCCCCTACTGTCAATTACGTTATGTGTGTATCACTGACGGTGCGTGTGCACATACATGCCGCAACAGTTGTCCTTGACTGACCAAACTAGGAAGAGACAACCAGCTTGCAGAAACATGGCAGAGAGCCCAGAGTCCAAAACTAAGTCAGTCGGTATACATTTGTGTTTGTCATTGATACTTTACTGTGCATGCTAAAATCTTTGCATGTAAAGAACAGTATGTGCAAGCATATACAGTTGCTCTTGTGTGTGTGTGTGTCTGTGTGCAAGAGTGCGTGGAGGTGTCTGTGGGTCTACATTTACGTGTATATGCTGAAAATAAACACAGGTTACATCACTCCTTGTGACCCTGCAGCACATCTAGGCCCCGCCTCTCTTAAAAGAGGTCTGACCAGGCAAAGTCTCTCATTGGCTAAGATGTTGCAGGGCCTGTTGAGGTAGTAATGGCAACCTGGTTTTATTTAGACCACCATTCACATTGCAACACCACCATTAATAGTTTATACTCTCTGCTACAAATACCTTGAGTGGCCTACATTAAAAAAATAAGTGCACACATGAACTTTTAAAAGCCCATTTTTTTTACATGAGTGTTAAACTAGCAGTGTGTAGGATTTGGTGGCATCTAGTGGTGAGCATCGCAGATTACAACTAGCTGAAACTTCTCCTGGTTAGAATTCATTTAGTGTTTATTGTTCAGAAGGTTTTTACCAGGAGCTGAATTATCAGCAGAGGTCTCTTCCTCTTCAAAACAAACTGACCAGGTGATTAAAACTTCACGTTACAAATCAGTGTTTCTCCAACACTGTTCTGCATGTCAGAAACATGCTGCTAGCCTAGCACCTACTAATGTGTGCTCATCTTTTTTGTCTGATAACGTCAGATCCAAACGTTCAGGAGGTTTTTACCAGTAGCTGAATTATCCACAGAGGTCTCTTCCTCTCCAAAACAAACAGACCAGGTGATTTAAACCGTTAAAAACACTGAATAAAGCAGTTTCACATCAAAAAAATCCAACGTTGTTCGTAACGGAGGGGCTGCTAACTACAGTGGCCAGACTCCGATGGCCCTATCCAAGGCTAGTGTTTGTTTGTCCATTCTGGGATACTCTACTCAGCATGGAGCACCAAGGCGTACTCGAG
Source organism: Cephalopholis sonnerati (assembly GCA_019142605.1). Lineage (NCBI taxonomy): Eukaryota > Metazoa > Chordata > Actinopteri > Perciformes > Serranidae > Cephalopholis > Cephalopholis sonnerati. Next base: position 24,519,216 of record JAGQAX010000015.1, on the reverse strand, counting down.
GTCCTATAGACCCTTTTGCTGTTGGTTAACAGTATTTTCATGGGCGGGGCTTAGCTGGAGGCAAAACAATTCTCCACAGACACAAGCTACCGCGAGCTAGCAGGTTCTGTTGGCTTGTTTTTGACAATGGAGGAAGATGATATGAGTGATGCATTCAAAAATACTCATTCCGAGTCTCGGAGCGCACTCTGGCACAAACGTGACCATTGTAAATCCGGAGCGCCTTCAGAATGTACCGTTTGGTTAACCAGAGCACTGCACTCTTAGAGCAGCAGAGCGCTAAGCGGAGTGAATTTGTGATGACCTTAACCTTTTGTTAATTCAGGCAGAAATATAACACTCCGTTTCTTCAACCAACAGGGCTCTCATTTTAGTTTAGAGCCTCAGACTGAATTTACGAACGCCCCATGTCAGGTTACTCACTCTCTGGGACCACGAGTGGTTTTTTTGGGGTTGTTTTTTGGTGGTGTATTAGTGTTGTCGGTGTATATGTATTTTTCCGGTGGTGTATGTTATTGTTGGTGTTTTGTAACAGGAGCAGAACTGTGAAAATGAATTTCCCCCGGGGACAATAAATTATGAATCTGAATCTGAATCTGTTACTTGAATAAGTAAACACTGATCAACGGGACCAGACTGGCCGACCTGTATACTCTCACTCAGTGGATGGATGATTTGACAGGATGGCCGACTTTGTGGTTGATCACTATGCCAATCTAACAAAGGAGGACGACACTTGAACGGTTTCCTCCAGTTTTTTTGCTATTGAAGCTAACATTAGCTAATATGCTAAAAAGTTAGGGTCATAGAGAAATCCAATATTCCTCTTCTGATGATGTGGACATAACGTTATTCATCCCTACAACAGTAAATACTTTGTCCCTAACCTGATATGAAGTGTGCGCTGCACGTGTGAGCATTTTTGATGATCGCCTCTGTCCAGTCCTTTCATCTTATCGCGTTTAACCGGCAGCTGGCATGCGATAAAATTCAAGTTTAGAGCCATGACTTCTTCTATTCTGGCTCCCAATAACACAACAAGACGGTATTGTAAGCCCTTAAAGGGTCTATATAGATTGAAAGTGCTCATTCTGAGCTGATGAAAACACAATTTATATTTTCAGGTGATTCTACACTTAAAAAAAACTTACTATTGTATTATGTTTCATCTCTGCCAATGTATCATCCTAAAACAATGTATTACCCTCTACACACTGGGTCTCTAAAGTATAATTGACCTAATGTAAAAAACAATTATGTGACTAAATGCAAATCAGGGCGCTGATATCAGGAAGCTTATGGTAGTGGTCTGTAAAAAGGGGCTTGTTGAGAACCTGAAACCTCATAAGCTACCTCCTGAAACAACAAGGCCTTTATTAAGGTCTCATACTGGCTAGGTCCCAAGAGGGTCGGACCTCAGGATTCCACTGTTGTTTATGTGCCTCTGTGTGTATGTGTGTATATGTCCAAGACAGAGATGTACAGCTGCCCCGTTGTCCAGTTCCACACAAACCCATCTCAGCTGTTCCAAATCATCACTAAGTGTCATCGGACACACAGGCACACACACACTCAAACACACTCACACACACACAAAGGGCCACATATGGACAGGTCTGGCTCATTCATCCTTCCACACAAATGTTGGTGATAAATCTTCTGTGATAGAATGTGCAAGTGTGCAGCTATTTTCTTCCTAAAACAACTCGCTCATTGTGTCCACACAGACCACCAGGACCCAGAAAAGCAGGGCTTGGAGTGTAAAGGTCAGTTAAATATGAGTTAAGAAATTTAAGGATCACATTTGTCTTGGCTTAGTCATTAGAAACCACATACACTTTACATCACTGCCAACCAACTCCACAGCATACCATAGGCCTACATTTTTACATAGGTTAATGCATTTTTTCAACACACAGCACAGCACAATTTGCACCTAGAAGGAACATGATACCTGATGTGTTGCTTTAATAGTAGCAATGTTGCTATATTTTATTGTGGCTATGACATCATCTGGATTTGGGCTATAGAAAACATTATGATTGTCTCATCTTTGTGTTAAAGGTTACATTACAGTTCAGTTAATGCAGCATCAATACCTAAAAACAACTCCAAAATATTGTGTCATCATATCAATTTTTAGGGGCAGTATTCTGTTTGATTATGTCAGTGTTGCCCAGCCTTAACAGGAGATGCTGATCTACCACCGTCTAGATCAGTGGTTCCCAACTGGTCCAGCTATGGGGTCCAGATTTCTCCTTAGTCATTAGTTCAAGGTGCACACAGTTTAAAAAAACTTTTTGAGTGTCACTTGCGGTCTATTCAGAATGGACCCGTGACCTTTAGACCGCAACCCACCAGTTGGGAACCACTGGCCTAGATCATTTAGTTTGTTTGTGTTACTGTGAGACGTAGGTGTTTTAAAGGGTTTTAAAGTGTTTTTAAAGGGCTAGTTTGGATACACCAGCAGCTCCTGAGCTTAGTGAAGCAAAATGACTGTTTTTGTCAGTGATGTCTGGCTTTTAAGAGAGCATAGGTGAATTTCAGTTCAGCTTTAATGACAAAGATTTTAGTGAAAATGTATTTGTTTGGAAGGTACTGAGCATCCAACAGTACAAATGAGACTTGGATTATATTGCTGAAGTAGTTTTAGAGTTTGTAAAAGGATGTTTTGATCAGAGACTGTCAAAATAATGTACGCAGCTACTGTGATGTCACTCATTGGTTTGCGGACTCCCATTTTGAAGCCTTGAGTTCAGCATTACGGCTGTCGCCATCTTGGTTTTTTGGAGCCAGAAGTTGCTATGGAGCGAGGGGTTGATCTGACTGAGACCGAGGACACTATTGGCAGACAGCCTGTTTCTGAAAGCGGCCCACCTTTAATTATGCGTAACTTTAAGCTTTAATAAAATGTAAATGGTTGAGTTATATAAAAATGCACCACCGAAAGAGAGACCAAAGTGTATTTTGTAACAGGCTGTAAAGATGTTTATTTCTGTTGTAAAACTGGGCATTTTAACATGGATGTTTATTGGGACTGACGAGCTTCTGGAGCCAGCCTCAAGTGGCCATTCAAGGAGCAGCAATTTTTGGCACTTTGTGTCGGTTTCAGCCCCGGAGGTTGCTGCGTGGTTTTGATACAGTTTTGCTGCTGTTAAACACAGACTCCTCTGACTTCAGTTCATCAAGACGTTTCTCCATTTTGGATTCTTTCTTCATCGGAGGCATGCGAGAGAAACATTTTCTTCATGAATTCAACATAACACTGGGTGAGTAATTGATATATAAATGGTTACGTGGGAGTTGAAGTATTCCTTTAATTTAAATGCTTCATTCAAGCAAATTTCAAGTCCATGCAAGTTGATTTTCATGCAATATTTAAATTAACAGTACTGTAGAGAATAGTGAAAGCACTTTAATCAATCTAAATATGCTTTGAAAAGAGGTCAGCTTTGTTAAATGTGGTTTGCAATGGAATACACTGGTTTGATTCTGCTACTACTGTTGGTTATGATTCCTGTGTGGTAGCTTAGAGGGATGCCTGGGAAAAGGTGTAATAAGCAGAGCTGCAGCAAATCAACAGAACCTCATATGTCATTATTATATGGAAGCAATTTGTGCACTTCAATTCATACACACACACAAACAGAGAGAGCTCGTACGCAGGTAAATAGCCTGAATGTTGACTGTTTATTAAAGGCTAACCCTCCGAAACAGACAGAATGTGAATTAACAGCATCCTTGGAGAGGCTGACAAGTGCTACATTCCTAACATCCTATTACCGAGAGTACCCTGCTGCCACACTGCCACTGGGTCACTGAAGTTATGCACACACAATTACAAATTCACACACTCACAAACAAACACGTACAGATCGTTGCCAAAGGAGCACGTACAAATGCATGAAAGATGCACACAGAAAGATTAATCTGGGTGTGTGAGATTGTCACCTTTCTGCCTGACATTCCCGCTCCAGTGTGCCAGAGGGGGCTGGAGTTAGAAGGGCACTATGGGTGGCAGCGGGCGGAGGGAATGAGATGCAGAGGGTGGACGGGAGGGCAGAATCACAAATTTGGCATGTCACATGGTCAAACAGAGAAGATTTACAGCTGATCAGGTTCCACATCGGCAGCATGGTGTTGTGGCTTCAGAATGCCAGGTATGGGAGTGAGATCAGTCTCCGGCTTTAGACCGCACACCCTTTCTTGCAACTGCAGCCAGTGTGACTGGCTGAAGATGGCAGTGTTACTGGGGTCTGGCGTGGAGGACGTGGTCTTTCCTTGTCTGGTCTTTTACGTCTTCCTGGTTGTTAAGATTTACATACCTCTGAACATGCAGACGTAACGAAATAGAAAGGAGCACATGCAGAAAACTGATACAGGTTTGGAGTGAAAGCAAGAAAACAAAAAGCAGCGTAGTGTGAAATTAGCTTAACTAAAGGAGAAACATGAAACTGTTAAAAAAAACACAGCCTCTATTTTCTTTCTCTCATTATATTTCTCTCTCTGCAGTCAGGAGCTATGATTTACTCGCCGGTGACATCATGGAGACCACAGCTATTTTTATTGGCTGGTAAATGGCCAGCTCTTCTCCATGCTATGCCACCTGTCCAATCTGCACTCGTCAACAAGCCCCTGGGTAAAAAAATCAAGCACCCAAAAATGATTGAGAGTTGAAAGGCGGAATATGATACATGCATGCCATGCTACTGTCCAAGGCATGTTTCACAAGTCAAATGTCTTGTCACTGCTACTGGTTTGCTATCCCTACTTGCCGGAGTTAGTCATACACTGAGTGAAACACTCACAGCTATCCAGTGTTTGCTTGTTTTCCTGTTTCACTCAGCATACATTCTTTTGAATTTTTGCATGTGAATTTGAAATAAGATACCCCTCTGTTGAGGACGCCTTGTGATCGACACCATGTTCTGCGCTCCTTGTTCTCCCCCTGCAAGCTTTTGGCATGTGTGAGTGTGTGTGTGTTTGTGTGACTCCGGGTGGGGTTATTCCTGGCCGTGTGTTGTGTGTTCTGAGGTGCAATTTAGTCACATGCCATCTGACCAACCCTTGGCCCTGAAAAATGATAAGTACAGTGAGGGGGTGGGGTCAGCACATAACCCCACTGCCCACTGCAGTGATGTCAACTTCAGCAAAAGCAGATTAGGGAATCTACAAAGTGGTATTAAATGTGAATAATGACTGTAGATAATAACACAAGTATGAGATGAGTCTTGATTAAAAAAACACATTAAAATCATGGGCGGATTATGACACAGTGGGCCCGTGGGCATTTGTTTTGTATCTCTTTGTAGCTGTTGTGCATTTGTGTGTGTGTCTCCTTATTTGGTATCCTTATATTTCACTTGTGTCTCTTAAGCCCCATTTCCCCCAAACACTTTCAGTATAGTACCTTTGAAACCAAAAGTAACCCCTCAGACATGGTACCTAGACCTTTGGTCCGCTTAGTGTTTCCACCGCAAACAGTACCCTTAAATGTGGGCACTGTTTTTCCTCCTCTATCAGTCTGCACCTTGTTTATCGTCCACAGAACGGGGTTGCATGCCGACATTTTCAGAACAAAATAAAACAGGCTGCAGTGAGAGTCTCTCTCGATGGGACATTTTAAAAATAACGGGTTTGTTCATTTAGTCCTTCTCAGGCAAGCTCAAGGGTTTAGTGTTGCATGAGCCCACAGGAACAACGCTCCACAATGGTTTTTTTTCCTCCGAGTGAGGATTAGAATATATGCAGTTCACATAACCTGGTCGAAATTAATGTTTATTTTTAAATGTTTGAAGATCCACTCATTACTGAAAGTGTATGTCATATAAAAACGTAAGTAATGGTCAAAGTTCTCATATGGAATATTTAAAGTGTGCCGATGGATTCACGTCATCAACTCATGCATTGAGTAACATAACAAGTAGCATTTCATCTTAAAAGTTCGTGGCAGTCAGCCCAGTGAATTATTTTTCTCGGACTACAGCCGCTGCAAGAGGCAGAAAAACATCTTTTCATTTTATAGTTATAGTTTAGTAATATATGTATTAGTAGTATGAACAGTGGTTACACAATAATGGTAAATGAACCTGCATTTGTAAAGTCATCTGACCACTCAAAGCGCTTTTTAAACTACGAGTCACATTCACCCATTCATACACCAGTGGCCAAGGCTACAGTAACATATACCTGCTACTCAGTTTTTAACACGCTCACACACACCGATGGAAGCATCAGCAGGAGTTATTTGGGGTTCAGTATCTTGCTCAAGGATAATTTGACATGCAGACTGGAAGAACCGGGGATCGAACCCCTGATCTTCTGATTGGTGGCAGACCCGCTCTATCTCTGAGCCACAGCTGCCCTCATAAGCCTCAAAACCTGCCACAACTCAGCCCTGAGCAGAGTGACCATCCGCTATTGACCAATCAACAAACTGCAGTGTTCACAGCTCCACCTTTTAGTTCTAGATCTGTGTGCTAGGTACCCCAACAGAGGGGGGACCAAACATGGGGACGGTACAGACCGATTCCATTGGTACCATCCACAACATTTCACAGCGGACACAGAAAAATAGTGTACTGATCTCAACTGAACCGTACTGTACTGCTCGGTGGAAACAGGCTCTTGAGGTTGTTTGTGTCCTTTTAGCTGTTATTTGTGTCTCATGGTTATTTTGCATTTCTTTGTGGTGTCTTTGTGGTCATTTGTGGTCAGTCTCTTTCTGGTCAATACATGTTAATTTAAGAGTGAGTGAAGTGAAGACCAGGGGGGCCCCTGACAATTTGGGCCCCTTAGCCTGTACCTGCTAGGCCCGTGCAGTAATCCATTTATGATTAGAATATATGAAAATTTTGAGTGTTGAAAAAGAAGCCAAAAGACTATTAAGGAAAACTTATTTCCTGCTCATAGAACCATACAATAGTCTGAAGATCTCATGTCTAATGTATTCTAATTTGATGTTTGTGAAGGTTTTTAAATGAGCTGGTAGCCCATAGGTTTGGTGCATTCATAAAGGATGACTACTGAGACAGTATAGAGACACTTCTAATTAGTGCTAGAATCACCCAAGCTTGGATGAACACCAACAAGAGCACTTCACAGCTGAATAGCTTGTAAACCAAATTTAACCCCCATGAAAGGATATGTTGATGACTTGTCTTTAATGCATGGAGTCTCTACTGTGGTTCATGGGTGGAAAAACAGAGGACTAGTCCTGAATGATCATGCATGACAACTGAACACCACACAGAAGATTCTCTTGACCTCACTGCCTTGCTTAAATCCCAAATTCAAGACAGTGACTATGAGTCCACCTTGTGGCGGGGGCATGACATGGCAAGTCAGAGACTTCCTGAAAAAGAGAGCCTTGTTCTGTGAAACAACGCTAGTGGGTGCTAAAGGTTGAAAATAGGAGACAAATGTTGATGAGGCCAAAACGTTGCCTATCATAACTGTTCTTTGCCTCATGAGAATACCATCATATTGGCAAACAGTATTGTTTATATAGCTTAAGTCCTTATGCTGGTGAATTATAACAATAGTGAACTGTTTTTCCCACAAGAGTTTGTTCACTGTGCCTCACTCATGTAAGAACTGCAGTAAGGAAAAACTAAAGAGGTAGATGTGATTGCGATAGCGGCCAACAATAAATTACCTTCTCTTGTTAGGAGCTGTGAAGCAGACTGATACAATAAATAGGAATCTAGGTACCCAATTAAGGAGACAGTTGATCACAATCACAAACTCTGACTGAACTCTTTGTGAACACCATTTCAGAATTAAATTGAGTAAGATTATTTTATCCTTCCACAGAAAACATACATTTTAATCTTCCATCAACAGGCTTAAAGTGTACCAAGAAGAGGCAGATTACATCTGAAAGGGAATGCCAGTCAAATTAAGAATTCACATCACCTATGTCAAAGTCAAAGCCTAACTCGTGCCCTTCAAAGTTAAAGCTACAGTTTGTGATTTTCATTCACGTGCAGTGAGGCCATTAGAAGCACTACAAGGCAATAGAGTGGGCAGAGGAAAATGTTTTTTTTCGCAGGTTATCTGTGTCATTAAGTGCTGTGAGGATACAGTGACAGTTTCAGCAAATATGTAAAAAAAATATATATATATATATTTTTTTTTATAAAAGTTCCCAACTACAGCTTTAAATGATGAACCACTCGGCTCCCCCTCATGGCGGTCAACCACAAATATTCTTGTGAATTCAGGATGAAATAAATTTGTTTTTCATTAAAACCAGACCAGCTAGCAAGACTACAATTTAATTTCAGTTAAGAAATATGTATTTGTCTACCCCATAAATTACCCTGTGATCCCAACAATTTGTATCATGACCCCTCCAGGCTGCCAACCACAGGTCTGATTGAGGGTGTCACATTCTACAAAAGTCCACCAGCAACCTTTGGCTATATGATAAGCATCTATTGGTTATCTAACCTTACATTAGGCTATGCTTAGCCCCCATTGGGCTAGTTTTAAATTGAAATGCAGGGTGACAGCTCTAATATTGTCATTCTGACTTTCCATATTGTCTCCTCTGTAAACATGACATCTACTACTTGTAGACAACTTGGAGGGTCTCTCTCCAGGGGATTTTTTTAGAAACTTAGTTTTAGAGCATTTTGAAACCACAGTCTTACATCAGGGGTTTTCAAAGTTTTGATGACTAGGTGCCATTTTAGGGAGCGAGCATATGATTGAGGGCCACAAAGGAAAAGTGCACACACCATGACTTTTTTATGGCATATTATGCTATGACATTTTAAAAGACTTCTGTATGACATTTCTTATGACATGCTTACACTTTACAAAAACTATAACAATCAACAGTGATTAAGCCTACCTGACACTCATATTATATTTTTATTTTCCTCTTTTCAAAAAAAAAAATAGAGAGACAGCACAGTGTTTGACACTGATTGTAGCAGGCACAGCGTTTGCTGGGGTAAGGCAATGTTTCTTGCACAAACCACAGCATAAATGCAGGCCTGCACTGTAATACTAGAACCAGTAGTCATAATAATAGCAATTCTTAGGATTATGTATGATTATGATAATCTCTCATCAAAATTTTATCAAATATTTTTTTTAAATGGCTATTGTGTGAATAATGTCGTGTGTATTTTACTGTATTCTATTTTATGATAATTTTAAACTAATGTAAAGTGTCCTTGAGTACCATGAAAAGCATTCAATAAATAAAATATATTATTTATTTATTTATCTTTTTTTATCAATATAAATTGAATGTGTAATATAATATGTCATTTTTAACTCATGTCAAGTGTATTTTAATACAATAAAAAACACTCTATAAATTAAATTTCTTATTTTTTATTATTGCTAATAATAATAATAATGATAATTATTATTATTATTGTTTATTTTTTTATGGATACATTTTGGGGGTGGGGTGAAAGGGACTCCTTGAGCATCTTTACACTAAATTTTGGAGGAAATAATACATTAGGTAGCTAGGCAGTAGTTAATAAATATGAATAGATAGATTGATAGATATGGAGAAATATAGATATAGATAGTGGGAAAAAAATTACTTACTTAAATATTACTTACATATCACTGTACCATATCTTCAGAGCGATACACATATTTATGTATACACACACGTGTGTGTTTGTAAGTGTATTTATATGTATATGTATGTATGTATGTATATTTACTGCCAACCTCTGATGATAAATAAATATCAGTAAAACTCAGTTATATCAGAATTATTAATTAATGAATGTAATCTGTAATAATCATGTGAGTTTTAATAAGTAATTTTTCCCCTACTTTGTTTATTGGATTTCCAAGTAGAACATTTACAGGATCAATAAAGTATATATGTACATACAGGATAAATAAAAACTGACAAAACAGGCACAACAGCACAAAAAGCAAACCCACAAAAAACAATAACAAAACCAAACACAAATTAACGGGCTGCCAAATTTACAGAGGACAGGCCTCTTTCATAGATATTAGAAGATGTATTACTCTGGAACTGCAGGGAAATATAGTTGCTTTACATAGGAGAAGAAGGGAGTCCATGTTAAAGAGAATTTGTATATTTCATTTAAATCATATAATTAATTTAAATATTTCAGTTTGATGTTCATTTACATAATATCCGCATTTATGTATGTATTTAATATCAAATACTTTGGGCCTCCATATATCACCTATGAGAGTGTGACAGGCTCCTCCGCGCCACCAGGGGGCGCATGTCCGCTGTAAATAAATGCCATCGTGGGTTGACGAGGGCCGCCCAGCCATGTTGAGGAGTCTGTCAAGCAAACTGCAGCCCGCCATTGTGTAGAAACCAGGCTCTATAGAGAGATAGGGGCGCTTGGGTGAAACTCTTCAATAGCTAGACCAATTCTGCACCCTGCCGCTTTTATTTAGGTGTAAATACAGTTACACAGGCTCCGGGGGGGAAAGACATGTCAGCCAGCAGCCTTCTTGAACAGGTAAAGAGAGGTGTTTTCTGAACATTTACGAGGGCCAAATTTCTCAGCATCGCGACGGCTAGCGAGGATAGCTTAGCTCAGAGGCAGCGGCTGTGGCTCAGTAGTGCAGTAGGCCTGACCACCTGCTAAAGGAACTGACTGCTGAAAATATATCTCTTCATCTATTTTTCCCCTTCCTCTCTTCTCATAAATCAAACCTTCATGAATCACCTGGACCCAATCCAGAGACCGAAAGGCCAAGCTAATAAAGGTAAGAACAAATATTGTCTCAGCACTGTCGACATGGGTTGAGTGAATGCGGATCTTTTTACGTGCGGTGCGCTTTGAAAATCTTGCGTGCGCGGATGCGATAGCTCGTCTCAAAACTGCTTCGCAAACAGGCCTGTCTGTTTAAGTTTTAAATATTCTTGCTTTTGATTTGCCGCTTCATTAAAACACCAAACTACACTGTGTTTCACGAGAGTGTTCTCGGCCGTAACTCAGCATTCGCGAGTTTCCTTAACATCCCTGAAATGGCACTTGTAAGGTCCTCACAGTTAGCATTAGCTAACTTGGCTAGCTAACGTTAAATGGCAACATGATACACATCAGCATCCTTTTCCTGGTTGAACTTAAAACGCTTTTAACTGCACTGACAGGTGTGAGGACACACTCTTATTACTCTGTGTGTCTTTATATCGGTCACTGAGAGACATTTTTGCAGTGTTAAGCTACAGGTGCCATTCTATCACGCTGGCCACTCGGCTAACGTTAGCCAAGTCCGTCATGTTGAAAGGACTCTTGGCGCTCGTTAACATGGAGACGCTGCGCACTGCATGCAGCTAACCACACAGCTAGCGTGCTAACGTTAGCTGGTTGCTAAGTTCACAGAAAATGACACGTCTTCCGACATCCTTTTCCTGTGTCCAAAAGGGCCTCGCGCTTTCCCGTCATAATGCTTGTCAGACTGTAATGTAAGTTAACACGTATTCACTTGTGTTTAAATTAAACTTTTCCCTGTCCTGAAAGCCTCTCAAAGAGCCCCATGTCACCCAAACCAGAACACTCCTAAACTTGTGAAAACAAAGCACAGCACACATGCTCACCTGCGTTAAACACACATCAAACCTGCTCTAGAAATACACCTAATAGTTCAACTTATCCTCAACTTTAGTTTGTCAAAGTACCTGAAAGTCTTCCATTGTGCCAACATGTAACCAGTGGCAAGTGCCTTTCATTCTTCACTTGGGCTGATTCATCTCATGTGCACGAATATGCTGTGTAATCTGAAGCCCACTGAGCAGTCATAGTATGTGGTGTCTTATCATGCTCAGCTGCATTTCCTGTGTCACTCATCAATAATTGCAAGGAGTGGTTTTTGTTATGTAACAAGTGGTGATGCTTCTGACGCAAAATGACCAGATAATAAGAGATCTCGGCACTCTCATCGCCACAGTCACACAAACCTGTACCCTCTGTTTACATCACTGTCATTTTCTTTTCAGTGCAAAACGGAGCTGTGACCCAAAAGGATACTTTGAATGACGATGAGTTTGAGCCTTACCTGAATACTCAGGCCAGACAGGTAAGCTTTGATTAACAGTTGTTTGCCAACAGGTGCTTGTGTGTTCACTTGAACTTTCATTATCACTTTTATTGTCAAAGATTAAAGTACTCTCGAGTTATACAACAGCTGAATAGTCTCAAGCTAGTTTTTGTTCCTTGTTAATCATAAATCTTTTCATTTATTATTCTGTTATGATTGAAGAGGAATTTATAGATTAAAATCAACAGATTGTAGCTTCAACCTGGACTTCAGTAGTTGCCTTTTTATTTTAGGAGTGTATTGATTTTTTTATGTCTTTTTCCAGTCATTACAATGCACCTAAGAAAAAGGTAGAGCTTAATTCTTAAAATAACTATCATGTCTCTAGAGTCAACAGTAATGATGCCCTGATTGATCGTGATACTGACTTGTAGTTTGGCTCAGGACATCCCCAGTATTTATATATTATATGTTACCTTGATATAATTTTTTTGGGTTGATATATTTGAGGTATGAGGAAGCCTCAGAAGTAAAAAGAAAGGAGAGTTTTATCGGTGTAACTTTTTGGTTACAACAACAACAAATTTCTCTACCAGAAGATTAATACATGCACTTGTAGACTGCCTTGTTTCAGTGGCCTTGATGCCTCTTACTGTGTGTGCACATCCTTGCTTTTTGCATTACTGAGAAATACGGGAAGACCTTATGGATGTGCAGCTGGAATATGTAGATTATTAAGTTGTCAGTGGCCTTGGATTTTATTTCTCTTTGATAGATGGATTCCCCCGTGTGTAGTAACAGACACACTGTGTGAAGTGGGCTGTAGAGGAAAAGAATGGAGCCTGTGTTTTCCTCCACTCAGAAGAATGCGCCATCCTTTTGTTAAAGAGACTTGTTACTTGTTTTTTTTCTTATTATATAGTTCAGTGCTGTGCATTTGTCAGATCAGACTGGAGAAGAGTTTCATTATTGTGTGGTTAAACCTTGCTTTATGATAACAATGAGAATAATTCAATATATTTGCTATCCTTTCATCTTGGTCTGACTTTTTGGATCTACAAGAACAAGGTATAAACATATCAAACAATAGTTTTTGTTAATAATGAATGTTATTAATTAAGTTATGCAATTGATTAAGTTTGAGTGTGTTGTTGCAAAGAATTGTTTTTACCTCTTGTCACTAAAACAAATTCTTTTTCTATTTAGAGCAATGCCTATACGGCCATGTCGGACTCGTACATGCCCAGCTACTACAGCCCCTCCATAGGATTTTCCTACTCCCTAAACGAGGCAGCATGGTCCACAGGTGGGGACCCTCCTATGCCTTACCTGGCCTCCTATGGACAGTTGAGCAATGGGGAGCCCCACTACCTCCCGGACGCTATGTTTGGCCAGCCAGGCCCCCTGGGGAGCAACCCTTTCCTGGGGCAGCACGGTTTCAACTTCTTCCCCAGTGGCATCGACTTCTCGGCATGGGGCAATAACAGCTCTCAGGGACAGTCGGGGACACCGCAGAGCTCTGGCTACAGCAGCAGCTATGCCTATGCTCCCAGCTCGCTTGGGGGTGCCATGATTGATGGACAGTCCCCATTTGCACCTGCTGCCAACGAGCCCCTGAACAAGGCACCTGGTATGAACAGCCTTGACCAGGGCATGGCAGGGCTTAAGATCGGTGGTGCCGCTCCTGGTGGTAATGGGGACATGGCTCCTAAGGTGGTTGGCTCTGGCTTACCAGGTGGGGGTCCCCTTGGCCCCGTATCATCTGTAGGACCTCCCAGCATGCCTCCTGTCTCAATTGCCCCTGCCAAGCCTGCCTCCTGGGCCGATATTGCCAGCAAGCCAGCCAAGCCTCAACCCAAGCTGAAAACCAAGGGTGGCATGGCCGGTGCCAATTTGCCTCCTCCGCCCATTAAACACAACATGGACATCGGCACTTGGGACAACAAGGGCACCATGCCTAAAGCTGCCACCCCTCAGCAGGTGCCCCCGATTCCCAGCAACGGGCAGCCGCCCAATCAGGCTTCCCCACAGCCCGGAGCTACTGCTGTGGGGAACCCGCAAATGCCCCTCAGCAATGGACAGCTGGTACCCCCTGTTTCCCAAATGGGGCAGCATCAGCTTCCACCCAGTGGGCAACCAGGTATGGCTCAGATGCCCCAGCCTCCTCTCTCCCAGGGTCCCCCTCCTCCAAGCCAACAACCCTCTCAACCTACTCGTTGGGTCCCTCCACGGAACCGGGCCAATGGATTTGGGGATGCAGGTGGGAGTGGCACTGGCCAGTCACCTCCCACTTCATCTGGTGTGGGTGTGGTTCCTGGAGTCCCCTCTGAGCCTCACCCAGTCTTAGAGAAGTTGCGCATGGTCAACAATTATAACCCCAAGGACTTTGACTGGAATCCCAAGCAGGGCAGGGTGTTTATCATCAAGAGCTACTCGGAGGATGACATCCACCGCTCCATCAAGTATAACATCTGGTGCAGCACGGAGCACGGCAACAAGAGGCTCGATGCAGCGTATCGTTCGTTGGGTGGCAAGGGGCCGCTTTATCTTCTGTTCAGTGTCAATGGGAGCGGTCACTTCTGTGGGGTAGCAGAGATGCGCTCACCCGTGGACTACAACACGTCTGCTGGCGTGTGGTCACAGGACAAGTGGAAGGGTCGTTTTGACGTGCGCTGGATCTTTGTTAAGGACGTTCCCAACAGTCAGCTACGGCACATTCGGCTGGAGAACAACGAAAACAAGCCAGTGACCAACTCTCGGGACACACAGGAGGTACCACTGGACAAGGCCAGGCAGGTGCTAAAGATCATCGCTGGATATAAACACACCACTTCCATCTTCGATGACTTTTCTCACTACGAGAAGCGTCAGGAGGAGGAAGAGTGTGTGAAAAAGGTAACAGCAGTTACTGTTGAGTAAAGTGAATGATAAAACTGATGAATGAAAACATGAGTGCTCTGCTTTAACTGTGTTGAAAAAGGTGCCACTAATGAAACCAGTTTGGATGTGTGTGTGCATGTACAGCCTTTTGTTTTTGCGTTACGAAGGTCTTCAAGGATTTACACGTGGATTGAAATCTTTGTCAAAACTCAGTGTTTGTACACAGTACTCTATTCATATATTTTGTGATTCTTCTTTCAGTGTTTCACTGTGGTGTTTTGTTTTCAATCAGGTTCATCAGTCATATGTATTGCTCCATTTTAAACTGGAATAACAGACACAGAAGAATGATCACCAAAAAATAATTTTACTTGGTGATAGTCACTCATAGCTAATATTGTGAATGGAAATATTCAAAACATGAACATATAAAAGATTTAACTGATTGGTTTCTATTGTGGTTTAGTTTTATTTAGATAGCTTTATCAGTGGTATCTGTTCCTGTCTTCAACACATGCTCAGTTGTGCAGCCTCCTGAAGATATGTGAAATGTATTTTTTTATGCCTTATTTCTGAACACACATTCTGGTATTGGGTGAAACATGTTTATCTTATTTCGTGTTAAAGTGTCGGCATCAACAGAGGGAATGAAAGTAAAAGAGAAAATGTATTGCAGCTCCTAACGTAGTGTACTCTTTTGCATCGTTTGCATTCATATTGTGAAATAGATTGAGTGTAATACTGGAGCTTTGGTCCCCTGCACAGCTATATTACACATCCTATAATCATTTTACCTGACAGAGGACAAATTAAGGGGAAAATATGCCAAGACAGCGCAATATTGACTTACCTTCTTTAACACAGCAGCTCGTTAACCTTAATTGCCATTATGCTCCTACTTGCCATTAGATGTAGAAAATGTGTTATTGGGTAAGTATAGAAGCCTTTCTCTTCCACTGTGCTGTGATTTTATTTGGCTCATGCTAAGAAGTGTTTTAGTTGGATCTTTATATTTACTCCACTGTGTCTTTGCTCCTGGGTGCAAGAAAATACAGACAAACTTGAGTATGGCAATAATGTTTCATAATGCTGTCAAAAACATCAACTTCTAATTGACAATTTACAAAGGTTTGTGGTCCGTTTTGTGTTGTGTTTTAAACCCACAACCGCCAGATCCTTCTGTGTTGTAATCCGTCCTCAGTTATTTGACTCCTCCGCTACAACATAACAACATATCGTTAACATAAACATAAGGAACACAGGCCTGTGAAACAAGTCTGTCAGTGTAAACTGTGCGTCCTTCACGACTGTTTTCCTTAATTTAATCCTAAATTTAAAAAAAAAAACCTTGCTTACAGTATCGCAGTATATTAAATTGTAATCTCTGTATCGTGATACATATTGTTTCGCTAGAGTCTTGCCAGTACACATCCTTGGTATGGCCTTTTAAAGTCAAAAAGTGTCGCGTAATGGTTACTGTGTTGTACTCTTAAAGGCGTGTGTGAGCTCTAGAAACAAGTGAGTTGCTGGTATCACTATTTCAACAAAGCTGTTTATATTCCAGATTTTGTTGTGGACACCGGCTTGATCTGCTGCTTGCTTTCTCACACTTAACAGCAAGCCAGAAACCCATCTGGACATACATCAACGTTGCAACTATGATTATAAAGTCATCAACATTCTTATTGTTGTGTTGTAATTGTATAACATGGATGTTCTTTTCAGGTATTTGAGGAACGTGTCATCACATTTTAAGGGACATGTATATGTACAAGATTTTAATTAGCCTAGCTGACAGTCTTCTAAAACTAGTGAATTGTGTATCTTTACAATTGTTGTATTATTGACAGACTCCTTAGATGAACCTTAAATGACTTGGATCATGTTATTGACAGTGTTGTCATGGATACAAAAGAAGAGCCCTGTCAGTATATGAGACTCCTGATCCAGCGCACACATTGTTAGCTCATGTTATACTTGGCTGTTCTAGATTAATAATTAATGTATGGTGTAAAAAGTCAGGTTTTAAATTTGGTATGTGGGACATGTGTATCTAAACTAATGCCTGCGTGACAGTCTGTTGGTTGACTTGTAATCTGTATGTGAGCTTTTTATCATGAGCTGGTGTGGTTAATGGAAAGTTGCCAGACTCTGTTCTAGATCACTTCAGTAAGACTGTTTTTTAAATAACGTTTTGGTCTAATTTTCTGACAAAGATCTGATTTTAGTGTAGTGGCCTGTGTGTTCCAGTCACACTCAGCTTTCACTCTATGTGTGGCAGGTGGAGGTCCAAGGCAGTGAGCCATATCCCAGCAACCCAAGCAACAGGAGTCATTACAGGCTTCAGGTAACTTGCTTCATCTGTCACTGTGCAGAAGCGCTTCACATGCTATTTTTATACTGTTTGACATCTTTTCAGATTTATATCAAGTCATTGAGGTTCATGAATGCTGATCAGAAAGTCAGTATCTAAAGTCTGCATCCGTTCTTATATTTGAACTGTCATTTATAGTTTGGCAAGAATAGTTAACTATAAATGACAGTTGAGCAAATGTAAAGGCCCAAACTGACATCATGGTACTAGTGGTGAAGAAGGTGAGCAATACGCCTGTGTCCCTGCCAGAAAGTTGCTCATAAACACTGCAAAGTGGTCAGTGCTAGCAGTCAGCTAGCATGTACACTAGCAGGTGGTGGTAGTCTGTATTTGTCTTTCAAAACGGGGAACTGGAAGACTGATAGGGCAGATTAAGTTAGCACATTAACAACACAACCTGTTGCTAAAAGAATAAAGGCTACTTAACACGTTCTATCAAACGGTTAGGAACAATCTTTGCTCAAGAACTTTATGTCATAAAAAATCTTAGATAAAATAAGTTTGTTTTGATCTCACATCCTCTGGACTTTAGCTGTTTGCTTTCCTCACTTCCTTTCTCTTGTGCTGAGCTGAAATGCGAGTGATTTCAATCACCGATGGGCTGTGCCATCTCTGATGATTCAGCTTGCTCAGTCTGCCAAAACAAAAAGTAGTTGACAAGGGCCGACTAGTGCCTATGTTGTGGGACAGACCTAAAAAATTAGGGGTACGTATGCTCGTCAACAGCCCAGCATTGACCAGCGGTGGACCGTCGGCTTGGTGTGCCGGGACCTTAAGGAAATGGAAACTAGGGCAGAGTGTGCATGTCATTTGGGGATCTGTGTCTACTGTATTTTAGCAATACAATTTTTTTGTATGTTGTGTGTAACTTGCTGTCTTTGCATTTGTGTTGCAGGAGCGCCAAGGACGAGTCAAGTAACAGTTGGTGCTTTGGTCAAAAGACTGCAATGGCCCCCTCTAAAGCCCTGTCCACCCCATTACATCATTACATCCAGATCTCTCTAAGAAATTCTAATAGGGGTGAAGAATTAACCAAGGACAAAAAAAACTAAATGAAGACTTTCTTGATTTCTTTTGACTTTAAAGACTTACTTCGAACTTGTAGTAAAAAGAAAAGGAAACGATTATTCATAGGACTACAACTAAATGCATAGCATCCTTAGGTGAAATCTTTTTTGCCCCACCCCATTCCACTACATATGCTTTTCCCTTGTATGCTGCTTTTTCCTTTTTTCCTTTTTTAAATGAAAGGATCATCCTCTGTTTTTATGGTCCAAGAGCAAGTCTGTAATTCTCACACAAACACACAAATCAACTAGAGAATTGTAGTGTTGGCTTATAATAGTGTCCCAAAGTCAAGAATGGGCAGTCTGTCTCATTTTCTTTGTAACCCCCACCCCCCTTCACCCTCCTGTCTTCTGAGGATGCTCACATCTTCAACCAGGACCCAGCGGAGTTTCCTCCTCAGTGGATTTTCAGCGTTAGACGGGTGTCAAACTGCGCTCGCTCCAGAATCTGTTTCCTACATGCTCGCCATGTTTTTGTTTGAGAGGACTGCAGATGTTCAGAATGGCCCTCTGTTTTGTTTTCGCATGTGTTGGACGGAGTGTGTGGGGAAGGTGGGGTGTGGAGGATCTGGAGAGGAAGAGTAGGGAAGGGGGGGTCAAGAGTTTGAAAGCAGAAGAAATGTTAAGTTGACGAGCCTTGCTCAGTGTATAATTTTATGGTCTAAAAAAAATTGGGGCCCTCTGTTAACAGTTCATTGGACTTTATTTACCCTCTTTTTCTTTCTCTTGGACAAGTTAATTCATCGTTGCTATGGGCTGCTTTCTTTTTTTGTTTTCTCTCCTTCCTCCGTTTTCTAAAGACAGTGATGCGAGTGGCCTTGCCCCCACTCTTTCTATTAATCAGTTCAAAAGTAATAAATGTGGTATATTCAGCAGAACTGGTGTGCATTCCCCTTGTTTGACTGTGTAAAGCAATTTTCTCATGCAGCGTGTCTGTGCATTTCTTTTCATCTGTTTGGTTTTTTTTCCTTTTCCCCAGATGGGTATATGAACGAATGTGTTTTCTGCTAACCTTCACACTCAACCCGTCCACTCCCCATCCTGACTTCCAGTTTTTTCACCTGCGTTTCTTTCCTCTCTATTTTCCAAACCCACCTCGTCCTCCACACTCCCATTTCTGACTGCTCAGCCAACCATACATACTATAATATCACAATCAGCTTCCACCATTTTCAGAATGTCATTGTTGGTGAGTAAAAAAAACAAAAACAAACAAAAAAACGCAAGGTCCTCTTTCAGAACTACTGGCTTTTATTTGTGGCATAATAAAGATGCTCCACAAGATGGTGTGTGGGTTTTTCCTCCTTATAGACACATGGGTGGCCTGTTGTACCTGTATATACCTGCATAACATATATATAATATACCTGCTAGAATATCCTGGATGTATAGAAGTCTGTTTTTCCATGCTGTGCTTATTTTATTTTGTGGCAGTACACCAATCTGACATTTAGTTTTGCATATGAGCATATATTATGTATTTTACGGTAATATTTAGGCCACAGTATTTTTTTATTTTTATTTTAATTCGCGACATCTCCAAAAATCTATATGCCTATTTTATATTGTGTACCTGCGTGTGTACAAATGACTGGTCGGGAAATTATCTGCAATCCGCCATTTTCTCTCCCTGTCATTGTGGTTGTAATGAACGCAGCGGCCACTAGAGGGAGACACAGCATTATTTACGGCCGTCACTTCCTACCCAGACCAGAGGACGAGCTCTGCAGCCGGAGGTCGACTGGTTTCCTGCACGGGTCTCAGCATCAAGGCCTTCTCCATATTCGGCGAGTAATGTGGCTTTTTTGTTTGTTTTTTAATAACCCTTTTATCAAAAATAATCTAGTATGAAAAACTTTTAATTAATTAGAGCTAAAAATGACCGTCTTTGTAAATTAAACGTGAAATTTGGTGAGTGTGTGGCCTTCAGGTGCACTGATATTAAAACAGACAACAAGAAACGAGTGAAATTTACTAAATTTCGGGTGTACATGAGCCATAAAATCTCAACCTATAATTAAACTGGTGAGCCTACCACTAAAATTAATAACTTCCTTCCCAAATTAAGTTTTTCTTTTTACAGGAGATTAAAATCGACAATAAGTCGTGTTAGGTTGTTAATATTGTGTTTTCAAAATATTAACAGGGCTGTAATTGTCTATGTAGGCTGGATAAATCAATAAAATCCTGTCCATGATTTTAATCTATTTAAATTAAAGATGTAGGGAATGCACAGCCTTTTTGAATTCAACAAAATTATGACTTTAATTCACATTAAATTTTGTAAGGTACATATTCACTTTAATTTGTTTATATTATTTTTAAAAAGGTGCAAATTATGGCTGCCCCCCGCCTCTGCACACTTCCTGGTATGCTATATAAAACTGATGGAGGCGTTCATATAACCACAACCTACACATCCATGGTCCTAATATAGCCTGATATTTTCATGATGCAGTTTAACAAAGAAAGGCCTTTTTTCCTCTGCTGCAGAAGTTTGGCTCCTGATGATGATGATGATGATGATGGTGGTGATGATGCACGAGGGGATTAAAGGGCCGAGCATCACTCAGCTTTTTGGGGGGCTGAAGAGCAGGTCTTAGAAAGAGAAGAAGTGTGTGCATGTGTGTGTGCTTGAGTTGGTGTGGAGAGGGGGAGGAAGAGGGGAAGGAAGGAAGGGAGGGAGGGGGGTCGACGGCACGTGTCGTGTCTGCGTTGAGGGTGCGTGGCAAACACGCTGCCTCGAGGGGATCTCCTGTGACCCTTATCTGCGCCTCTCTGGGGACGCCTTTTAGCCCCTCCTGGGATGCAAATGAACGGCCATAAAAGAGAGGCAGATACAGCCACCGAGACGATGGAGGAGGAGAAGAAAGGGAAATGGGACCATGGGGAGAAAGTGGTGGTGGTGGAGGTGGAGGAGGAGGTGGGGGAAGAAGAAGAAGAAGAGGAGGGGAGGAGGTCAGGCACTCACATCTCAGAGTGCACATCAAGCTAAAGAGGAGATGGAGGAACAAAATAAGTTGCCCTGCAGTGTTGAGAGGAGAAATTCCTGACTGTGTGTGTGTGTGTGTGTGTGTGTGTGTGTGTGTGTGTGTGTAGGACTTCCTTCTTCATGTGCAGTCTTTAATTCAGAATTAGGAAGATTATAAACACACACTTCATGTATCACAGCCACTAACAATTCCCTGGTTATCCCATTTTTGCATTGATGCATTTAAGAGATCCATCACCTGTTAAACATTTTAAATATTCCACTCTGTGACCTTTCATTTCTCTCATCATATAGGCAAATATTTAAAACATTTCTATATTGTATTTCATCCCGTAGGAAGCAATATCCAGTCAGACAGCTCCACATTAGGTGCGTTGTGTCTGTGGGTTCATATCGCACTGCAAGGTCATGGTTCTGCTTTATTTTTCCCTCATTATCATAAGGCATCCATCTCTTTCTTCCATTAGTGACGCTTCACCATGTCGCCAACCCGACCTCTATTTACATGACTAAATTAGATTTCTTCTCTCTTTTCGGGGCGTTTTGTTTCGGAAAGCCTGTCTCTAATGTTTAAAAGAAAAAAGCAGTAAAGATGAAAGACGGACAAAAGCCTTATTTTGAATAGAAGAAAAAAACATATATAACACTTTATTAAATTTTACTTGTATTTTAGTGAAAGCATTACACGTTCCTTGATGTTTTGGAGCTGGAAAAGCGCTTTAAAATTAAATGTATTAATGTTATTCTCTCTATATCACAATGTTTTTTTAATATTTAATTTAATAGGATTTTTTAGGCCTACACCTGTCACCAATTTATCAGCGTTATTTTGCTTCATGACTAAAACCAGTAGGAGCTTTATGATAATAAAAAAACTAGGCTATTGAGGAATAGGAATATGTCCTGATGATGAGTGTTTTTAGCATGTAAGGGGAGGGGGGGAGCCTACATGCGGTCACCTGCTCTCCATCGCCAGGGGTCCCGCACTGTTGACATATTGAGTATTACCCCCTCATTTCTCCCTGTGTCCCAATTCTATTGAGAGTTTCGCAAATGCATAATGTGTAGACGGGCGAAAGGGGCCTGAAAACAGTTGATGACCTCTGTCTCAACATATGTGGCACACTTGCCCTCTTCACGCTCTTAATTGTGTGGAGATGACAGGCAATAATGAAATGTCTTCCACCGGTGTGTCCAAACATAAAGAAGCATATCATATAGATGCAGGGTGTGTTTTGCGTTTGTGTGAAAATCTCTCTAGCTTAAATGTTGTACTTGCTGTGATGCTGTGAGTGTTTTGTGATGATTTTATCAATTCTTTCTGTGATTATCAAACAGAGTCATATTTTAAAAAGACGATTACCTTAAAAAATTTAGAATTAAAGCAGCTTTAAGTGAAATACATCGACAGAAGTCTAACGGAAAATCCACGATTTCATTTTTTCATTTTTGCATATTCCGCCTCCGTCATCCGAGATGTAGGTCAACTCACATCTCTATCGCCTACAGCGCTTTACAGCTTGAATCATTTGATGTCGCTCTGTGATTATAGGAGTAGAAATGAAGCTCATTATTTAAATCACATGATGCGCTCTGGGCCTTTTTACTTTGAAAAGAAACACTAGATAGTACAAATAGAAATGTAGTCCATGAAATGACTTCTTTATTGAGACTTTTTTTTTGCAGAACAAAAACACAAAACAAAGGCGTGATATCGAAACCCACAAAACAAAAAGAAAAACTCTTTTAATTAAATTCATAATTTAAAAGTCAAGCTGTGTTTCCAGAGTATGGATGGTTCATGGAGTCACTGAAATAAATCAGCATGCATGAGGATGATTCTGTAGGTTGTTGCCTTTTATGATAACTCTCCTACAGCAGCACATCATGCTCTTGTAGCATTCTCACCCTGTTTTTCCATCTTCCTCTCGGACAGGGCGAGTGTACGCTCATGCGTGAACACAGACCTTTGAAGTGGCCCTCTGTCACCACATGGCAAATCCCCCTGGTGTGATCCCTCTGTCCATTTGGCCACAGGACCGACACTGGTAGGCTGCCTATGGCTCTGTCTGTTCTGTCATTATGGAAACCAGTATATTACTCAGACTGGTGCCCAGTGATTATGGTGTATTTTTCCTCCTATGTTTCCTGCATGTCTCCTCTAGATTTCTAACTGATGTGTGCACCTGCCTCAGGTCACTCTCCGTCACCTCTTCGCCTCCTTCTCTGTGACTAATAATGTCGTTGCTTGTTAAGCTCATAGGATTGTAGCGAGCATCCATCTGTGTAGTTATCAGTGCCACTCTCCTGTCCTGTAGCAGCTGCACGCTGGTCCCTCAGGTGAGCGAAGACTGTGGCTTCTCTCTTGGCATTCACCGCGTGCCTTAATTGTATTGAAATTAAATCAAGGTCCACTGTGAACACAAAGAGCTCAAACCCAAACTTCCCACAATGTTCTCATCACATCCTGCTCTCCTCTGTCACTCACCTCGCTTTTAGCAACACTTTCCCTCCTTTTGTATTCCCGCTCTACGGCAATTTTTCGACACAAAGGCTATTTGCTGAACGCTGTCACTTCCTCACTTCTAACAGTACATCCTTAATGTTGTATTTTCTCAGTCCATCCCCCTTTTTTTGACTTTCTCATTCCTCTCTCCTCACCTGTGATCTCTCTCCTCCCTGAGGGCTCAGAGGCGGCTATGCGGTCCTTTCACACGTCAAAGTACATTGCATGCTAATCCCACACCAGCATGCGTTCTCTCCTTTTGCAATGAAAACAGATTTTCTGTACAAACAATACAGAAGGGGAGGAAAAACATATATGATACAAGCCGATGACATTGTGATGCCTCTGACAGAACAGCCCAGAGTGTGTGGATGCATGCATGCGTTTGTGGATGTGCAAGAAAAGGGTTTCCAGCAACAAAATATGAACAATAAAAAGAAATATATACATCTAGTGATCGTCAAAGCAGCGTTCGCAGCATTAAGGCATTCTCAGTATACACACAGCATCATTAAAAAGCACCACAGAGAGAGGAGAGCACAGAGAAACAGGGAGTGAGATAGAGCGTGCGAGCGAAGCTACCTTTGTTGCACCATAAAGAGAGCAGCAGCAGCCCAGCTACCTGATTGCTACCATTCCTGCAGACCATCTTCCCCTCAGAGCAAAACAAAGGATGACGACTAGATATTTATGAGTACACACTGCGATGCGCCGCTATGCCTTCTCCTCGCCATAGCACTGCCTCCGCTGTTCCTGGTTAAGAGCTTGGTACGGTTTAATCAGACCAAGCAGTTCTTCATTACAGTTGGTAAAGCTGTGTCGTTATCTCCCCCCCCTCACCCTCCCTCGCTCCCTCCCTCCTATTCTCCATCTCTTCTCTGCTGTTCTCTCCCTCTCTTCCTCTCTCTCTGTGCACTCTGCGCATGTAACCATAGCCATGTACAGACTGGAAATCAGGATCTAAATAACAACAGTCTCCATCCTCTCATTAATACATGCACAAATTATTTAGCAAAGAGTGAAACTGATGTGTAAGAAAAAGCAAAAAGAGGAGGATTTTAGCTTCTTTGCCATTTTGCAAGACTGTCACATCCAGAAAAACTGTTAAAAATCCCTTTCTTTTTAAACTCTTGACCGCTGCGCTCAATTCCTTTCTATATTTGCCTATGGAATACTACTGTAGCACAAGCAGAATAGGATTTTCTCAGATCAAATGCATCCTTCCTCTCTAAAAGACGAGGCAAAAAAACAGCAGAGGAGCTGCAGAGTATTTCCTCCTTCAGGTCCTTTGGTCCTGGTTTTGTTATTGTTGCTGTAGTTGTAGCTTGTGACTGCGCAGCTCCATCCTGTGAAGGTCCTTGTGGGTTGGGAAGAGCAGGGGAGCAGGCACACGGGGGGGTTGGTGGTGGTGGTAGTGGTGGTGGTGGTGGTGGTGGGATGGCGGACAAGGGGGCTGAGGGGACGGGAAGGCAGGCAGGCAGGTGTCACGCATGCAGTCAGGGGAAAGAGGAGGAGAGGGTAGCAGGAAAAAAAGGAAAAAACTAAATTCTACCCAGTCACCACCTTTAGAAAAATCCATTTGGATCTGCTCAAGACAAAACCAAAAAGGAAGACAAAAAAGCCCAAGATGTAAAATATACATATATAAGCCAGGTAGGTATATATGTATAAGGATCCAAGGGAGAAGGAGAAGGACAGAGATAAGGGATGGACGGACGAGGAGGAACAGGCAACTGGCTCACACACAGACACACTGCGCTGAGGCGAAGGCACGGGCTTCAATTTATGCTTTCTGGTCGACACCACCCCCCACCTCACACGCACGCACACACACATGCAGACACACACACATACACACACACAGAGCGTCCCGCCCCTATCTGCCCCTGTCCCTGTCCTGTCCCGTACTGGATGCGTGGCCCAGCTGATCAGTGCAGAGGGATTAGCCAACGGGGCCAGCTGGCAGGGATTACACAGGCAAAGTGGGGGAGGTGTGTGTGGGGGGTGGTGGGAATGGGAGGGGGGACGAGGGGTGAGGAGGGTAGGCCTAATACTGGGGGTGGGTGAGTGTGTGGGGGGGGGGATGGGAGGCCCTGTCTTGTCCTGCACTCACACACATACACACACAGATGTGCACATAAATGTACAACACATACACATTTCATGCAGATGCACATATGTGTCATGCGCCGGCGCCTGAGCACAATATAAAATACTTACAAATATGGCTTTCGCGGCAGCGGCGGCGGTGGATGCGCGAGCTGCGGCGGCGCAGACTGCAGGGGTAGCCAGGCAGTAATGCATGCGGCGCATCCTCTCGCCCGGGGAGCCACGGCGACGTACAGTGTTGATAAATGTATGTAAATGTGCAGGAGGCAGCGGGGGGATGGATGGAGGAGGAGGAGGAGGAGGCGGGGGGAGGGAGGCCGAGGGAGGGCGGGGAGGGAACCCCACGGGAGTGCGGGGCCAGGCTGACAATGCAAGGCTTTGACCCTTGACCCCTCTCCGCTCCATCATCCGCGGCCATCAGCTGATCCCAGGAAATGGACAGTCGCAGTAACACCCCCCTCCTCCTCCTCCTCCTCCTCTTCTTCTTTTTTTTTTTTTTCCTCTCAAACACACACACACACACACTCGTCCACAAAAATCTACCAGGGCCAAACTCACCTCTTTTTTTTTTTCTCCAATCCTTTTCCATCTCTCGCTCCCTCCAGCTCTCCATTGCTCTTTCCCGTCTCATGCCTCACTTCACCACTTAGCTCATCCCGATCTCCCCGCTCCTAACCTTTCTCATTATTTTGAAATGTGTCGACATCTACAACTGTCATATCTATGCAGGAAGAGATCCACTCTGTATGAGTATATTTTTTCACCTTTTCATGTTTTGACTGATCCCATTGTATTCCAGAATTCTTGCTTATATTAGCTGTCAGTCTTAGTTTTACCTTTTTTTTTTCCCCTGCCCTGTTTCGACTCATGCCACTGTGCCTCCATATCACATCTGCAGCCCTACATGTGGGAGTTGAGGCAATAACGTTTTGCAGACGAAACACTCTTCATCAGTATTTCAAATACATTTATGTGCTTGAAAATTGGTGCAGTAATTGTTTTGTGAGCATTAAAACTCAGAGCACATTTCAGTGGAGGTGCTGATGTGATTCCTCTTGTTGTATTAATGTCAAGTATCTTCCTGTTTTGTGTGTTCTGCGCAGACTGATTGTAATCATTTTCTAAAGTTCATCTGCAATAGTGCGGCAGTGTTGGAAGTTTGAGTCGTGCTGGGTGTATATTGTCAGGCACTACCGAAAATCATGCAGGCTTAACGGCTGCACGTCTGCCCAGTAGCGATTTGACACACATTAACTTCGCACCCTTTGATCTCCATTTTTAGTAAAAGCGTAAAATATCTATTTCAATATCACGCAGAATTACATACCTTGATGGGATAAACTGTCCTCCAATTTGATGTATTATTTTTCATGGAATATACGATCTGTCTCTTCGTCTGTCACCGGATCTGCAGAAAGTGCCAGGTGTGGCAGGATAATTCAGAGACACGTTCACTTAGTATTAGTTGTGTCAAGTGTTATTTTGTGAAAAGCTAAATGTCAGAAGTTTTTGCAGACTGTCAACAGCACTTTGAGCTACAGTACAGAAGACAGAGATGCGGCTCAGGCCCAAACACACAAACACAAAATCATGCACACACGTGCAAACATGCACACACACAGACACACACACACACTGACTGACATAGAGTGATTTCTGTAAAATCAAAGAGACATTTTGCAGGGCCTCGCAGGCAGAAAACAGCAGCAGTGTTTTATAGTAAATATATAGAATCAGACATGGTTGATGTGTGACAAATAGGACATTAGTTTAGATCTGTTTACATGAAATGCACAATAACACTGCAGCAGAGCTCTGGGGTGGAACGATAAAGACAGCTTGGCCTTCCATTTCTGAGGGATGGAGAGATGGATGTTAAGAGAGAATGTGAGTGAAGGCAGTTTGAATGGAGGGAAATGAATTCCCTTTTCCTTTATTTGTTTTTAAGGAACACACTTGTCCACTCTTTCCAATTTGTGTCAATTTTTATTTGTATTTTTTTTTAGCTGGAACCTTATCATTTATGGGCATAAATTACACGCCACAAATTTTCACACATTCTGTCCTGTGTATGTTTAGGTTAGGTTATGTTTACCCTCGTTGGCATGAAGAGAAGAAGGAAGATTTTGCGACCGCATTTTGATGTCCTGCTATACCCCGTTCTCCATTTTAAAAGCTCGTACATGGGAGGATGAGAGCGGGCGAACGGGCATGCAACCCCACTAGCAGACAGCTAGGGAAGATCACAGAGAGGCAAGGAGAGATTTTTTTTTTTAAACCATACAGAGAAATACAAGGGAGAGACGCAAGCAGTTATACAAAGAGACAAGCTGGGAGAGGCAGACAGGCAGGAAGACAGAGAGAGAGACAGGCCGAGACAAATAGACAGTGCTCGTCCCTAGTTCGGTAATCTGATGGAGAGATTAGCAAGCAGGCAGCATTTGGGTCGGATTATCGAGTCATTAGAAAAGACTGGTGCTCCAGAGCCTCTCTCATGTGTTAATGTGGCTTTAGAGATCCTCAGTGCAGTCTGCGCAGATTGTCTAGATTGTGTTGAGAGTATATACAGTAGATTGTCTTTCAATATGGAAATAGGGACACATTAACCTAGTGCCCCACGGATTGATTTGTTTTTGTGTGTGTTATTTGGGTGTCACAAGAAATACACCAACCTTTATGAGTGAAGCTTTTATTTTAATTTATTTTATTTGATTTTACCAAAATAAATTAAAGTTATTGCAGAATTTTTAATTATTTTTTCTCTTCTTTTAGCGAGGAACTTTCACACTGCAGAGAAATGTTCACAGAAATGTTCCCTATATATCAGTGAAACTAATCCATTATTTATTTTATTTATTTATTTATTTATTTGCATCCGCTTCATGTTTATCCTGGGAAAAGTACTAAATTTTCTTTTGATTTTTTTTATCCTAAAATTTGCAACTCACCTCCATCATCAGAATTTATTTTCATGTTAAAAAAAAACTACTTTGCATTTTTATTGAAAGCTTTTATTTATTTATTTTTTTCATCCAAAGAAATAACCCCGACTTTTCTGCAATGACACACAAATTCTGGCCTGGAGGCAGGTGAACCTGAAGACAAACGGAGGAGTCTCTGAGCTGATGCATCAGCAGCAGTATGTCTCGGCGTATAGCTACATAAGCTGCAGCATTTAGCGCTGTAGGTCAGGGGAGAATACAGGGGTATGTGGCCTTCGTGCACTTGCAAATCATACAGCTGTGATGTTCAGTGATGACGGGATTTAAACGGGATCAGGAGGAAGCCAGAGAGCTTACGAGTGTGTGGGTGTCTGTGCAGGGGAATACATGTATTTACAGTAGGTTATGTGGATTTTGGGTATTTACTCTGTAAATATCAGTGGTGATACACACAGCTCCACTGTGTGTGTGTGTGTGTGTGTGTGTGGTGTGTGTGTGTGTGGTTGTGTCAGGGGTTGGGTTAGGGGGGTAGCTGGGCAGTTCATTGACAACTGATCAATGCTGCTCACACTCTCTGTGTCAGATGTGCTGATATGGTCCAGTGACCGCAATATCAGTTTCAATTTCACCAGAATGGGCAATGGAGCCTCTGATGAGTGTGTGTGTGTGTATGTGTGTGTAGTTTGTAATATTTACCAAATACCAAAACATGTAGGTGGACGTGATCATGTGTCAGCAGGAAGACATTTTTTTCCATTTCCTCACTGACCAAGCACTTCTCGAATGAGCTTGTAACTTTACTTCCAGGTCGAATTTAAGCACACACACACACACATGCGCGTGCAAACACACTCCATCTGATCTGCGTTTCCCAAAAACCTTCCCTTTTGCTGCTGCCTCTGCATACACCATGCCCCAGTTCCCCACCCCCATCCCTTTTTGTCAAATAAATTGCTATGTGACCTACTTCCCATTTTGCACCATTTCTGTCATGTTCAGATATTATTGTTTGAACATGAGTGATTTGCTTTGGGGCATACAGTATCAAAGAAAACATGGTGTATATAATATGGGGCATACTGTACTGTAAAGTGTAATGAATGAAATGTGTTTTAAAAAAAAATACGGAAGCGTTAACATCAGCACTGACAGTTTTTTTTTTTCCTCCCAAAATATCATCCGGTGTTGTTGCAGCGTGGCAGCTTCTTTTAATGTGTGGGCAACGCGTTTTTTTTTTTTTCTTGTAGGCTTTTGTTTTTAAAATTGCCCTTGTATGATTTGTAATTAAAATACATGGTTCACGTATTTTCTGATTAACACATACAATAATACTCACAGCCCTCATAATAACAGGATGTCTTTGTGATGGTCATAGACTGGGGAAATAAGGTAAATCAATTTTGCAGCCTAGTTAAGCAGAAAGCGCGGTGGTAATTTTCAGTAATAAGCATGGCTAATTCATTGGACCACATTGCATTTATAACCCAGTTAGGTCTGCACTAGTTGGCATCCAGTATTCTGTTTGGACTTGAGGTGCATTTTTAAAAAGCTCCTCGCGATGAAGGGGGTCTTATGGCGCGGCACGCCGTGGATCCAAAATATCACATGTAGGCAGATTATTCAGCGGTGTTAGGTGTGCTGCAGGGACTTTTATTTTATAGTGCTGCTTGTTTATTTGCATTATTTCAACTTTTTCTGCTTGTAAAGATTTGATTTAATATCAGAATTTAGCATAATTTCTCATAATTCTTGCTTGTGAAAAACAGCATTCAAGTTTGTGCATACATGTGCATGTGTGTGTGAGAGTGTGTGTCGATCAGTTCGAGGCTCCCTCCTGCCTTTTCCCAACCGTGCAGCGATGGAACCGGAGACCACACTGACCCTGATTTATTGGGATCAGAATCCACATGACAGCAATTAATTTACATCCATTAACTACATCGCTGGCTCTCTCTTTCGTGCTCTCTGTGGACATTTTGCACTCTTGCACAATCACTTTGAACATTCTTCGTTTTTTTGCCCCTCACTCTCCGACTTTCTCCTTTCTCAGCATGTTCCGTCGCTCTCTTCCCCTTTAATCAGTCACTCTCGCTCCACCAGTCGCTCCTGCGTCTCGCCGCTCGTTTTTGCTACTGGGATTCCATATTCCTAATCCATTTAGGAGATCTTTCGCATCCCGTCTTACCTCTGTGCATTAAGGTCTGCTACGTAAACGATAATGTCATCAAGTTTGGGTGCATGTGTGTGTGTGTGTGTGTGTGTTTCCCTCTGAGGCACGAGGAACCTCCGGCTGGCTGGGAATCATATGAGTGAACCCTATAAATAATCATTATGTTACATGTACTCAGACTTTTTAATAAGCGAACAGACTATCTGTGTAATCGGAACAAATTAAACAGTGCTCAACAAATTGGCTGATTATGATTACGCGAGGAATTTGACATTAACATTAGAAGCTCAGCATCTTGTGATCATTTCGACGGATCCTCCATGCCGTTTTCTCATTAAAGCGCCCCAACTCACGCAGGTTCTCATGCTCAAGGGTCTTTCTCTCTGCCCCTCACGATAAGACACTTTATTGCTGGCCTACATCCCTCGCTGCCTCTCTACCTCTCGCTCTCCATTCTACCAGTTTCTGTCTGCCAAGTGCTTTTTGCTGGCTTTTCAACTCAAGAAAGGAGACTTTGCTTGAGGGAGAATTTGCCATTTATTTCCGGAGACAAAAAAATGAAAAGGGGCTTTAGCACTTTGTATCTTTCCCCCTTTTTTTGTCTTCATTCTCTCCGCATCTTTGCTCTCCGCGCCATTGTGGAGTCTCTTCATCCAGCTCGGGCCTCCATGCCTTCGCTCTGTCCTCGGGGGTGAGAGGAGCGGGAGAGCACGGCTGGCTAAATGCACTGGGGGTTGGGTGATCGGGACAGCGGAGTGGAAGATGATTTCTCTAGACTCGCACAAAAATGCACACATATACCATCGCATGCACGCCATTATGGCAGGCCCTCATGCTGTGTGCAAGTATAGTCATGTGTTGCGGCATGCTCACATGCACACATATAGCAAGTGTTTCATTTTAGCATGTACCCAGCCTAATTCCAAATTTATTCCAAAAAGAAAGACAATGCAAAAATCCTTTTCTCACATCTCTTAACCAACATAGCTCGGGGACAGGTTCTACCAGTATCTGTTTAAGGATTGGCTGAGGATGTGGTGCGGGAGGAAAAGTTGCAGTTGGCAGCAGGCAGAAAGACACTGCAAGGGGAGCGGGGGTTCACAATAAAGGATTTTAAACCAAAGCCTCTTTGGTAAAGAGGAGGAAGGGAGGGAGGGAGGGAAGAATGGGGCTGTGGGGGTGGTGGATAGATACCGGATGACACAAGGTCCAGATTAACCCTAATCTCAGGCCTGGTGGTTTAGGTGAGGCTGAGGGACTGGAGGAAGCTATCCCACGCCAGGTGGTCATGAGTAGGTTAAAACTGAGAGAGGGTGGGGGGCACCGGGAGGATGAGGACGGGACAGGGTGTTGCTAGGGAAGACGGAGAGAAAGAGATGCAAGCGGAGTCAAGTATTTCGATATCTCCGCTTCCAGCGCGTTTATTTCTGATAAATATATAACCGAAAATCCAAAATAACCAACTAAAAACAGAAACAGAGATGTTAGGGATCGGGGTGGAGGTGGAGGTGGAGGTGGGGGGGTTGCGCAGCTAGCAGAACAGCAGGCACTGTGACGGTGGCTGCAGGGTGATTGGGTGGTTGGTGCATGGTGACAGTGGCACATGCCCTGGTGCATGGGATTAGAGGGACAGTCAGTAATCTGCTGTTTAGGCCGTATGTAGGGCAAGAGTGGCTTAGCCCAGCCACTCTTAGCACGGGTGGAGCGCCAGAGCGAGAGGGAGAGGAAGTGGACCGGCGTTATATAGCTGCACTCAGCTCGTTCGAATCACCTCTTGTTTTCTCTGTGTTTATCTATCTCTGTCCTCGCCTGCTACTTGTATCTGTGTACAGCATCCTATGACGTACAAAAGTTCTGCTTTCCGTTTGGAAATGTATAAAAATGCAACAACTAATGTACAAAAAAAGAGAAAAGAAAGATTATTTTACAAATGACTTGGTGTGAGGGGGGGGGGATCTGTTGTTTCTATTTGTAAAACCATTGCAGGGTTAAAGGTCTACTGTGTAGGCTTCAGGGGGATATATTGACTGAAATGAAATATAATGTGTTTTCTTTAGTGTATAATCAGCTGAAAATAAGAATCATTGTTTTTTCACTACCTTAGAATGAACATTTTATATCTACATAGGGAGCAGGTCTTCATACATGGAGACTGCCACGTTGCAACACCACGTAGGCCACCATAGTCAGCAACCCCTCCATGGCCAGCCAAACAGCATTGGAAAAACACTCATTTCTAACATGAAACTGCTTTATTGAGTGTTTTTACTGGTTTAACTAACTGGGTCCAGTTGTTTGGGAGAGAAAGAGACCTCTGCAGATAATTCGGCTCCCAGTAAAAACCTCATGAACATCTGAATCTTAAGTTGTCAGATAAAAAAAGGTGAGCACACATTAGCAGGTGCTGGGCTAGAAGCCCATCTCCGACATGCCAAACACCGTCAGAGAAAGACCGATTCTTAATGTAAAACTGCTTCATTGAGTGTTTTTACCACTTTAAATCACCTGGTCTGTTTGTTTTGGAGAGGAGGAGGCCTCTGCGGATAACCTGTGGAACAATGAACACTGAAGGAATTCTAACTGGGAGTTCATGCATGGCACATGGTAGAAGTTTCAACTGGTTGCAATCTGCCATCCTTGCCGCTAGATGCCACTAAATCCCACACACTGCTCCTTTCAGTCCTATATGGACAATGAATACAAACCCTCTGTCCGTAGTAGAAATGAATTAAGTACATGTACTCAAGCACAATCCTGAGATACTTAAGAACACTGGTTCCCAACTGGTCCAGCCACGGGCTCTAGATTTCTCCTTCCTCATTAGTTCAAGGTCCCACACTTTAATTTATTCAGTGTCATACTTGTGTTTGGCCATGTTGTTGAGCTAGTTTGCTGTCTCTGTCAAGTATCTGTCCATTAGTCACTCACTCTACAACAGAAAATGACACTTCAAAATAAAAGCTGTGTGCTGGAAATTCACTGTACTTCAAAATAAAATGTGGTTGTTTTTGTTTTTACAAACTTGACACATTTGTGAATCACTTGCGGCCCATTCAGAATGGGCCCGCAACCCCCTTTGGACCAGGACCCACCAGTTGGGAACCACTCCTTTAGAATTTACATCCTAT
Organism: Cephalopholis sonnerati; assembly: GCA_019142605.1. NCBI lineage: Eukaryota > Metazoa > Chordata > Actinopteri > Perciformes > Serranidae > Cephalopholis > Cephalopholis sonnerati. The sequence continues at coordinate 24,485,033 of JAGQAX010000015.1, read as the reverse complement.
GCAACTTTTTTAGAGGGAAATATTTTACTTATTACTTCACTGCATTTAAAGACATAAATTAAAAGTTACTAACAGCCAATAGTTTCTTCAGAGTGAGACCTTACTTTAAATATACCTCACTGTTATAGGTTACACAACCCAACAGTGTTTAGAGCAGGTAAAACGTGCCCCACCAAATTAAAACTTTAAATTATTGTTTACATGTTAAAGTGTCAATAACATTGGTGCAATAATGGAGTATTATAACATTTACAGGGCCAATTCTGCATGGGTACTTTACATAAGTACATTCTGTTGCCAACACAGTACTTTAACTTGAGAAAAAAATTTGATGCAGGGATTTTCCTTGTAGTGGAGTAATTTCACGTTGTGGTACTGCTGTTGGGGTTGTTTTGTTTTTTAGAATTTAGTGTGAAAGTGGATACTTCTAAAGAAACTACATCTGAGATTTGTCTAAACGGCACTGTATTATTATATAATACAAACATTGTGTAATTCAGCAGCTCCCAACTGGTGGGTCGCGGTCCTAAAGTCTTTGCAACCCTCCTCCACCCCAGCTCCTCCTTTTCATGCTGTGTCTGTCTTATCAGTGTCATTTCTGTTTGTCATTGATGCCTGCTCTGTTCTGTTCCTGGGGGTCTTTGCTGCTGTTCTCTCTGCCTTAGGCTTTCCATGTAGGCACATGGAAGGGCAGGGAGGTTTGCCTCTCTGCTTCAGGCTTTCCTCGTTTGCACGTGGAAGGGCATAAAGGTGTGCTCTCTCCGCCTTGTGCTTTCCACGTAGGCATGTGGAAGAGTCTTCTGCGTAGGCCTGAGGAAAGGCAGAGAGGCCCCAGAACAGAGCCATACCGCCAAATATAATACTGCAAATGGAAATAAAGTTTTCTTTGACAAAAGTGTTCCTGACTGAACTGAATTTGCGATGTATGAAAAGTGTGGAGCTGCTACACAGACAATAAATTGGGGAGGATGTTATAGGTGACACTGAGAGCACCCAGGGGAATCTTCTGAGTATATGGGTACATTTTTCTGTTTCAGAACTGAAAACACTACAGTAGAATAAAAGAAAACAGACACTCTGTATGTCCACAAAATCAGGCTCCCAGTCACTGTTTACGGAGCAGCTCCAAACTTTTTACCTGATGACATCACAGGACTTACGTCTCTGGTTTCCTGCTTTGAGAGAGAGTATAGGTCATGCTCACAAATATTGATTGAACTTTCCAAGACCACTGAAATAACATACTGGAATTCGTAATATAGGTGGCACTATCCTTCAAACGTAACATCTAGTCCCTAACATTTACAGCAATACTGTATAAAGCCCTCAGAGGCAGGAGCTCTCCAGATTTACAACATGAGCACCCATTACACTGCAAACATTGTACAATGAACCAAAATCACTGAACAAATTAAATTTAATTATTTGAACCACTGAAATAACAAATCCAAAACTCACAGTAAAACGATATGCTACACGGCTCTAAAGAGAGGCTACAAATTGGCAGACTATCTCTTCAGAAGCAGCCTGCCCGAGTACGACTCAGCAGCCATCAAATGAGAGGAATACAAAAAAAAAAGAAATGGCTGCCCAGACAGCAGTGCGTACAGTTTGTAATCACTACACAACAGGAAACAGTTGAGACAGAGATGCACTTCCTCCTTTACTGAGGAAAGTTCTCGCAGTTGACAGTCATCTGTCATCACTGAGAATATTTCTGTGAAAGTTCTTGCTTTATCTTATCATTATGAAATAAGTGTTGATTGCACCATGTAATGGCGAAATAATAATGACACCATGTCTGATTAGATCGGTTCCCTGTAAGCCTCACCTCTGTTGTGCAACTCTGTCTGCCACCGGGTACGATCTCCTGGGAAAATGAAGGCTGGATTTACGGCTCAGAGAAAATGCGTCGACCACTGCACAACCAAAACAGAAGGAGGATAGCACTTCTGTTTTGGCTGGTAGCTATCTGTATTTATCTCCAGTTACCAAACAGCATCAGTGTAAGTTGTTTGTACTCACTTTCCCCAGTAACAGAAATGCCTGACGGGGAACAACCAAAGTAACTGTGGAAACTCTACTGGGCAAAAGAAAAAGAGTCCCGTTGCTATGCTCTGAGGAAAACTGAAAGCTATCTGGTTGTCTTTGCAACAGCGGTGCCAACAGTAACACCACTTGGACACGCTGGCAGGGAAAAGTTGTTTGTTTCCATTTTAATGAAGAGGAGCAGTATTTTCTGTTTTGACCACATGGTATACGCTTCTGTGATTATAAGATAAGACAGATATTGAGGTTCCTAGATCTTAAAGGATTACTCAATTATTCAATCAACAAAAAATGAATCTGCAACTATTCACATCAGTGGTTCCCAACTGGTAGGTCGCGGTCCAAAAGTGGGTCACGCCCACATTCTGAATGGACCTCAAGTGACTTTCAAATGTCTCAACTTTGTAAAAAACCCACCTTATTTTGAAGTACAGTGAATTTGTAGCACAGAGCTTTTATTTTGAAGTGCCATTTCCCGCTGTAGAGTGAGTGACTAATGGACAGCCACTTGACAGAGACAGCAAACTAGCTTCACATGGACAAACACATTTATAACGCTGAATATATTCAACTGTGTGGAACATGAACTAATGAGTAAGGAGAAATCTGGACCCTGTGGCTGGACCAGTTGGAAACCACTGCTTTAAATAATAGCTTGGTCCAGGTCAGTTTTAAAGCACAAAGGCCAAAAAATCATCAGTTCCAGCTTCTCCAGTGTGAGTAGGTGTTGATTTCTTTGCTTCGAGGACAGTAAAGTGAATATCTTTGAGTTCTGGATGGGTTGGTTGGACAAATAAAGACATCTGAAGACATCTCTGTGGGCTCTGGGAAACTGTGATGGACATTTTATTGGCAAAATTCACAGATTTATCCCTGAGGTACTCTGCAGAGTAATTGATAATGAAAATAATCGTTAGTTTCAGCCCTATTTGTCACCACTCATAGTATTAATTATTGTATTGGTTTGTCTCATTTTCCTCTTGACTGCAATTGACCCTTCGCTAAATCTCGCCTTGGATGCAGACTGGCCAATCATATTGTGGCATTGGGTCGACTCAGACCAGGGTCGGACAACAACACAGCTGTGCTCCATTGACTCTAATGCATTCGTTTCAGATTTCCTTCATTTTCAGGCTGGTTTTGTGGATTTGGAGCTAAATGTTGTGGCTGGGGCACGTCATGTATTAATGATACTCGTTACCTGGAGAGGTTGGAAAAAGATATACGTTTCTTCCCTGTTCCAAAACCAAAATCAAACCCTGAAAAGTGTAGGGTTAGCTAGCTAGCTACTGAAGATATAGCCTACTGAATGTATACACATGCTGCTTTTGCTTTGTAATGATTATAACAGTGAAACAAAGACCGACCCTGCTGTACAGGAACCAGTGAAGGGAAGCAGGGAAACTTTGCTGTGTGCCATTACATTGTTTGGCTTCCCCGGGAGTTCCCTGCCCGTCCGGCGGCGGAGGTCCAGGTGCTGGCAGCAGCATGAGCGAAGCCAAACACCACACAGCTGGTTCAACATCAGCAAAGTTTCCCTTTATATTCATTGTGTTCTGTGTTGATCAGCAGTGATGTGGTGGTTCACTTTTACACTGTGATCTGTAGCCTATAGTTGGGCTTTAGCTTCTAACTATCTTTGTCTTTTTAACCTGTTGTTGCTGCTGAGTCAGTTTGACATCCTGGATATATCCTTCAAACACAGACTGTAGACCCCTCTGTGGCATCTAACGGTGTGGTTGCACATGTGAAACTTGTGTGCCAGGTGTGTAGCATAACTACAGTGGCCAATGGAAAAATGTGAAAATGTGAAAATAAGCTTGGGCCTATCTAGAGCCAGTGTTTTGTTTGTCTGTTTTGGGCTACTGTAGAACAACATGGCGGACCTGCCCCGTATCAAGATATGAACAGCTCATTTTAAATTATTGAAAACACATCAGTTCTTCTTTTCAGGTGATAATAAACTAATGAAAACACAGTCATGAATATTGTATCCCATGCCTGCCAATAGATGCCCCTAAATCCAACACACTGGACTTTTAGGAAAGCTCATTGGAATAAAAAAGAAAGGAAGAGAGAGGATGTTATATTGCAAGCTCACCTGGTATAACACATCATGGCCTAAACAGAATGTGTATTTACCCCCCGAGAGACAGAAACTGAAAGACACAACAACCATCTTGAAAAGGTACCACCATGCAGTCTCCCCTCAGCCTTTCATGTCATTTAAACAAACCCCCATCTCCTCTCTCCATTTTCCAATGAGCCAAGTGATTTATGTCAAGTGAAGTCAAGCATGGGCCAGCATATGAATCAAAATTTGTCAAGTTGGCTTTTCCTACTCAGGTCTATGAATTGATACGGCTTAGTTTTGAATATGAATCCCCGGAGAGCGCCGGCCGCGTTGCTTTTAACTGACTGTAGCTTCAGCCGAGCAATCAAACCCTTTGTTTTTTCACACCATCCCACAATCCCACCTGCTTCGGCGAGACGATGGAGGGCCCTTTGAAAACAACGAGGCGGCATGATTTATTATTCTAATTAGGCGAAGTGAGACTTTAGCAAAGCCACAATTACACTAAATCGCCAAAACAGTTTTCTGGTTGGCTGGCTCCTGTTCTGTTCAGATGTTAATCAGAGGCAGCTATTGAGTCAAGGTGCAAACTGCTTGTGAGTCACACTATTGCTTGGTAATATCTTCCACAAACACACAAACAATCAAACAAACAAACGCTGGAGTCCTGTATTGAATTACAAACAAGCATTTTGGCTTATTAAATAAAACTGCATTTAACCGCCTAAACTAACATCAACATACAGATTTCCAACCGCCTCTCGAGCACACAGAGGGCTTAACATGCCACGATGCCCGGTTCAAATCTACTGCGGTGTTTAATTCCAGGTCATTTCATAATCTCTTTGATACTCACTCACATCTGCACATCTCTCCGCTCTCACTCACTGACAATCAAACAGCTGCAAGCTGGCATACTCACTAAATCCTCCGCTACAACACACAAACCGCACACACGAACGTATGCAATCACCCACCACATGCACACACACACACACACACACACTACATACACAAGTGCCCATTAGAGAGCACACACACACAGTGGTGCACACAGGCTCATATACCCACATGCCTACGTGCGCACAAGCACCCAGGCGCAAACACTTATGCATGCAAGTGTACACACACACACACACACACACACACACTCAAAGTGCTACCGCACTCATGCAAAAAACTGGTTTTATTCAGCGCAGAGATTCTTGTGAATTAAAAGTCCTCCATCACGGCGTACAGCAGAGACTCGGGAAAATACTAAATTTATTGATCATTTGTTAAAGGAACGCACACGTATATTCACCGGCGCACGCACAGGAGGGAAATTAACACACACTCTGGGTTCTCTGTATGTATGCACGTGGTTCCCATCCATCCCTGTGCTTCTCATCACCTTTTTGTCCCCTCCTCCCCTCTCCCCTTTCCTCTTCCTACATCCCCACACACCCCCAAAACACCCCAATCATCCTGCATCAACAGGCATGTGAACCCAGTGTTCGGTTCAGCTCTTTCTCTCTCCCTCTCTCTGCCTGCTCTATTTTCATCTGTGTGCTTCCACTCTCCTAGCTTTCGGGTAATTACCTGGCATTTGCATTGCAAAGTCCCCTGTGCCGCCCTCAGCTCCTCCGCAGGTGATTGAGCTTCATTTCCCCAGCAGATAAGAGAGAGAGAAAGGGGAAGAGAGAGGAAGAGAGAGGGGGAAAAGGGGGTATTGCAGCAGGGTGTGATGTTATTCTGGCTTGCAGGATATAGGAACAATGCCCTGGATTCTTTGTTACTGGTAAATTGGCTGGTTCGGAGCGTGCACAAGAAGTTCCCACACGTAAATAATCGCCCTCATTACTACCCCCTTACTGGTGGGGCTCCATCTATGACAGAATGTAAAGCATGTCTGGCTTTTGATGACTGAGACACATCCTGGACATCAACATTCAGTGGTGCACAGTTGTCCAGATGATTAATCCGACTTGCTTGGAGACTTGGGGCTGCAATTTGCAACTTTCTGCATGTCTAAACTACAGCGAAGATGATAAAGTATTAGTGATGGGTGAAAACAAACAAATCTCTTTGAACTATTCTGGTCAAACCCGGTACATAGTGAAGTGTCGGGTTAGCCTGTTGGACGTCCGAGTGCTTATGAATCTCTGACTTTTCCCACTCGCCCACTCTGTTATTAATGTAGTGCAGCAACGGCACTTAAAGAACGAGCGAGGATCAAAAAAATCAGACTCGAGTCGAGGCCTCCGCATGTGCTCCTCGGGTGGCTGTTCTTCTGACTTGGGTGTGTTTATGAGCTTGGAGCTGTGATGTGGAAACAACGTGGACGCAACAAAAAAGATGTGTTGTACTTTACTGTTCAGTGTTACAATAAAAAGCAAAGGTATAGTCTAGTTGGGAGGTGGGGTCTTCAATTCGTCGATGTTACCAACTCAAAATATTGCCACAAGGGTCAGTTTGGCAACCATTGGGGCAGCTGTGGCTCAGGTTGTCCACCAATTGGAAGATCGCATGTCAAGGTATCCTTGGGCAAGATACTGAACCCCAAATTGCTCCTGCTGGCTGTTCCATCAGTGTGTGAGTGTGTGTGAATGGTTACTGAGTAGCATATCGCACCTTGTATGGTAGCCTCGGCCACCAGTGTGTGTGAAAGGGTGAATGTGACATGTAGTGTAAAAGTGCTTTGAGTGGTCGGAAGACTAGAAAGGCACTTTACAAGTGCAGTCCACTTACCATCTTTGTAGCCATCTTGGATTTCCATTGAAAATTGGAAAACTTTTTGTAATAAGGTCAGCAATGAATATAATCGGAACTCATCAGACATCTGTTACTTGCCCGTCAAAGAACAACAGACAGTTGGTCAGTGGATGAATGAATGGTAAATGGACCTGCACTTGTATAGTGCCTTCCTACTACTCAGTTTAAATGCTCTGATTTGGGGTTCTGTATCTTGCCCATACTTCGGCAGGTAGACTGGAGGAGCTGACGACTGAAACACAGATCTCCCAGTTAATGGATGACCTGCATTACCTCCTGAGCCACAACAGCCCCTTGTACTGAGCCTATATAGCCTACCTCCATATACACTAAGTGCTGAATCAATACATTGAAATGAATCCTGTATCTTTATTAATGTAAACGTATACATGATGACTGGTAATGCACTATAGAGAAGTATTGTGTGGCGGGCAGTCCTAGCTGTCGAACACGTATGTATCAAGGTTACATGTATAAACTCAAAGGAAGTAATACTATAAAAAGAATCGGTCTGCCCATCACTAAAAAGCATCTACTGCTGTGGTTTTTGACCTCTATGTTGTTGGTATGCCAGGGTCTGTAACTCAAAAGCAAATGTATCAGTTATTTATTAAGTATTATGAGTTTGGCATCTGCCAACAGATACGACCCAACCAACCTGATAATAATTTGTAAAGAGCAGAAAATCGAGAGCATCTCCAATGATAAATGATAAATGTGCTTTTCATACAGTTTCATCGTACCCCATCAAGCAGGTATAGCTACATATCATGACACAATAAATCAAGTTTTAAAGAAAAATATACCACTCAGGTTTAAATTACAAGAAACCTAAAGATAAAGAAACCCAAAATGGAGTAATGTGGAGTCACGTACATTAAATAGCCAGAATATTTTATTGTTAATGGGCATTGATTGTTAAATTTTATGTGCTTTTTATTGTTTTTGTGAATGTTGTTTGCAGCACTGTATTGTGAGTTGTTAGTGTTTGTGTGATTTATGTCTTTTAACTCTCATCCTCCCCACCTGCAGACCCCAGAGATAAACTTGTTGTCATATCTCGCAGGTGCTTTATTGTATCACTCCAATTTTTCAGGCTTTGTAATTAGATTTGTTCCTAATGACTTAATAACATTGATTCATGTTTCTGTTTTAATTAGTTGCTTTAAAAGTACCAATGTATTTGGGTCCTGGGAGGCCCCGGTCAAAAGCACCAATTCTGCCTAAGCAGTTTTAACAGATGTTTGCCATGTCAGTCATTTTAAAAAGACAGACTTAGGTCCAGCAAAAATAGATTTTCATGTTCGATAACCCTAAATACTGCTCTTCACTAAGGTATGATGATGTTAAAAATCCAATTTACATAACATAATTTCATAATGAAATGTTTTATGACTATTGAATTCAGATCAATGCAAAGTAAACTGCAACTGCTGATGTGCTTGTCTGGACAGTTTACCCATGTTGCCTTTGCTCCCCAAACAGACAGGAATGTAACAAATATTTCCTGCTGTTGTCACATGCTAGTATGCCCCGATCATAGCAGGAGCCAAATCATGTGTAACTGCCTGTAGGGTGTGGTGTTCATAGTTCTGTTTCCACCCTTCATTTTACATTATGTACAAATTAATAATAATAATTATATATATATGTATATATATATATATGTATATATATGTATGTATATGTATATATATATATATATATATATATATATATATATATATATATATATATATATATATATATGTATGTATATGTATATATAAATATATATATATATATATATATATACATATATATATATATGTATGTATGTATATATATATATATATATATATATATATATAGCACCTTTAAAAAAAGAGTTCGCAATGTGCTTTGACAAACAAAGAAAGCAGAAGCAGGATATCACAGAGGCTCCCTTATACAACAACAAAATGCTATCAGACCAAACAGATCAGGCAGTCTGGAAACTTGTATAAGACTTTCTGGCGCAGCTCTAAACCGGTTCTGTCTGCAGGAAAGGGACAACTTTGAGACAACGGGTGATTATGCATCTGAGTACGCAAAAATGGGGCGGAGTTCCCCAGGGCTCCAGTCTCGGGCCTCCTCTGTTCAACTGTGATTTGATGTGCCAAACTTTCCTCTTGTTTAACTAAGATAGTAGTTTTACCATATAAATATAAGACTTGTATGATATCAAAGAAAAATATATATTTTCATTTTACACAACATGCAAATTAAGTTGAACTTTTCTAAAATAATAATAATAATAATCCTTTTTTGTCTTTTTTTTCTGTTGGATGACATTACTTACATAATTAATAATGTTTTGAGAAGAAATAAGTCAACACTTTGCTATGATGGTTGGCAAGAATAAAAACGTAAGGCTCTACAACAAGCAATATAAGACACAAAATAAGATTACGACAAAGAAAAGTCAAAAATGATGTTAATGTTTACTAGAAGTGAACTATAAAGACACAAAAATGGGCAACTACACATGATTACAAAGACCATAAACAATACAATGTGACATTGGCATAATAACTCTTAATACACATAACATTATTCATCCTTATAACAGTAAATACTTTTCCCCTAACCTGATATGAAATGTGCGCTGCACATGTGAGCATTTTTGATAATTGCCTCCATCTATTCCTTACATCTTATTGAATTTAACCATAGTTGTCTTCATTTTTGTTGACGTGCAGTGACAGCTGGCATGCAATACATGTAAGTTTTGAGCCATGACTCCTTCTATTCTGGCACTTAATAACACAACAAGACGACATATTAAGACTCCTATGTAGCCTCCAGCCCTGTGGTGGCAAGTCATGTTTTGCCTCCAGCTAATAAAATGACGCCATTGTGACGTCGGCCCTAAAAAGGTCTATAGCAGGGATGTCAAACTCATTTTAGTACATGGGCCACATATAGCCCAATTTGATCTAAGATGGGCCGGACCAATAAAACCCAACACTATGATTGTTGGAAGTAAAGAAGACAGAAAAGTAGTATTTCCTGAAGTATTTTTATCCGGTTTGCTCTTAAAGTGCGTAATGAGATTAAATATCTCGGCCATTGCATGGTCAATGATTTATCTGATGACAGAGATATCCACAGACAGTGTCGGAAGTTGTATGCACAAGCTAATATGCTTGCTCGCAAATTTAGCATGTGTTCAGTTGATGTGAAGATGGCTCTTTTTAGAGCATTTTGCACTCCAAAGAGCAACATGCAGACTTAATGTGGCTTATAATGGTGGAATGAGACTGCTTCTAAACCTTCCATGATGGTGTAGTGCCAGCCAAATGTATGTTGGTGTGTCTACCTCTCCTTCTTTAATACATAATCTTATATATCTATATGTGTGCAGGCTCTCTATCTCAGACAATAGTATCATCCAGGCCTTGGCCAACCCTGAGCTGAGCTCAGTCAGGTTTTCATCCAGACTGTGGGGCCACTGGCTCTCCAGCTTGTTTGGAGAGCCAGAGACAAACTTGACAGGACAGGACTTGACTTCTTAAAATTGATTCATGTTTCTGTTTTAATTAGTGCCTTTAAAAGTGCCAATGTGTTGAGGTCCTGGGGGGGGGGCAGTCAAAAGCAGCCAATTCTGCCTATGCAGTTTTAATATATTGTATTTTTGTACATAGATGATTGTCTGTGTTTTTGTGGTATGCTATGGACCATTCTCTATGTCCTCAATACAGTCATTATTATTATTATTATTAGTCATTGTCATATCAGAGAATTGTATTTTGGTCAGGATGGAAAAGCCCCGACAATATTTGACTTGCTTCTGAAACCTAGCTCCTCTGAGGGCCCGTCCACACGAAGCCTTGTCAGGGTGAATTCGCCAAAGTTTCTAACCAGTTCGACCCTTCATCCATACGAAACCGGCGTTTTCAGAGGTCGAAACTGTATCTTTCTGAAGCGGGGTTCCAGAGTGCACAGATCTGAAGATGCCGCCTTTGCGTCTTCGTGTGTACAGCCAACGCATGACTCTTGGCAGCAATGATGTCATAGCCCCACCTCTCTAACCTCTGACTTAACTCCAGCAAGGAGCCGTCCCATCACAACAACAACAACAATGGCGGATTACAGACTCATGTTCCTGCTACAGTCTCTGTTTTCCATCGTGTGTTGAATTCGTTTTCGCCATCTTCTTGTTGTGCTTGTCCTGGATCTTCTTGTTTCGGTTTTTAGTGGCGTACCATCTCCTGGCTGGCATATACTGCAGCCTTTTTATGCCGTTTCAGTGGCTTGAACCAGCTTCATTTTGACGCCTGCGTTCTTGAAGTCGGCGCCATGTTAACAGAACACTGTTGCAGTCCGATCATTTTATTTGGTGGCTTCAAAAAGACAAGTCTTAGTGTGGATTTAGCCTTAGTCTAGTCACGTCATGGGCCGGACTGGACTCTTTGGTGATGGGCTGTATGTTTGACACCCGTGGTCTTTAGGAATCAAAGTGATATTCTAGGGAAGCATCATCTAGTCAGTCCTGACAGTTAGTAACCTTCTACACAAAGACATGACCACACATGACTTTTCCTTTACAGCTGTTTTTTAACATCTGTATCTGGATGCAGGGGTTCAGCCATTTTGTAGGTTATTAACAGTGGACTCTTGAAGCTCTTACTCGTCAGGATTAACCCGCATTCCTTGATGTAAAACCAACCACACAGGCACATGTACCCATCCATACATCCATACTCCAACCTGATCCACCACAAGCACCTCCCACCGAATGAGAGCTGATAATTGGCGCGAGCTCATTTGCATGCGGAACGGCGTGGATATTTATTTAAATTTAATTTCGTTCCCGCACACGGTGCACTGTAGGCTTTTGTGCCAAAGTCATATTAACCCCTTGATTAGTTAATATGCAGTGCACGACGGTGCCCACGCACGATGAATATTCATATTGGTGGCGTTTTCGCCGCCGTCTCTCCTCTTCACCCCCTCCTCCCTCCTCCCTCTTCCTCCTTCCATCGCTGTGGAAACGCAGCAGCCAGCGTGGCGCTATGGAGGCATCCCGGAAGAGCCTGTCACATTCACAGTTGTTCTCCCAAACTCCATCACTAACCCTCTGGTTCCTTGTAGTGTGTGTGTCCCTCGCTGCCGCCGCTGACACAATGGCAGATAAGACTGTGCTGCCGAGCAGAGACCGGGCTCTGAAGGGGAGAGAGGACAAAATGGTCGTGGCAGGTAAATAACACACAGTGACAAGTTGTATCCAAAGTAACGGGAGCTGTCCAGCTGGCACAAGTGTCCACGTGCGCGTGGCATAAAAGGACGCAGGTGACCTCAGAGGAGTCAAAATAATGACCGGAAGTAGCCTCGTGCTGTTTTATTCAGGAGTATAATTGATTTTAAGAGATTTAATGCCAGTTGTCAGTGATTCTTGCTCTAAGTCAGAGGTATTTTAATAAAGCAAAAGCAATAATATACACCTTATTGCACTTAATGTACATACTTTCTATTTGTAGCCGATACATGCATAGATATGTAGTATTTTGTCTATTGTGTGTGTGTGTGTGTGTGTGGCAGTAAAGGACTACAACTTGCATTTCATTGCGCAACCCTGTGTTATGAAATGACACGACAAATAAAAAACCTTTGCACCTTGATATCATGCAGCTAATGTACATGACGCACTTTCCCCAAAAGTGTTTGGGCTTTTAAGGCCTACCAGATTTTGTATGGCAGGAGTGTTAAACTCATTTTAGTTCGGGGGCCGCATAAGCCCCGTTTCCACCGAACACTTTGGGTGTGATACCGTTGAAATCAAAAGTAAACCTTGTGTTACCACCACAAACTGTGCTCTTAAATGTGGGCGGTGTTGCTGTTACTCACTGCTCCGTCCAGCACTCACTGTACTTCCTCATTACTGTTGACACAGAGAGAATTCTGCACATGGTTTATCGTCCACATCTCTCTCAGTGGGGTATGTAAACATAGCAGGTTTGAGCAGTTGGTCCTTCTCGGCAAGCTCAGGAATTTAGTGGATCCGTAGCCCACAGGAATGACGCTCCATGGCAATTTTTTTTTTGTCTAAGTGAAGATGAGAATATATGCCGTTCACATGACCCGGCTTAAATTAATATATATATATATAAATGCTTGAAGATCCACTCATTACTGAAAGTGTCTGTCATATAAAAACGAAAGTACTGGTCAAAGTTGTTAAAGTGAAATTTAAGGTGTGTTGATCGATTCACGTCGTCACCTCCAGCATTGAGTAACATTACAAGTTATTGTTCCATCTCAAAGGTCGCCAGCAGTCGGCCCAGTGATTTACATTATTTCTTTCTCTGACTCCAGCTGCTGTGAGAGGCAGCAAAACATCCTTTCATTTTATAGTTACAGTTCACTAATGTATAAAAGTCCCCATGGTATCAATAGTGGTTACAACACCAGCCACAACTCAGCCCTGAGCAGAGTGACCGTCCACTATTGACCAATCAGACTGCAGTGTTCACAGCTCCACCTTTTAGTACCAGATCTGTGTGCTAGGTACCCCAACAGAGGGGGGACCAAAAATGGGGACGTTACAGAACTGTTCCATTGGTACCATCCACAACTTTTCACAGTGGAAACAGAAAAAAATAACGTACCGAACTGAACTGTAATGTACCATACTGCTCAGTGTAAACGGGGCTATACAGCCTAATTTTATGTATGTATATATATGAACTGATGCAGTAAAGATGCTTGATTTTAAGGACGGATGTAGTGTGAAATGTCCTGAACTAAAATATTTCAGTTGTTGTCGTCGGAAATTAAGGAACAATGTTTTGGTTTTTTTTCAATTGCACTTAAAGTTTCAGATTTTCAAGGTAAAAAGGTAAAAAATGTGGACTTTTACTTTGGAATATCTCTAGATACAGATACAGTAAAAAAAAAAAAAACTTGAGTTTTGTCTCTGTATTTTGTCAGACATGTCCTCAACAACAGGAATAATCTTTTTAGTTTTTATTTCCAGCAACCCAAAAATCAAAGAATAAAGACATTTCCCTCACAATATAATCCAATTAATCATATTTCCATAATGTTGTATGTATTTTATAACACCTTATTTTGAAAACTGAACGTAGTCACACATGCTTTGCTAACTTTGTTAAGTCTGTCGCTAACGCACCCCATCAGCTTGATCTTTGCCGTTAGAAGGCCTCAATTAATGTAACACACGTTAATGTCATTATACAGATGCACTACAGTTGTAGTGTTGGCTGATGTGACCATGGAGATGAGAGTGACTGCTTGACCGTAGTTCATTTTGCTACATTACTAACTGTATTATGTATTAATATTATGATAGGACAATGATGGCTGATGAAATTGGTGGCAATGAATATTGTCGGCACGATCATCTCTTTTGTGCAGTCATCTAAAGGGTCAGATGAGATCGTGTGGTGGGCCTGTTATGGCCCAGGGATTGTGCGTTTGACACCCCTGCTGTATGGCATCATGAGCTGAAGGCATCTACCCCTGCTTTCTCAGCAAAGTCTGTATTAAATATGAATCCAGGTAGAGCTGGATATGGCTCATTTTTACCACGTTTGAACTTTTAAAAAAAGTTCCTTTCTGCTGAAAAGAAACACAACAAAAGGGGCAAAATGGAATTTTAATAATTTACAGGGTCCATGGTCAAAACCTTTTTCAAATGTGTTTCTGTGGTTTTTAATAGGGAGTCCTTGACATGAGAAAATGTCCCTTCAATATTTCTGTCGTAAAAAAGGATTGAGACCTGGATTTTGGCTCGGCCAGTGGAGCCCTGTGTTTCTGTGGCCTTGAGCCAAGTTTTTGGCTCACTAAAGCCGGTTCATCTGAGGTATCTCCCTCCTTCAGTTCTAACAAGATGACGAGCCCCTGCTGTGGAAAAGCATCCCCACAGCCCTGATGTTGCCACCACTGCACCTCGCTGTGGGTATGGTGTTGGTTTAGACATCAGCAGTGTTAGGTTTGCGCCACACATAGGGCTTTGAATTTTTCCCAAAAACCTCTATCATGGTGACCATCTGACCATAAAACCTTGTCCCATATCTAAGCTGGATCACTCTCATGCTGCCTGGCAAGCTCCAGTGTGCTTTGATATGGTTTCTTTTGAGCAATGGTTTCTCAAGTCTCCTATCCGTACAGGCCGGTGTCATACAAAGCTCTTATAGTTGGCTGGTGCGTTTTCGCTTCACTCTGACCTCTGGAGCTGGAGCCATTGTTGGATTGTTGGTGGCTCGCATCCTTCATGTGTCTTCCTCTTGCTTGGACACTGAGTTTTAAGGAACATCCTTGCCTGGATGGTGTGATGCAGGTCCCATTTCCTCACTATTGATCCCAAAACATGGATATTATTTTGTCGCCTTTTCTTAAACTGTGCATGTCCTTATTTTTTTTTAATCTCTAGCTTCCTTAGAATGCAGTTTGATTATCACACCTAACAATACGTTTGCAAACCACTTACAAAAATACTTTGCAGTTAATATATTATTGGTGCTGCTGTCTTAAAATATGGAACAAAGGTGATGCCAGATTTGGATTCAGCAGTGCCTACACTTGCAATTCTCTGCAGAATCTTTCACACAGTTTACTTCCCTTATGAGGAGCAGTTTCTCCCTTTGGCCATTGGAGCCTAATCTAGCATACTAATCTTTTAAACCAAGTATGCCTGAGGTACATTTGTCGCAGTACTTTTTAGAAATCTTTGAGCCAACCACAAAATCTGAAGTGGCAGCAAAAGTCTTGGTACGTATGGAAGGGCTGTGTCGTGTATAGATGGCAATGAAGTTGTCAGCACTGTCAGAGACACACCGGTGCTCACAGGAAATATGTTTCCGTTACTACCGTTTTAAAAATGTCTCTTTTTTGCTTTCAGTTCATGTGAACATGTACGCCTCCTTTTGCATCCTATTTATAATTTCATCCATTTTTGCAGCTTAGAACAGAGTCATTTCTGCTTATATCTTTTCATTCAGCTTTTCATCGTCCTCTTTTGGGACAGGCGGGCTCGTAGGAGTATGCAACAAAGGCGAAACATGGTGCGATTTGAACCTGGCCCCTGTCTTCACCTACTCAGTCTGAGGCGTCCGCATAGTGCATTGTGGGAGCTGGGTGTGAGTGCATAGGAGGAAGCGGTGCCGCAGCGTCCAGGGGCCCATCTGGGCATTATGCGCATGAAGGCTCCGCCCCGTCGTAAGTTCCTGCTCCGTCTGTCGAAGCAGCTCGGAGACACCGCATGGCAGAAATCTGTTCCTCCCCTTTCACCGTGGGGGGCAGCTTAGGTGGGGACGGGGTTGTTCTTGTGTGTGTGTGTGTGTGTGTGTGTGTGTGTGTGTGTGTGTTGGAATAGCTTGCTTCTGTGTTTGTCTGTGTGGGCCAGTAAGCATGAGTAATTTAGGGATTGCAAGGACTGTCTCCACATATGCCCTGTGCAGTCCCAGCCTTGTGTGTGTGAGTGCACACATTTGTCCTCTCTCTGAAGATCACTTATTTTTAAAAGTTGCCTCTCCTCCTCCAGCCTCCTTTAAGAAGCTCCTTGTTCAGACGTCCCGGCGTCCTGTGTTCCCTCCCTCGCTCCACTCTGTATAATGTACTCTGTGACCTTGGCGAGAATGATCCAGTGGCAGATTGCTACATGGTAGGGGCACAGTAGCTATTATTTTGAGTCAGTGCAGGATAGACTGCCAATATTTCTTCCAAACAGGATGGGGGAGGTCAGCTGACCAAAATCAATCTCTGTTACATGCTTCACTATAACTCTTCAAAGCAGGTTCATGGCGAAGATATATTTCTGGCATTATTGCTCAGTTGTTTTCCCATCTCTGCTGTCTCCAGATGCCCTTGCTTTTTTGGCTTTTGCAATAAGCTCAAAGGGGGAAGAAAAAGCTGGAAGTAAATGGGGAAGCATGCAAATTAAGAATGCAAACGGTAGATAAATAAATGTGCGAGATTTGCTCATGGGTAGCGCTGTGGCTCACTGATTAGGACTGTTGCCTCAGCGCAAGAACGTTCTGTGTTCTGACCCGACCTGGAATGTGAAGTTAATATGTTCTCCCCATGTGTGTGTGGGTTTTCTTCACCACAGACAGGTAGGTGAATTGAATAATGTATCCTGCATCCTGCCCAACGCGTGCTGAGATTGACTAAAGCCCCCTGTGACACTGAAGAGTATAAGCAGTATAGAAAATTAGACTTTCTCTGGTGTATCTGCAGAAGAGAGTTTAAATATATGTTGTTTTTGGTGTAATTTCCCTTTACTAAGTGGGTAAAAACAAGATGCATTTATTCATTCATGCACACCAAGTGGATGTCATCCCTTCTTTCCTCGTGAGATCTGTGTTTGAGTAAGAGATATTAATGTAGGCCCCAACAGGATGTGCCTCCATCTTGCTGGAAGGGGATAATGGAGCCAGTGCTATAGTAGGTAGTCCTCTCCATAGCAACTGTTTCCGTTGCTAGGTTACAGTATGTATGGAATGCATGGATGGCTTCAAAGTTGTACTCTTCAGAGTCTAGACAGTTTCCCCACCCTGAATAGAGGCGGCTTTAAATGCATGTGTTGAGTGGAGTTGGCTTGATTGTGTTTAAGGCCACGGCAGCATCATCTCTTTTACTTACCTCTCGCTGTTTTTAAAAAATCGACCACCTCCCACCAGCCTCGCCTCTTTCCTCCCCTCCCCTCCTTTGCCCCACTCTTTCTCGCCCCTACCCATCCTCCCATACAGCAGAGGGTAGTTGGCACCAGTATAAAGCTTCAGCCTCCTCCGACGACTCGTGCCTGACTCTCTGCCAACCTGTGTGAAGCTAGAAAGAGGAATAGCGAGAGGGAGGGAACTGGAAGAGAGAGAGGGAGAGAGGGAAAGAGAGAGAATGGATTTTTTTGGAAGGAAATAAACAGAGCAGCCTGGAAATCGACCTTTCCGTCACCAGTTTTGGCATCCAGGGATAGTACCTCTCCCGTGTCTCTGCATGAGGGGGCAGCAGCGCTTGGACTTCAGTTTTACGGGTGAGAAACACAGGACCCACGGGTAGAATCGAAGGGTAACAAAGACTAAATACCATCCGAAACAAGTCAAACTGGACGTTATTATCCGCTAAGCAACAGATAGATTGTTGTGCCCTTGACTGATGGTAACCATAATACAAGCAGGGCGGCAGGGTCCGATGTTTTGGTTCTGGTCCAGCCGCCTACAACCACCATCCTAAAAGCAACAAAAGGTGACCAAAGTATTCCGTTTCAGTCCCGCTGTACTGTATAGTCTGCACTGCGCTTTCCAGATATCCTCGAAAACAAAGGCGCACAAAAGAAATTACGCCCATATCTCATTCAAGTTGGGAAAAAAAATCCTTTTCATGAATCCTTCCCCCATATTCAGCCTGTTTTCTTCTTTTGTAAACTCAGTCAGTCACCCTCCCTGCTTGTTTTTTGTCATCCTCTGTTCTTTCTTTTGCTGGCGTAGTGAGGCAGCGTAGTGAGGGTATTCAGCCAGTTCTTTCTCTGTGTTAGGTGGGGTAATTCTGGCAGAATGGGGTGTGGGCGCTGGGCTGGCAGGGGGGAATGCTGGGCTAGGCACAGTGAAAGGAGCCAGCCTGGCACCACCTGGACCTCTGCCAGCTGCTCCATGGGAGAAATACCCACAGCAGAGTTCGGTGTGCGAGCGATTGTGCGGCTGATTGCGTGCCTGTGTGCGTGCAGGAGGCTGTGCACGTGTGAGAGGAAAGTGAGGGATGCTGGGAAGGTGGTGCGAGGATGAGAGTGTGAAGTGAAGATGGAGAGACGAGAGGGCAAGGGAGGGGGTTGGGGGGAGTTGGCTCGGAGTTGGCTTCTCTGGACAGTGCTGTGTCGGCGTGTTCTTGGCTGTCTTCATTTTTACCTCTCTTTTTTTTGTTTGTTTATTTGTTTGCTTGTTTGTTTTCTCTGTGTTCTCTCTTGGATGGAGTGCTTGGTCTTTTTATATAGCGCCCAAAGGCATGGTGGTCTGAAAGCCAAAAGAATCCTTCACTGCCTCTCTGCTACCCTCATCTGTTGCTTCTCACTGGCTATTTACTCCTTTTATTGTTTTGGCAGGCTGATCTCTCCTCCTCCCACTCCTCCTCCTCTATCGCACACTTGTCTCTCTCTCACTCTCACATTTTCTCTCTCCGTCATTTGGCAACTTCACTACTTTTTATCTCCGTGGCCAGAAAATGCAGGACAAGAGGGCGAGAGTGAGCAGAGGATGGAGACTAAACAGATTCACAGGAGAAGGATGAAGATTTCTTCTGTCCTCCCACCACCTTAAGTTACCCCTGTGGACTGAGAATATTTAGCCAGCACAGTCACTGACACAGATACACTTTGATTGCAGTTGACTGTGCCCGTGAACATGACCTGGCAGCGCCAAACAACCTGCTGTTAAAAGACAGAACTGTCGCACAACAGGAGGGCAGGAAGGGACAGCCTGAAGGCAGCCCAAGCCTCTGTGACATTTTCGGAGTCCTTTATGCTTCTGCAATCTGTTACTGAACAGAAAAACCAAACAATTTTGTCTAATATCAAAAAGTGCCCTTAAGGTGGCACACCAACACAGATGTTATCAGCTCAAGTGCTGTGGTGCTCCTTTTACTTCCTGTATTCTTCAAAATACTTGTTAATCTTTAAAGGGCGACTTGAGTGTTTTCCAAGCTGGACCCTATGTTTCCGTCGTTTTGCATCTAAGTGACAAACGGGAAAGACAATTTTTAAACTTGTCCCAGTTTTGACTGAGAATGCTGCAGCTGGCAGCAGCACAAAAGGCTGCAATGTAACCTCTTGGGGCATTTGTGCACCGTCAATTTACGTTGACTGAAAGTGCTTGTTTTTTGTCACTGACAGGCTCAGATTGTTATTACAAGTGTCAGAAAACATTATGGAAAGGATCCCTACAGACATCGACCTCCTTGTTAAGGAGACTTTGTTTTAACAAGAAGCAGTCCTAAAATTGTTATCATTAAACCCAACAGACCTTTGTACCAATCAACTATTTATTTGTTGCATGGTTTGTGGTTGTGGAATGATTTAACTGTCCACACATCCTGACCTCACACCAGTCCTTATTCCTTGTGAACCACACTCCTTCTCTCCTTCTCTTGCTAGAGGCCTCTCCTCTGTCAGATCAGCATGTAGAAAAAGAGCCTCTTGGTTGAAAGGCGCTGTCCAGGATTTAGCCAAGTTTTGGTGGATCAAAGGATATTACAGCTCCTGATATCCAGTTGGAAACTGATGTGGCATGGAGGTCCATCTATCCATCCATTTTTATCCGCTTATCCGGGGCCGGGAGGCCAAGCAAAGCACCTCAGACTTCCCTCTCGCCAGCATTGCTTTCAAGCTCCTCCTGGTGGACCCTCCAGGCCGGATGAGATATGTAATCCCTCCAGCGTGTTCTGGGTCTGCCCCGGGGACTCCTACCAGTGGAACATGCCCAGAACACCTCTAATGGTAGGTGCCCAGGAGGCATCCTGATCAGATGCCCCAACCACGTCAACTGACTCCTTTCGACGCGACGGACCAGCAGCTCTACTCCGAGATCCCTCCGGATGTCCGAGCTCCTTACCCTATCTCTAAGACTGAGCCCAGCCACCCCACGGAAAAACTCATTTCGACTGCTTGTATCCGTGATCTCATTCTTTCAGTCACGACCCAGAGCTCATGACCATAGATAAGGGTTTGGACGTATGATGGACCAGTAAATCGAAAGCTTCACCTTCCAGCTCAGCTCCCTCTTCACCACGACAGTCTGACACAGTGCCCGCATCACTGCAGAAGCCGCACCAAACCACCGATCCATCTCACGCTCCATTCTACCCTCACTCATGAACAAGATCCCTGCCTAGCAGGATGCTAGTTCAGCTGGTGCCATCTTCCCTATCTTTTCTTTTCTATGTTTGCTAGATAGCTAGAAGTCGGCAGGAGGAGAGTTTACAGGCTAGTGAGGTGATTTCTTCATCCCGATGAGTGACTCACAGCTGCATGCCACCATCGTCCAAAGCCAACCACAGAAAGCACCACTGAGACTTGCAAAATAATGCCATAGTGCCTCCTCCTGTACTGCCTTTATACGTGGATTTTGCGCATCCAGTGCATCAAAACATTGTTTTCTAGTTGGAGCTGCGCCTCGTTTTCAAACTGTATGCTTTAACTCAAATGAACAATGACAGCAATATAGTCCACGACGACCAGCGCTAAGATCAACCTGCGTAGTTGTCCCTCCATTGTGACATTAGAAAGTGCCACATTTATCTTGCAAGTGTAGTCTTTCCAAATGGAAATTCCGACCAATCAAGAGCAGCTTTCTTGCACAAGGCATTTGATCTGGTCGGCTTGTAAACGCTGCCTTGAGAACACGAACCAACTCTAGGCAATTATACAACTTTGTAACAAAATTAGTCCCTTTTTTGACCAAAGCAAGACAACTCTAGGTCTGAAAGCACCCTTAGAATAATAATCTGAGTCTGTCAATTGCAAAACAAAGCACTTCTAGTGGATGTAAACTGACAGGCTGAATTGCCCACAGTCGTTACATTGCGGCCTGTTTCAACATTGCTGTCTGCAGCGGTTTGCTCAGCACTGGACATGTTCTCATGGGTGATTTAGACACAAAAACATGGAAACATAGAGTCCAGGTTGGAAAATACCAAAGTTACCCTTTAAGGTCCAGGCACTGTTTCTTTTCAATGCTTCTGTGCAATCTTTACAGTCATCACTCAGTGTGGAATAAACTGGAGGTAACTGGGCTCTAACCTGTTGTCACGGCTACAGATCATCCCGGGCCTATCTATGAAATGAACTATTATGGCTCTATCAGATTAGAAATTGCTTGTATTCAGGTCAGTGTCACACATGGCATCTCTGAGCGGCCAGAGAGCAATCGCACATTGAACTTAGAGCAAGCATCCATTATTGGTATGTGCCTAAGCTCTTAGTGTACCCTGTGGCCTGTTTATCTGTAGACTAATATTAGTGGTTGCAGTACAAACCAGCCTTGCTTAGTGGAGATTTGCACGCTAAGTCACCTCAGTCTTCTTAAACCCTAATCCTCCTCACACATCTGTGGGCTACACACACACACACACACACACACTTCCTTTTTAGTGCTCTAATTCCATGCAGCACAGTTGGCAGTAGAGTGCCACCCCCCTGCCACCTCTCAGCACTCCAGTTTGTTTTACTTATCGGGTATTTTTAACAAAGTGAAGATTAGGATGGCATCGGGTCTACTTGCGAAGCCCTCCCCTGCTCGTGAGGTTATGCAGGCGCGTGCCCCTCATGTGTCGTCATTGGTTCGCTTTGTGGACACCCAGTGGTGCCAAGCCACTTAATACAGTCACATTCGAAGGCATATAGTCGAGTTAGAGAGAGATCAGGAAATAACTGCGTGATAGTGTTTAATTGTGGGTATTGAGGAGAGGACAGCAGGGATAGAATGGCGGTCAAAGCCGTGTAATCTCTTAAATGTCTTCCAGCACAGAAGCCTCCGGCTCTGATCCGCTGGCCTGGGTCAGCCTATAACGAAGTGCAGACCTAGGAGGCCTAGTTGGGGCCGCTAATGGGCCTCTTTACACACACACTGTAATTTGTACTGTTGAAACACAGTGTTATGATTTGATTCCACATTCACACACTGTTTCCCTTTACAGACAAGCATGCAGTTAATGGGAATCCCACTGTGGAGCCTTTTCCAGAAGGCATGGAGACCATCATGTTTGGTGAGACTGCACAATCACACATTTTTGTAATCAGAATGAGCCCAATATGGAATCCTCTGTTACCAGTTTGTAGTTACTGACACATTTTTTGATAAAATATGTGGATGGTATGGTAGCACAGAGGCAGCAATACTGTGTGTGTCTGTGTGTTTGCATGCTGTCGTTACATCCAGGTATGGGCTGCTTCTGGGGAGCTGAGAGACTTTTCTGGAAGATTCCAGGAGTCTTCTCCACACAGGTTGGTTATGCCGCCGGCTTCACACCTAACCCCAATTACGAGGAGGTCTGCTCAG
This sequence comes from Cephalopholis sonnerati, assembly GCA_019142605.1. Lineage (NCBI taxonomy): Eukaryota > Metazoa > Chordata > Actinopteri > Perciformes > Serranidae > Cephalopholis > Cephalopholis sonnerati. Next base: position 24,462,131 of record JAGQAX010000015.1, on the reverse strand, counting down.
GTAATACACTCGGCACCTTGTGCACATTTTCACATACGCATGCCCTCTACTCTTTGATATATGTTACCTGATCGTATTCCCTCCCTGGGAGGAGGTGGAGTGGCCTGGCAGGACATTTCTCTGTGAAATCAGTCAGGGTTCAAGAGACCAAAAAATGCAAAGGGAAAAAGAAAAAGATACAGAGTCGGAAAGGGTGTTTTTAAGTACAGCGCTCTCATCCTCTCGCCGCCTTCCCTTCATCTGCAGTCAACTACTCAGAATGCACTGCTCCAGATGGGCTGCACCCCCCGTCCCCACCCCCCCATGACCTACTTGTAAGGATTGGGCTCTGTACTGTGCTGTACTGCGGCGTTTTTGCCAACAGAGGTTACTGTGTATGAAGCGCCATAAATGGGCTTCTTTTCCTGCGACTGCGACTTGGCGAACATGATGTCGGAGATACAAGCTTGAATTCTGTGTATTTGTTATCAAAGCCTTTGATAATGTTTGGCTACATGTCTAAGTCCGAATTAGTTTCTTTCCGTTTTCCTCATTGTGAGATTCAAACAGATTCATGTAGGGCGTTGATATATAATTCAAATGAAGACGTCTAGCTCTGTCTTATTCTGTGCGCCTCTCGTGTGTTTTGGGAGTCGTGAGCTGTTAGTTTTGGGCTCCTCCATTTCGAGGGCGCATCATTACAGGCAGGCATGGAGTCTAGGTGCAGGCGCAGCATGGGGGACATGGAGAGGAGGGGAAAGATGCTTTGGGCTTGGCTGGCAGACTTTCTGAGCAGAGCCCTTCAAGGGATTGTATGTTTCCTATCTGTCTGCCTCTCCCAGTCTCCCTTTCTGTCAGCTTCCCAGCAACAAGATGGTCAGCTACGGAGGCTGAGATGGAGACAGATGACAGAAAGAGAGAGATTGAGAGCTGCAGCAAGTGAGGAAATGGGTAAAATAAACTTTTTGAGGGGAAAGAAAATTTGAGGGAAAAAAGTGTGTGTGAGAGAGAATGGTTGCCTGTCCATCGGCTGAGAGAGTGCAGGCGTCGCTCCAGTGGCCATGACGGAGCAGAACACTGCGACGGCATGAGACCGAGGAGCTGTCAACACAGCTAGGGCTGGACAGATAGACGGACGGACAGAAAGAAGGGGATGATGGAACTGTCAGCAGAGCCAGGGAAGGATGGAAGGACAGGCAGATAGCTAGCTGGATGGTCTGACAGACAGATATGGGAGAGGTTGAGGTGCAGTCAAATTTGTCTCGGGAGGACAGACAATACAGACAGCTGAGAGATGGATAGAAGGAGATGTTATTACCAATCAGCATATTTTATCTTGACTAATTCGCAGTACAGTCCACTTTGCAGTGTGTTTGCAATACAGAATAAAGAGCTGATGTTAGAACCATTTGTGCTTTAGCTCAACAGTGTTGTAGCCGGTTAAATCCAAATATCCTTATTTTTGATTGACAAAAAAGGTTGCCGAGGTTGTCACTTAGTACGTTTACATGACATTTGAGACATCTGATTTATTGTGTAAGTCAGACTAAAACCAGACTTTTGAAATACATATTAACATCTTAGTCCAACTGAAATTGTGCTAAATCAGATTTCTCAAAGTCGGACTAACACACGCTGATAATGCAATTGGGAGTCGAATTACTCCTGCATGTATACAACCAGTTGGACCCAAACTGGCCGAGGTGCTTAGCGCATGCTCCACAGTGTCCGCCCAGACTTTGACTTGGAAGTTGAAAGCATTAAATGCGTAACAGAAGAAGCAACAACATGGTGAAATCTACATTGTTATCTACCATGGTACCGGTTTGCTACTGTAGCTAACTTGTTTGTCGATTGTTTGGTCTGTGACGTAATCGTTCAACTGCAAAAAGGTCCAATACTTACAACTTTAAAGAGGGCATATCGCCACCTGTCATAGTGGAGTCAGACATACCTCGCTCCGTACTTTTATACTGGGCATAGGACAGGACTGCGATTAAGTGTGGCCTAGTCGAGCTATAACTGTAGCTCCACTTAACTGTGCATGTAAATGTACTGAATGTCTTTCACAACAGCTTTGGCAAAAATGTCCACTTGGACTCAAGGATGAACTGATTATATTGTGGTGGTCAAAGGTCAAGGTAACTGTGACCCCAAAAAACATTTTTTTTGGCTATAACTCCAGAATTCTTACGCTAATTGTTTTAGCATATGTTGTAGTACAGTGGTTTCTGACTGGTTTGGCCACAAGGTCCAGATTTCTCCTTGGTCTTTAGTTCAAGGTCCACACAGTTCAATTATATTGGCGTCATACTTGCGTTTGGCCATGTCATTGAGCTAGTTTTCTGTCTCTGTCAAGTATCTGTCCATTAGTCACTCACTCTACAGCAGGAAACGGCACTTCAAAGTAAAAGCTTTGTGCCGGAAATTCACTGTACTTCAAAATAAAATGTGGGTTTTTTTTTTTTTTTACAAACTTGACACATTTGCGAATCACTTGCGGCCTATTCAGAATGGGTTGAGACATGGATGTAAACTATAACTGCAACTGGTTTGCAGAGGCATTCAACCACAAGGTGTTTATTTAGTAGTTTAATATTTCAGCAATCTACAGTATTTTACAGGAGGTTTCAAAATATAGAGATATGTATCCTGTATCTCAGTATAACCTGAAAATATTGCGATATTATGTATAGGCCATATCACCTAGCCCTAGCTGGCCCTCAAGTCAGCAGGCGGCAGGACCACAGTAACTGAAGGCACCCTCACAGGGACTGGATCTGAGTATAGCTAGAAAACCTGAAGTTATAATCAGTGAGCAAGTCAGAAATGTACTGAGAAGTGAACCAGAGTCAGTTTGAGATATAAATGCTCTAAGTTTTGATGTATTTAATATATTATTTAAGTGATAAAATGCTTAACCTGTGATATTGGTAATGTGGTGCCAATGATACGAGTCCAGTTTTCGGCTTTGCCAAAGTTTAGGCATCTGAAGCTATTGATTAAAGTAAGATAAATATCGTGGTCATGGTTAAAAGACACCAGCGTTCCCTTTTGGTACAGGACTAGGCATAAACTGCTTTCCCCTTTGTCAGTGTCACCTGTTTTGTTCACCATGCAGCTTCTGTCTTTCCTATTTAGAGAATACCGTAACTACTCTCAGAACCACCAGAGGAGGCTTGTAAGGAAACATAAACACAGCTCATTTTAAGTGTTTAAACATGCGGCTAGTGTTGTCGTTTTTCTGGTGAGGATGTTCTCCTCATGAAGTTTTACTATTTTCAACAGCAGAGAACAATTAAACAAAAAAGGTGATGATTTGGGAGGCCACCCTCACCCCGAAGGCTGTTCACCTTGCTGAAGTGTCCTTCAGCAAAAACACTGAATCTCTAGCAGCTTTAGTGGCTTCACTTCTCAGCCTTTCACCCCATTCAGATGGGACAAACGTGAAACATAGTGGTGCATATTATATTTTTACCGAACAGGTCTCGACAGCTAGTTTTGCCATGTTTTCAATTTGCACTGCTTTCTACCGTTTCCATAAGCTATCTCCCTGCTGGCTGTAACCACAGCGAAATCTGTCCATATGGTGAGAGTTTGTGTACTGTGTATTGTGATGGCGACAATTGGTTGTCAGCTCACCTGGGCCTTTGGCTATATACGCTGGCACATGTGCTTCCTCTTGCCTCTCCCTTCCTACAGCTGATGTCCACCCTGCAGCCTCCTTTTTTTGTTTTTCAACACCTCCGCGGCACACGCCACACATATATGCATTGCTTACACGGCTAGCGTCGCTGTCTCCCACTCCCTGTTGTTCATTTGAATTAATCTTAGTTTTAATAAATTCCATTTGTTTTAAATATGTGTGAACCACCTTGTCGTCATGTTCTTTTCGCCACAGTATGTACATAGTAAAAAAAAGGTGCTCATGGCTCTAGCAAACACTGACTATTCACTGTCATGACTGACTGCTAGAATTCACTGAAAAATGTGCCTATTCTTGATTTTGGGTAACAAATGTTTAAACAGGTGAAGTCTTCCCTGTTCATTTGGCATGAGATGATCCTCTGGGCGTGCCAAGTGTCATTTAGAGACAGAAAGTGGGTCTCAGGCCAGATGCATGAATTTGGCAGCCCTTCTCCTATTGTCTGCAATGCACCTGATGCATCTATCTGAGTGTGTGTGTATGTGTGAGTGAGAGAGAGTGTGTGTGCTGTATGTGTATGTACACCTGTGCACGTGTCTGTGTAATGTGTGACAGCGGGGGATGGCTGCTATTGATATAATCCTAAGCTAACACTGCTGTATTTACATTTAGCCAAAGGTATATGTTTGCATTGAGGTATGTGAGTACACCTTTTCTGCTGTGAATCTGTGTGTGTGTGTGTGTGTGTGTGCACATGCACCCGCATGTGAGACCTAAAGCCTCCCCCATGTTTGAGAATGCCTGCAGGCAGCTTGTTGAAGCTTTGGGGTCCTGGCAGCTGCAGACAGGAGCGAGTGTCTATGTGCTTTTGGCGACTTTCACCATAAGCCTTAACCTTTGCTGTGCCTTCTCCCTCTCCGTGTGCACCTCTCTTTTTCTCTCTCCCATGTGCCATGAGTGTGGATTCAACCCAAATCCCTTCTACCTGTGGCACATGCACTCAATGACATCTACATGGAACACACAAGGACGCTGCTCATGATCTCACAGCAGGCAGTTTGTCCAGTTTGAGAAGACATGCCGACGTCAATTGTTGTGTCCAGCATGTTGAGCATAGACGTCATATTACATCTGACTAATCCAAGTTGTCATTCTCCTTTAGGTCTAACCGGTCACACCGAGGTGGTGAGGGTGGTCTTCTCCCCTAAAGAAGTCAGCCTTGAGGAGCTGCTCAAACGCTTCTGGGAACACCACGATCCCACGCAAGGTAGCAATGCGCACATACACACAAACCCAAAAGTCGCCCTCAAATAAGACCCGTCCCGAGGGTCACAGGGTGTATTAGAGCAGAAGGATGATGCCCAGACGTGTGCCTGCGTGTGTTGTGATGGGGGGGGGGGGTCTCAGGGGTGTAAGTCAATGCCAGACAGTGTTAATGTGTCTGAGATCCAGCCATCCATGGAGAGACACACCAGTGTGGTGCATGTTCAAGCCCTAACTGCAGAAAACCCCCTCTCTGTGTTAGAGCATGTGCATGGCATGTGCCTTTTGTCATTCACTTCACATAAGGGCTTCCGCCTGACGCAATGGCGATACTAAATTCAGTCTTTTTGGGGTTGAATAATGTTTGTGAATTTATGTTTTATTGTGCATAGTGCATTTGATGGGTGGGTTTAATCCCTTGACGGCAATTCTGAAGTTGTTAATCACGGGAAAGTGGTGAAACTTTGCTGTGATGGTGCAACATTTCCCCCGAATGATTCAACAGAGTTATCTGCAAATGCTTTTTGACTCAGGTTCTGATCCATATTCCTACACTTACACACTCTGTACAGTGTGCCAAATGTGTTTAACTTGAATCCCGGTCTCCTCAGCTCTCCTCTTTAATGACACATGTCTCTTCCCCACCCGTCTCTCAACCCCCCAGCGGCGACAAGAACCCCATCCCCCCATAACCCATCTCTCCATCTCTTCAGGTCTCTTGTTTTTTTTCTGCTCACTGGAGGAGGTGATGTAAGAACATTAATGCACCGGGAGGGCACAGGGAGGGTGTGTGTGCATGTGTGTGTTTGAGAGAGAAAGGACAGGCAAAGAGGTACTCTGCTCACTCATACTGAATGTAGGGAGGGGCATGACAAGTTGGGAAGAGATGGATCAAAGATTCATAGGCCCGACCTTCAGCCTTAAAACCAGCTTACACACATACACACACATTCAGTGACGTTGCCCACATCAGTTCTGTCATCTCTTTTGCATCTGTCATGGTTGTTCTCTCATTCGCCGCGTGACCCAAATGCACTAAAACGTTCGCCATGTTTGTGCATCTACCTCAAAAAGCAGACACATCAGCTGTATGTTTTCGTATGTTCTTCACGTTCCACTTCACCTGTTCGACTAAAAGTGGGTTGACAAAAAAGAGGCAGAGGCGGAAGTAACTGTTTGAGGTTCTTGTGTGAACCACATCATCCCGATCAGAGGAGATTCTCCCATTCACTGTAGCCAAGGGCAGGGACACGTCTTACTACGGGCAAAGGCACAGGCAGAGTCGAGCCGACACGCCACAGGGCAAAGGCAGTGAGGCCAAAAGTGTAGTCATGCATTTCCCCTGACTCACTGCCTTGTCTCATCTCATGTTTTATTAATAGCGTGCAGCTTATTGACTATGAACTCCGCTACTTGTTTGTTTTTTTTTGTTACAGTTAAGACCAGGCGACATGTTCCGAAATAACCACAAACTCAAATATACTTTTTTTTTTTTTCCTGGGAGTGTTACTCCTTGTGCGTGACTTAAATGTGAATCCCTGCCGTTTCTCTCTCCTCCGATTCTGGGTTCACGTGTAGCAGAAATTCCTCTGATTTGACAAATGTGGCGTGGAGTGGTGGAAAGGGGCCCGCTGGCTGTGCCTTCACGCATGCTTAAGCTCCAATTTATTCTGTCCACCTTAGAGCCGGGCTTAAAAGAGAATGGAGAAATTAAGGAAGTTCGCTCGTTTCCCTTTCAACTGCACAGAGTCACCAGAGATCATCATATATGGAGACGAGCCCAGGAACATTATGAATTCTGTTTTCTCCTGACACCATCAACACAGAGCCCATCCTGGTTTATATAGACACACTGTGCTGGAGTGCATGTGGAACTATCATATACAGATGCATATTCAGTTGCATGCAATACTTCCTTTTAATGCGTGCGTGTGTATCTGAGAGTGTGTGTGCACATATGTGTGTGTATGTGTTTTGAGATCTGTGCCTCTCTGCTTTGCCTCAGTTCAAAAGGGTTTAGTCCCGACAACGTGATGTCGGGCTGCGTCAGCTCCACCAATCCCAGCCTGGATAGCAACATTAGCAGCCAATCAGAAACTCCCAGCAGCCTTTGCTGTGTGCCCTCTTTCCATATTCAGCAACACTAGTCTCAATCTGCTGGCTTCCCTGGGATGTTGCATAAAGACCCCCCATTCAACACGCTCCCATATTATAAGTTTCTTACGTCTGCAACTCTTCAGTAACATACCTTCACACGTGTGTGCACGGAAACACTCGAGCACGGATGAACTCGGAGCAGTCGATGTGACATCTGCGTGTCAGAGGGCAGCAGCAGCAGCAGCAGCTCTGTTGCCGGTTGAAAACATGATTTTGATGCATTTAGAATGATCACTGGTGAGATGCAAACACGTCTTGCTGTTCTTTCACACACTGCAGATCAATTGCGCACACATTTCCATACACGAGCATACTGTTCACTTCACATTATGCACAAGTGCTCATTATGCCTACTCATAGACAGCTTTACTCCATTTGTGCATGCATGCGAATAGGCACAACTACACACACACATACTGTGCATGCAGAAGGGTGCACACAGCTGCACCGATGGCATGTCACTTATTGGATACTTCCTTGTTACAGAACGTAGGCCCCGCATCACTCCCTGTATCCCTGGTCCCCCTAACTCCCACTGGAGGGTAGAAGCACTTCTTCACCCTGCCAACCTGTCAAGTCGTCCCTCTATTTTACTCCACTTCTTCTCCCACAGTCGTGCTACCACCCTTTATTGCTCCTTAACGTACTCAAACATAAGGTCACCTCCGCTCCTCTGCTCTCTGTTACTGTGATTTCTTACGCCTCTTTTCTCCTCCACCTTTCAGTTTCCCCCCATCCATTCTTCCACATTCTTTCCCAGCTTCCTGCTCTCCTCCTGTCTCATCCCCACCCCCCTTCCCTCCTCACCCGTCTCACCTGCACCCCCCCCACCCCTGTCCTCTTTGCAGCGAGCAGAGCGGAGGGGCGAGTGAGTGAGCAAACGGCCCGGAGCCCGTCAGCACATCCGCAGAGCAGCGCAGTGAGTCGACCGCTCCCCGAGGCCATCCGCTCATCACACAAACACACTCGCATCCACTCACTCCACTTTTATCTCTTAGTCACTCTCTCCTCCCTGCTCCTCATCCTCCCTCCCCCCCATTTCCCCGTTCTCCCATCTCTTCCTCTGTCGCCCCCCACCCCCCCCATTCCGCCGCCCTTCTTCTTAACAACCGAGGCTTTCCCCCTCCTCTTTGTTTCCTCCTCTTCTGTTTTCCTCTCCTTTCCTTTCCTTCCCCTCGCCTCGTTCCCTCCATCCTCTCTATTTTTTGAGGCCATGCAGTATTTATGGTGTGGGCTGCTGATGCTGCGTCAGTGAACAGCGATAGACACAAAAACACAAATGCACAGCTAAGATGGCCGAGGCGGCTGTCCTCATTTGATAACGTCTGCACGTACATGCATGCTCACCCTTGTAGGTAGACGCTGGAGTCACACGGCAGAAAAGAGATATATTACAGGTCTATGAAATAGGTGGGTGCAATTCAAAAATCAGTCAAGGTGGCCATTTTTATTCATATGAGCTTTTCTTTTTATTTTATCAGCTGCATTGTGTCGTCATTGCGCAGGGTATATACGCTCTCTTAAGCTACAGAAATAGCTTATCACATAGATAACAACAATGGCTTATCTCACATACACACAGGCACGATAAGGTCAGATCGCAAAATAGACATAAATCAAGCTGTCTTCCATCTGCCGAGTCACGCTGGTGGCAGTTACTTTCTGACAATTAAGTGAGCATGAATATTCCTTTATATAATATCGTCACCCCAGCTGGCTGCGACACACGCCAATTCCCTGTTGGGGTCCCCCCGTGTCCCCCCTGTGTCACCACATCCCTCAATTTAGGGTTGCCCCAGCCATCTAAAGCCAAACCCCGCAGGAGGTGACCTTGACCTCTGACCTGTGACCTCTGCCACCCCCACACTTCTTACCTCAACCCCTTCCCTGTTCTCTGGTTGGCTGAGAATGGCGTGCTCATTACCAGGTGTCAGTTATTACACCCTCACACACACTGACAATCCTAATTTATGGAGATTGCGGCACGTGTGTGCGTGCTGTGGGGGTTGAGCTGTGTCTCCGTTTGATTATGTTGAAGTTATGCGTTATATACCTAAAGAGCCTTTTTTTAAAATATAAGTCTGTTTAGTTTTGTTTGACAAAATACTCCGCATTTTTCGCTCACCTTGCGTGGAAATAAATAAATGTAATTTAAACAATATAGAAGAAAAAATGAAACCATAAGGAAGAACGAGCAAAATACAAAGATGGTTCCAACTTCAAAAAAACAAACATCAAATCCCAACCTGAGCTGTAATTGTTGATTAGAGGCAGAGACCTCAGCATCAGTGTTCTGCATAATAATGAGTGACACCGAATTACACACACGAACACAGAAATGCACACAGAGCCTAAATATTTTCAGCGTTAATTTCAGGCTGTCAAAGTTGTCGTTTGAGTGTTGGAAAATTAAGTCGACATCACACAAAATCATGTGAACTGTAATTAAAAGATTTTTTTCTCTGAAATAAGATGCAGCATTCGGAAAAAAAGTACTTTAGCACAAATATATCGCCTGCAGGCAAGTGAACCTAACTTGTGATATTATTAAATTTTGTGTGATAATCATTGGATAATATTCTGGTTTATTTCATTTTAAAATTGCTAAATGTCAGATAGAAATTGAACTCTGTTTCCAAAGCTGATGGTGATGATAGAAATGTTCTACATATATTAGCATCATTTCCTGAAACTGCTGACCTGAACATTATCCTTTTTTTTTTTTTTTTTTCATGGCCCAACTTTAACATACGATATCACAGATTTAAATACGGTGAATTTCACTTGTGCTCTCATCTGGACTGATTTGAGCACAACAGCAGAACAAGCTCTACTTGTTAGATTTAGATGCAGCTAAAAATAAACAGCGTAAGGGCCAGAGTCACAGTGCTCTGACAACATGCCCAGAACCATGAAGTGATCATGTTAGAGAGCACCGCTCCAGCAGAGAAAATAACACGGAAGCTGAGGAGAGATACAACAGATTTTTTAAAAGACATGACGATAGTTACTGCAGTAAGCTACACGGTGTGCACCTTGGACTCGTACATATATATATATTTATATACGCGCGCATGCACGGCACTAATGCCAAGACGCACACACAGCTTCGCTGCTGGTTTAAGGTTGCCTCCGTATGTGTGGTGTCACCATCTGACAGCCAGCAGCGCGTCGCTTTCTGTTTTGCTCTGTATGTTTGCATATGTCACATATTCACTCCCCTTAGTGTATACATTCTGTTTGTGTATGTGTGTGTTTGCACGTGCAGGCAAGTGTATGTGTGTGTCCGCTGGGGATGCTCTCACCATCCCAACTCCGTACTCTGCCTCTGTCTCCAGCGCGTCAGGAGCGGCTTACATAAGAACAGGGCAAAAATAGCAGCTGAGAGGGGAGAGGAGGAGAGGGCTCTGCTGGCACGCACACAGTCGTAACGGGACCGCGGGGCACGGCACAACCCTGAGTACTATCACGCACACACACACACACACACAGGGAAGACTGCAGTTATCAGGCGTTATATTTCTTTTTATTTGCGGTGCACTTTTTTGACAGTATAGTAGAAATAACGATCGCTGGTTAGACGCCATCAGCGTGAAAAATGCCAAATAATCCTCGCTGATGTTTCAGCTCAGGCGCAGGGGTTAGGGTGCTCTCGCTCTAGACCTGAAGTGGGTGAACAAGCATTGCATTGTGTGACAGTGTACGGAAATGCAGGTGGAGGATCGGTATAAAGAGGTAAAAGAAGAGGAAAAAAGCAACTATTTGAGATTGTTCATTAGTGCTCACTCTGCTGCAGTCTAATTGGTACGCACTGCCAAGTGCAATAATTTCGAATTCACTTCAAATGTTTTTCCTCCACGCTCAGAAGGATGCAAAAAGTCACCAATTACACAGAAACATTTCTTAATTGCGGACACTGACAATAGCTTGACTGCTGAAATGTTTATTCTTTCGTCTCCGTAATTAAATGGGCTTTTTTTTGCCTCATTTGCAATCTTTTCTTGTTTTACATCTATTTGAGTGCTCCTGAAATACTGAAGGAGTGAGGGAGCTGAAAGAGATGGAGGGAAAGGAAAGGAGGGGACGGTAGGTAAAGAGGTGGAGAGGTGAGGCTAATCTCAGCTCTTACAGTTGTTAACGGATGAAGGATCGTCGTGTAAAAAAGACGCCAGGGGAGAATAAGCTGGGGTCAGGCCACCGGTTCTGTAGAAGGGCCGTTACACGCAACGGTACAGCGCTCTCACTCTATGCCGGCCTGTAATTTCTACCTCTGTCTCTTCATCTTCTCCTCCCTCCTCACCAGTTCTTCACCAGCATCCCTTTTAATCTGATTACCTTCTTACTGTTTCATCTCCTTTTTTTAGCCAGCAACTTAAAATCGTCTGGCAACGCTTTCCGCATCCCCACCCCCTCCTCCACCGCCCCTCAACGCACGTATGCACACATAACGTATATTCACTCGTGGTAACAGAGAAAAAGGAACGGAAGGTGGAGGGAAATGAGTGAGTGGGGAATAAGGAACGAGCCAAAGACAGAAGGTGAATGAGCACGATTTGCAGATGGAAGGAGTGAAGGTGAAGTTGGAAGTGGGAGAAATAGCAGGCTTTTATCCTCAACAGCCAGCAGGGACAAGCTGAGCGCTGCCATTTTTTTTGCGTGCCAGGGTAAACACTGGAAGAGATTTTACAGACTTGCAAGAAATCTCAGCGGGTTTAAACACAACAAGCCCAAAAAAGTGTATACATGTACGTTTGTGTGCGCAGGTTTGTGCACGAAATGTCTGCTGGAGAGAGCAGCTACTCCCTCTGAGACTTGCGATACCCCGCCACCCTCCCACTTTGTCTGATTTTTGGCTTCCATTTGTGTCGAAGGGGCTACTTTTACATTTTCTTATTTAGAGGGGGAGCAATTAATTAATATTTTTGGCTTCCTGGGCATAGGTCAGTGACCCTGAGAGGCGGCGTGTGTATGTGTGTGAGCGCGTGTGTGACCTGTAGCCCCTCCCCTTCTGTCCACCCCCCATTACCCTCTGCTTTCAGAGGCAAGGCTCTCATGCATAATGCAGAGAGAACAGGGAGGCTCTCATTAATAATTACTGCCGCCTTTGATGGATGGAGAAAATAACGAAGGGGGCTGTTAAAAATGGAGAGAGCAAGAGAGAGACGGCGGCGGCGGCAGCGGGAGGGGGAATTTTTTTGGGTGGTATTTGTTGCTGTTGTAGTTCTTTGAGGACTGAATGCTTGTGGGGATGGATTTGGACTTGGTATAGTCAAAACTGCGGCTGATAGTTTGGATGGCGTTAATATTTTGATTAGGGAGTATCTCCTCGTCTGATGGTGGAGGAATCTCTGAAGATGTGATGAATCTTAATTGTCTTTGTGTTGGAAGCAGCTACAACCACTCAAGGGTGTTTGTCTCTTGACTTCTCTTTGATATCCTTATCATTAAGTTTGTCTTTGTGATGAAAAGCCTTGGTTGTCTTTACTTTTTTTATAAGAGATATTAATCGTCTACCTTTCCTGCGAAGTAGAAAATGAATTCCTTGTTCTATGAAAACAGCTTTAATCAAATTACAGCAGTCAAACGATTAGTTTCATGATATAATGTTTAAATCATATAAGTTTTCCCTGTGTGTATTATGTCCACACATGATCTTGCACACATATACACAGGCATAGCTGTGTGTGTGTGTGTGTGTGTGTGTGTGTGTGTGTGTGTGTGTGTGTGTTTGAGCTGGTCAGGACGTCGGGGTCAGCAGGGAAGGTCACAGGGAGCAGCAAAGCTACAAGACCCCTGCCAGCCAGCCAATCGGAGTAAAGGCTCTGGTGGACAGCCAATGGCAGAGTGGCTTGGTGGCCTTTGATGGAGGGGCCACCATTAGCCCCGTCACTGAACAACAGCGCTGGGGGCAAGATGGCCGACATCCAACACTGCAGAGATGGAGAGAAAGAGGGTGAGGGTAGACATGGATGCAGAGACAGAGGGAGAGAAACGAGAGAGTGGGTTGAATTTTGGATGGTATAGTAGAGAGATATTGATGGAAATATAAAAAATAGACTGTATATGACTCATATGTTTAAGTAGTAGAATATGAAATCAGGGATGTTTTTAGCCACACTCAGGGATGGCCATGTTGGTACGTGGGTTGGTCCATCACTTTGGTCCAGACTGAAATATCTCAACGACTACTGGATGGATCATTGTGAAAGGTTGACACATTTATGATCTCAGAATGATGAAGCTTTATGACTTTAGTGATCCCCCAACTTAGTAGACTGACATACAGTGTGTAGTTTTGTGTGAAATGTCTCCACAATTATTGGATGTATTGGCATAAAGTTTGGTACACACGTTACCCTTCATGATGAATTGTTATAATTTTGGTGATACTGACGTCTCATCTGGTATTATCACTGGATCAAATGACCGATTACATGCAAAACTATGACATTCCCATGAGCCTCAGCTGTACTTCATTTGATTAGTTCTAACTGACCAGTTTTAGCTTGCTAATATACAAAGCAAAGATAATGACCATGGTCACATTAAACCTGCTAGATATCAGCATGTTAACATTGTGATTTTGTTATGACTAAATTGTCAAGGCACCAACATACACTCACCAGCCACTTTATTAGGTACACCTGTTCAACTGTTTGTTAACAGAAATAGCTCATCAGCCAATCACATGGCAGCAACTCAAAGCCTTTAGGCATGTAGACATAGTCAAGACGACCTGCTGAAGCTCAAACTGAGCATCAGAATGTGGAAGAAAGGTGATTTAAGTGACTTTGAGCGTGACATGGTTGTTGGTGCCAGATAGGCTGGTATGAGTACTGAGTCTTGAGATGGTAGGGTCAGAATTTGGTGTAAACAACATGAAAGCATGGATCCATCCTGCCTTGTATCAACGGTTCAGGCTAGTGGTGGTGTAATGGTGTGGGGGATATTTTCTTGGCACACTTTGGGCCCCTTAGTACCAACTGAGCATGGTTTAAACACCACAGCCTACCTGAGTATTGTTGCTGACCGTGCCCATCCCTTTATGACCACAGTGTACCCATCTTCTGATGGCTACTTCCAGCAGGATAACGCACCATGTCACAAAGCTCAGATCATCTCAAACTGGTTTCTTGAACATGACGATGAGTTCACTGTACTCCAATGGCCTCCACAGTCACCAGATCTCAGTCCAATAGAGCACCTTTGGGATGTGGTGGAACGAGAGATTCACATCATGGATGTGCAGCCGACAAATCTGCAGCAACTGTGTGATGCTATCATGTCAATATGGACAAAAATCTCTGAGGAATGTTTCCAGCACCTTGTTGAATCTATGGCACCAAGAATTAAGGCAGTTCTGAAGGCAAAAGGGGTCCAACCTGGTACTAGCAGGGTGTACCTAATAAAGTGGTTGGTTAGTGTACACTTATTGCCTGCAGTTTCCAACAGTGAGGAAGAGTTGAACCCCAGGGAGCTCAACTCCTTTTGTGCAGCTCTTCTCATGGCATTGCACATGCTTGTAGATTCATGAATAAAGCTGGGTGTATGCACAAAGGCAGAAATATATATATATAGACTCTTTTCGTCTGATTTGTGAAGCTGTGCCTATGCCTGATTCTTTTTTATAAATCTTGATCATTGTGGTTTCTTGATCATGTACACAAGCCTAATTTCCACACCCACAGTTCATCAAAGCCTCCTGAGACGCTGCGTCCTCATGTGAGGACATCACATTTTGGATTTACTTGACCTTATACTTTATTTTACTTAACTTAGACCTGTCGTCCTCATTCATGGACACTTTTTTGTGCTATTTTGTGGTAGCAAGGGCAAAATACACTAATCCATGTAAAAACAAGATGGCAGGCCAAGTTGGTCTGCAGCTGATCCTGACATAAAAGTGGACAAGGTCCAAAACCTGATCACATTTTATGGTTGACCAATTTTAGCATCAGTAACAAGCTAAGACACTATTAATTAGGAAGTACGCCTTTGAAGACATTGGGACTTTATTAATGTGACAGTGTAAAGTTTTTTGTACTTATTGGTTCCTATTTATCCCATATAGCTGGGAGAAATTAAACATGCATACCAAACAAAAGTTCTGGTCTCAGGAGGATAAATTGATGTTGAAGCGTTGTTACTATAACAATATCCATGCCCCTCCACAACTAATAAGACCTGTCAAAGAGAAATATGGTAAAGAAAGTGCAGTCTCACCAACTGTGTCGCATCGTCGAGGTTCTCAAAGTTACCAAAGTAGTTGTCATTACACACAGCTGTGGGCATTTGTAGCGACCATACCACTACTTCATCACATTTCTTCAAAAAAAAAAATCTCTATCATAATTATTATTAAGCATCAGAAGGTTGATCAGTGATTCATTCATAGCACTCATGTTGAAACTGACTTTATAAAGTACGTCACAGGATGAAATTAAACGATCACTAACAGGAGTTAAATGTAAATAAAAAGTGATGAACTTCATTGTTCATATGGAATTGAAATTAACTTCATAAATGCGCCTCTGAGTGACATTTAATAAAACAGCCTGGAAAAATAATAACACAATTGGAAAAACTGGCAAACAACCTACTAACAATGGTATCTGTCTCCTAACTTGAATGTAATCTTTCTTCATCATATCCCCCAAAACTGTCTCAGCTAAAACCATGTGTACGTTTAGTCTGAAGAATGCGTGAGTTGTGCACACTCACCGCACATTCTTTTTTATACATAGCACTTTATGTGTGACAAAAGGCGTAGGCATGGTTTTTGTGTGTACATATTGTTAATGCATCTGGCCCCATTTCTCTTCTTGTGTTTTCAACCATGCACTCGGCTTGGCGTTGGTTCCAGTTCATTTAGGTTAACAACTTGTGGACAGAAATTACACCTAATACTTCAGGGATAAAGGTTATCGTTCATGGCTCATCACAGTCTCAACAAGGAGTTGTGGCTATCAGCAGCACGCCACTCTCTCCAGCCACTCTACTCTCGCCACCTTGCGATTGATCTCTGACAGCATCATATTAGATAAGACCCGCCTTTTAGCACCAGTCACTGCTGTGCTTAAGTAGAGCCTCACGGATCCACTATCATGACTGTTGATTCTTAGTCTTGTTTATATAGTTCAAACTTGAGTGCAGGACTTTTGCATATAAATGAACGTCCATTACACTGAAGCCCTTGTCAAACCAGTTATCAGAATGCTGATTAAGATGATCTGTTTTTCACAGTACTGGAGTTCTGGTGTCTGGTGTCTGTGGCGATTTTCCCACTGGCACACTGGAAGTGATATATTTCATGTTAACCAGCCAGAGCAAAAGTGGACAGGAAGAGGGGAGAGAGACCATAGCAACGGAGCAGCAGCTCGGAGTATGGCAGAAAATCCTAAGAAGCAGCCAAGAAAATATCATACAGTGGAAGCTTCAAATTAAAAAGAAACTTAGGGGGAGATGTGGTGAGCTCAGCTGCAGGCATGCATCACAGGCCCCTTTTACACTGCCTCTTCAAGGTGGGAATTTCAAGCCGTTGTGCTGCCTCACCGTTCTGTATGAAAGGTACAATCGCAGAATGGGGGGACAGAGTTGTCTTGCCGGCATCGGAGGTACTAACAGTGCCAAAATTCTGTCTGTATAAACATGACAGCCAGCAGGACGGGATCACGGGAGGCATGAGTGTGACATTTTGGCAATGCGTTATGTGTGTGACCCACCACGGGAGATTTGAAAAGTAGCTTGTAGCAGTTAGCAGCTAACTCGAAGAAGTAAAACAGCGGTGAAGATGTCCACAAAATGGGAATATAATGAGGTTGGGGAGCTCCTTACCCTCTGAGCAGAGGATGAGATCAGCCACCATGTAACGGGGACGATGAATGATTTTTATTTCCATGTTATGCCGTTGTTATTGCTTAGAAAGCTCCGCCAACGTGTATATGTCACTCTAGAGGCCGATGCTGTTGTGTTACTCGTCATGACTGTCACACCTATTTTGATTCCGTGATGCTGTCTCGAGGAATTGGAGCGGGATGATGACGCAGTTGTTTGGTTCTGTGTAAAAATGCAAAGGCAGCATAAAGAAGGGACTTCTTAGCGGCCTTATAGCACAATCTCTGTGTAAAAAGGGCTACAAGCACACACTGCCAGAAGTTTGGCACCACATTTACAAGATTTGTTGATGGGACCACCGATGGAGGTGGAGTAGTTGTGTGAGAGAGTAAGAATAGAGGGGAAGACAAAAGACACAGACTGTGTTGTGGGGAACTTGGCCACTTTGGCTCTAAACTACTTAAAATCTGTAAAGGTACAGATTCTCCCATTGTTTTTCTCCCTAAGGCCATTCACCTAAAGGTGATAGAGATGTCCGTTAGCATTACTCAGGGCTGCTGTGAAAGAATTTAAATGTGAAATGTATTGTGTTTTTGATAGAGAAGATATTAAAGGGAACAAGCTCTGTACTGAACAGAGGCTGATACGCACACATTTTGTTCAACAGGGTTATCTCCACAACACACTGTTTTATCATATTTGAACAACTCAAGCATTTAATATTGTTGAGGAAATTTCCAGTGAAGCAAATTCTCTGAGGCATTCAGTGTGCGTCGGAGAGCAGGGCGACGTCTGCTTGTCTGCTCTGATTTGAATGAAGACCAGATGAATACTTATAGCCATTATATCTGAACAGACTGTGTCACAGATAGATTGTGACACTCTATGATGTAAGGTAACATTTAATCTAAAGAGAACAAGATATGCAGATCACTGTGTCAGGGAGATGCCAGCATCTTGTGGCTCCAGCTTGTCAGCACATTCAGTGGAAATCTGTTTGCTCCCACAGTATAAATAGAAAACAACACAGAGCGATATTAACAGGTGTCACATACAGTATGTTTTTTGACAAAATGTTAAACATGTTAAAGCTTATATAGGCAACAGACCTTATCTCCTGAGGAGTTCCTATGGGGAAAAACACTACACATGAGGCATTACAGTGGCCACATCGGATCATTTAATTATGTTATTTTGTTGTTTTTGTCATCTAAGGTTGTCATTGGAGCTTCTTATAGATAGGCTTAACGTCTTTCTTTCTCCTGTGAGAACTCAATACGCATTTCATCACACACTGAACACCTTTACGCACATTGCAATTAGAATGGCAGTGTTTCTTTAATTTAAAGCACTAATCAACATTTTATATTTTACATTTTATTAAATGATAATGTGTAGTATAAAGTGGGATTTATACCTGTGCAGCAGACCCTACGTGGTAGCCTACGCCATTGTGAGCATTTATACCTGTGTGGTGGTGTTTCTGTGTCACTCTGCAGTAGTCAACAACATGCTAATGTTTTTAGCACAAACCTATGGCGTTTACATTGTATAAATTAGCCTAGCGGCTAGTGAACTTTTGCTGTACTCATATGAAGCCAGGGTCAACAACAGCATTTAACAAAGGTAACATTACAAAATTCGGCTCCATTAGTGTATGTGAATGGTCATATGATAGGCATTTTCAGGCCTGTTTGCGGGCATGTTTGCATGGATTATTTTTGAAGTGATGCTAAAATGCTCAAGTGTACAGAGATTTTTTTTTGTTCAAAACACTGTTGGATGTAACCTTGGTAGCCAAAATAGTTAGGTAATAGTGCTTCTAGGAAATTAATTGGTAAACAAGAAGAAATGTACATGACAATAACATAGGAGTACTTTCCATGGCAAAGATACTGCCTTGAAAAAGGTTCAGAGCACTTTGACAGAAGAAGAATCAGCTCCTTCACTGATGCAGCATTTGATATGTACCACTGATCTGAGACAACTCTGAACAATGGTCAAAGTTTGACCAATGTCAGTGACAAGAAAGAGGAGGACTCTGATGTCCCAATGAACTAAGCCACTGTCGCTGTCTGCAAGCTGAAAAGCAAAGCTGTTTAAGCCTTAAAGAAGAACACACACACACACACTGTACCACTCACCCAGGCCCATATACAGGAGGCCAAAGATTGAGAAAGACAAGGATTTAGAAGGAAAGATAAAGAGAAGAATGATGCTCTCCAGTAAAGAGAGGAAACAAAGGCTGAGTGGGAGAGAGGGTAGGAGATAAAGACAGACAGAAGCCTGTCATGGAGTGGTCCATGGGTGCCAGAGCCGCTCAGGATTGTAGCCTCTGAAAGGCATAGAAGTGATGGCAGCTGTTTGGCCTCCTAATCAAGGTACACTAGGCTTGGGCCTCCTCCAAACACTCTGATGTAAAGCTGATGAAAATTTTGACAGTGCCACATAGATGACAAAGACGAAGAAAATACACCCACCTACACGAACCCATGCACCTACACACCGCAGGCCTCCCTAATGAAAGCCCAAATCTGCTGTGATCTTTGAATTCATTTGGCTTTATGAATTCAAGATGCAGGATGATGACATAATTGTGAAAACCTTTTACATGCAAATGACATTGTGTCCGTGGCGATTGTGGTACTTATGCTTATTTATGGGGTGTCTTGTTTTTCCCTTTGTGTGTGTGTGTGTGTGTGTGTGTGTGTGTTTACGCAGGTATGAGGCAGCAGAATGACCGTGGTACTCAGTATCGCTCGGCCATTTACACATCCAACCCCACTCAACAGGAGCTTGCATTGAAGAGCAAAGTGGCCTTCCAGCAGGTATAATACCCCCACATACATCAGAAAGTTTCATTATGACACTTACTCAAGCATGGTGTTGCATATAAGCGAACCATGTGTGAAGAAAGGTAGAACATCTGTTGGAAAAGTGTGAATAATGGTTAACATTTTTTGCAATTTGCTGTTCAGTGTTGAGGCGCAACATAAGACGCTTTGCCCCGACTTCACACATCTTTCAAATAGTAGATGTTTGTGTTTTGTATCATGTCCGTAACAAAATGAAAAGAGCAAAACATTTTTTCATCATTTCAAATAAGTATTTTGGCCGTTAGCAGGTCTAAGCTGGAGTTTGGAGTCGTCCCAGTTATTTGAATAAGAATTAAAGTCCAGTCTCTGGAGTGGTGACCTCTTAAGAGTTTGATGCTGTTTACTCAAGCAAAGCCACCTCTGTTGAGTTGATCCCCATCTACAACCAATCGAGGACATCCTTTTTCCTCGAATTGAAAGAGAGGAAGAGGGTCGATAGGTCATCAAAACTCATTTCTAAAGCTCGTCCATTCAGTGGCACACGCGTCCCCCTTTTGTTCTTCCATCCATCTGTCCGAGCGTCCGTCCATTAGTCCGTCTATCCGTTGATCCCTGCATCACTTCGGTTTGTTTGTCTCTCTAAATGGTATTCATGGACAAGCTGGCAGGGGGCAGAGGGGAGCGAATTATGATCGTCATGGTTACTCAGAGGTCCCGGGGTCAGCAGTCACGGGCCAGGGGACCGTTCGTGTTGCCGTGGTGACAACCTCCCAACCTTGGCCTTGGGCTGGGGTCAGAGGTGAAAGAGGAGTGGCAGCTGAGACCTGGAAGGTGGTGAATGGGAGAGGGGGAGGGAAAGCAGAGAAGAAAAGGAGGGAGGCAATCAGATCAGAGGGCCATGACTGACTGAATGACAGGCTATCAACTGATGGTGACCTCCCACACACATACACACCCCACCCAATAAAAGCCATGCACCATCGCAGTCTTTTCTAACATAAAACCACAACTTGATGAGTTTACGTGAACTAAAGAACGCACAGCCTTCATATACGCATCATCACCCAAAGCTTGATGGAAAATATAGAGCCAAAATATATTCATCAAAAATGGTAATAAAAGAACACATTTTCAAATATAAAGTTAATTCTTGACCTTAGAATAATCTAAACCTGCCAATCTCTCAGGCTAATGATAATGTCCCTTAGCTAGAAGTGTGTGGCAGTGCAGAGACTCTGCCCGCGACCTGTATTTTCTTAGTTTCTTCTTAGGGGTTCTCTATAATCATGTTTTAGGGCACAGCATGCAGGCGAGGCTGGAAGAAGGAAGCAACTAGACCGTGAGCAGTACACATCCAAGAGAAAGCCACGAAAATTGTCGACACAATGCCAAAAAAATAAATAAATAAAACAAACATCCCTGGTACACTTTTATGCAGTGCCCAAATACACTCACTGGCCACTTTATTAGGTACACCTGTTCAACTGCTTAATGATGGAAATAGCTAATAAGCCAATCACGTGGCAGCAACTCAATGCATTTAGGCATGTAGACATGATCAAGACGACCTGCTGAAGTTCAAACTGAGCATCAGAATGGGGAAGAAAGGTGATTTAAGTGACTTTGAACAAGGCATGGTTGTTGCAGCCAGACGGGCTGGTCTGAGTATTTCAGGAACTGCTGATCTACTGGGATTTTCACACACAACCATCTCTAGGGTTTACAGAGGATGGTCCCAAAAAGAGAAAATATCCAGTGAGCCAAAATGTCTTGTTGATGCCAGAGGTCAGAGGAGAATGGCCAGACTGGTTCAAGATGATAGAAAGGCAACAGTAACTCAAATAACCACTGGTTACAACCAAGGTCTGCAGAAGACCATCTCTGAACCAACAACACGTCCAACCTTGAAGCAGATGGGCTACAGCAGCAGAAGACCACACCAGGTGCCACTCCTGTCAGCTAACAACAGGAAACTGAGGCTACAGTTCACACAGGCTCACCAAAACTGGACAATGGAAGATTGGAAAAACGTTGCCAGGTCAGAAGAGTCTGAAACTGGTTTCTTGAACATGACAATGAGTTCACTGTACTCCAGTGGCCTCCACAGTCACCAGATCTTAATCCTATAGAGCATCTTTGGGATGTGCGGCCTACAAATCTGCAGCAACTGTGTGATGCTGTCATGTCAATATGGACCAAAATCTCTGAGGAATGTTTCCAGCACCTTGTTGAATCTATGCCACCAAGAATCAAGGCAGGGGTCCAACCCGGTATCAGCAAGGTGTACCTAATAAATTGGTTGGTGAGTGTATATGCTGTGTGTTGAAAATATTTTAACATTAAAGCAAACAACAACAAAAAATCCAATTTTATATTTTTTTTTTCCCCAAAAAAATATGCCCTAGAATATCTTCAGTGTCACTGACTTTCCAACTGATGACATTTTTTATTCAGTAACTTTTTCTGAAAATAGCAATATACCTCATGTCTAGTCATAAGCCTGTGAATAAACAGTGTGAAAACCAAGCAGAAACAGCCAAAGGTTCAGTGGGTTCATGTTACAGCACAAAAAAGGTCGTTATATCAAACATTTTCATCTTGTCACCTCCGTGCCAGGGAGAGGCTGAGAGCCTCAACCCAGTTTACAGCCGACACTCAAAAAACACACCCATTTACGAACATCCTGAGGAGAAACAGCACTCAGACTCTTCCCTCCTTCTCCCCTTCTCTCTCCCCACCGACGCTGCTGACACCACCGATCTGTCAACCACTTCAGTGGCACCCCAGTTTCATCTGAGGGCCACTGGGACACATATCTTCTCAAAGCAGCTGACACGCTCTGAACCAAAATGGCAGCTTCCTGCCCTGAAATGGTTGCCTTGCCGCATTGATGCTGAGTCTCAAGAACGCCCTGGCTTGAAAATGGCATCTCTACAGAGGAAGGGCTTGTTGTGTGTGTCCGTCTGTGCGCGTGAGGTTGTGTGTATGTATGTATGTGTGTGTGTGTGTTTTATCCTAAAAGGCCAACGCTCTCTTATCGGGAGAAGTGAGTGCATGTTCGGTAGAGTGACAAGAGCGAGTGGGTGGAGGCGATCCAAGACGATCGGAGATAAGACAGGCATCACAAAATCCAGATTCCACCCCACTGCCAGCCCGTGACTCACACACACACTCACATGTACGTACAGACACACACAGAGACATACATTTGGCACATACACGCACAGCCCAATGAATAATTAACCCATACGAAGAGTCTCTTCTGCAGGGCTTTCAGTTTCTTAACTTCAGCATTGGGGGGGTGGGGGGGCTGGGTGAGGGAGAGTGAGGCAGAAAAGCTTGTTTAAGCGCGAGAGCAGAGAGGGGGAGGAGAGGGAGGGGGAAGGGAGAGGGGAGAGGAGAAGGGGGTTCTCTATAATGAAATTTGAAATTTGCAGAACATCAAAGGCTTCTGTAGCCAAGCCGCTGTGGCAGCAGAGCAGAGAGGAGGAGTGCATCTCTTTCTCTCCCTCTGTCTCCCCCGTCTCTCTCCCTCTCTTTCCCCTTCTCTTTTTCTCTCTATCCCTCCCTCTCTGCTAAAATGTGTCTCCCCAGAGCTGAGTGGGGGGGGTGAGCGGAGGGTGAGAGCGAAGGGATGGGAAGAGTTGATTAGGAGGAGAGTGCGGGGCGGTGGTGGAGGTGGGGGTGGGTTCGAGATGGGTTAGGGTTTGGAGAGAAAAATGGAAGAACGGGGGTTCTATATATATATGTGTGTGTGTGTGAGAAAGAGTGTGTGTGCATGTATGAACAATAGGTTTTATCAAGCCAGCTTGAATATTGCGTGTGAGCGCGCACATGCATGTGCGTAGGGCCTTGGAGGGGTGAGTGTGCCCTCTGATAAGGCATCCTAACTTAATGAGCTTGAAAGGGGGAAGCAAAGGGGGGGTGCACAGGGGTTCGGATGATGGCTGGAAAAAAAAAAAAGAAGGGATCGTTCGGGGCTAGAAGTCTCGAGGAGAAGCCCGGGGGTTGCTAAAACGGGGCACAGCATCAGCAGGTTTCGTAATCGGGCTTCAAGTCACACCAGCTCACGTCTCTCATTTTGGAAAGTCTTCAAAAGTCAGATTTACCCTTCCAGCTATTCCCCAGCTCCCGCATTTTATAGTCTGCCTGCGCTTTACATGAAAATCTTTTTGCTGAAGTGATCGATCGCAACGAGACGTCTTTCGTACGTAACCACAAGGCAGTATTGGCTAAGATTTAACCGTTAATAAAAATTGTAAGAGGTGTATTGTTCACAAATAACTTTCTTTAATTGCCAGAAGGTAAGTGTCCATCCCCCGGTGAGGTATTGATGTTGAGATATTGAGTACAGTGAAGCTGAAATGTTAAAAGGGCGATCGCTTTTCACAAGAATGCAGGGATGAGCTTCTGCGTTTTTTTCGGTCTTCAGATGTTGAGCTACTTGTTGTCTGCCCTGGAAAAAAACAACAACAACAAAAAGAAAAAAACAACGTAGGAGCGCGCACCGCCTCGCTCCGAGACTGAAGTGTGTGCATCCTCTCTCCCTCTCAAAATGTAGGAGTGTTGGCTTCCTCGCTCACAAAATGTAGGAGCGCTCGCTGAAGATTAGAGCCCAGCTAAAATGGATGCCTGACCCGCGCTGAGGAAGAGAAAGAGATGAACAGAGCAGGGCAGGAGGGGGGTGAGGAGGGGGGGTTTGAAACTCTTCATCCTCTCAAACGCACAGAGGGAATGCACATCTTTTTGCTCACACACACGCAGTGATGAATGTTTTACATATATGGCATTTTACAGACCCTCACAGAGGCATATTATACCACTCTTTCACTGTCTTTTCTCTCTTTCAGACTGTTTTTTTTTTTTCACCACCTCACCACAGTCTGTTTTCATTCTGTCAGCCTCTGGATAATCTCCCATGCTCCCCTCTCCTTTACCTCCCTCATCTCTCCCTGCGTGTCTCTGCACCATCCCTGTGTCTCTTTCTCTCCCCGTCTGTCTTCCTCCTCCGTCCTCTCTCCATCACTCCCGCTCCGTCTCTCTCCCTGAGGTCATCGAGGGCAAGCGTGGTGCCGCGGACTAGTCGATAAGTATCATGTCAGCCTCCTTCATGTGTTTTCAGGCAGAGCCACGGTCTATCTGTTATCAGCATTGTACCGTGGAGCAAGCTTTGCTTTTGGCGGTACTCAAAGTGTATTTACATTTTGAAGATGTTGAAGGGCTTTTTGTGCTCCAGCGTTCAGGTGTGCAGCCGTGGTTGAACGTTCCATTGCTTTTAGGTCTGTGCAAATGAGACTGCGAGTTTGCAGTAACGTGCAAACCATCTGTTGTCTTTAGACTCTGAAAATTAAGTAACATTTAGGTACTAAGTGCTTTATTTAAGTACAACTTTAGGTACCTGTATTCCTACTTTATACACTTCACTAAATTCAGAAGGAATCTTTTATTTTACAACATTTTTTGGCAGCTATTGTAACTAGTTAAAGATCAATATTTTACATATTTAACATAAGATCAGCTTATAAAATTATATGCAATTAAGTAGTTAAAATGTGCTTCATTTAGACCAGCTACAACAATAAATGCTGCTTACACAGTGATGCACCAACAATGATAACTCCCAATAATTTACCAACATAACTTCTATGCAAGTAAATGCAGATGTTGAAGGGCCTTTTGTGCTCCAGCGTTCAGGTGTGCAGCTGTAGTTGAACGTTGCTTTTAGGTCTGTGCAAATTAGATGGAGAGTTTGCAGTAACATGCAAACCATCTGTTATCTTTAGACTCTGAAAATTAAGTAACATTTAGGCACTAATTGCTTTATTTAAGTACAACTTTAAGTGCTTTTTCTCAAGTGTTTTTGTTTTATTTCTACTTTATACTCTCTCTAAATTTCAGCATTTTGTGGCAGCTATAGTGACAAGTTAAAGGTCAATATTTTTCATACGGAAAATGCGATCAGCTTATGAAATATTATACAGTAAAGTAGTTACATTTTGCCTCATCTAGACCAGCTTCAGCTTTAAAAGCTGCTTACACAATAATGCATCAACAATAATTCCCCATAATTCAGTAGCATGACATCTACACAGCCGTCACTGGATTGCCCGATACGTAATTTTGTGCTTCTCGGCAGGTAAAATCATAAATATAAAGCTAAATATTTGTAATGTAGTCTTTTTTTTTAAAGTGTGTTTATTGGATTTTTAATACACTACAAATTTTACACCAAAAACAAGTGAGGTATGAAATAGAACATTCACAGTAAGGCATCATCTTAGTAACAACAGTGAGTACTTTTCCAAGGTTCAAAATAAATAATCAGAAATGCTACCTATACAAATATTGAGAGACTAAAGGAAAGAAAAAGGAGCAAAAACAACACATAATTGTGCTGCATTCAAGAGATTAGACAGGTAGACTTCTGTAGCCTTCTCCCCCTCTAGAAATGTCATAAAACCTCCCCTTATATCTTTTCAAAAATAGAATATTTACACTAGATTGTAAAGGTAAGGTTTTCCAGGGTGCTTGTTGTAAGCTGTAGAGTGTAATTTCCCTATCTGCCTTGCTTAGTTTACAGTTTACGGGAAAAATTCATTCAAAGATACACAGTTTGGGGCATACACACAACTTAACACTTATGACATGTGACAAGATATCCAAAACCTCTATCCAGAACACCTGGATATTCGGGCAGTCCCATAGGCATTGAAATAGTGTCCCCTTTATTCCACATTTATTAGATAGCTATGTTAGGATTTAATGTATTTAACATGGTTGGAGTCACATATATTCTCATTATTTACCTATATCGGAGTCATTTAAAATAGGTGATTATGTTCCTTAATCGAGATTTCGCTCACACTATGCAGGTCTCTTCATTTCAGAGGAGATCTTGGAGTCGTCCATGATTGTTCAATGCAGTGTTTTACATTTAGGCTTTACAATTTTGCTTGCAATAAAACATCTCAACACTCCTTCTACCACTGTTATATTATTAAATTTACATTGTACACCTTGTAAAACACGCTTTGGCACTACTGCACTTAATTAGGGTAATGCCAATAAAGCAGATTTTAATACGCAATCAAGACTGAGATGAGGACTCCCAGAAAAATTAATAAGACGACAGAGGAGAGGAGCCGCAGCTATGGTAAAAGGCGGTAACCACACACTGGTAACAGGAGTGGACTAAGGGATGATTACATAAATCACCGAATTGAGGTCATATCCCTCTTCAAATGTCTTCACCATGAGTCATCGGGTGTCACAAACTCTATGTCAATGCGCGTCTCTTCCCCACCACTCTGCAGCCGTAGGCCTTCCGAGGGAAAAAACAGAGAGAGACAAGACAGTGGGGTAGGACGAGAGGAGAGAGTACATTTTTTTTCCTCCTCCTCCTCCTCCTCCTTCTCCTCTGGCTCCTCCACCTCCACCCTCTCTCTCGGGGTGTCACGTCCTATTTGTGTCCCGAGGCCGTCTCTCTGGCGATGGTGATGGCGAGAGGGGGCTCTCTCGCTTGGCTGGAGAGCAGGGAGGACTTGGTAGCACGAAGCGGTGGTCTGTGCTCACATGGGAGAGAGATAGAGAGAGTGAGAGTCAGGAAGGAGGAGAGGGAGAGAGATGCACCCGTTCAGCCATGCCTTTGACAGGGGAGTCTTTCCGACAGGCGTGAAGAAAGGAAGGGCTGACTGGGCTGAGTGAGCTCAGCCCCGCACACACACAAACATGTTTTTGTCGCTTAGGAGGACATTGCATTGACTTCCGTTCATTCCTTGGCGATTTTAACCATAAGCGGCAGTACACGCCGAATCCCAGCCTCAACCGGAACCAAACATGACGCCTTAACGCCAAAATTTAAAAGTCTCCATCGCGGGGACCCAAATTTTGTCGTCAAATTGAACGCACGTCCCCATAATGTAGCTTTGTGACGTGATTGTGTCCCCATGGTTATATAAATACACACACTAACACCCTGATCTATACCTAACGTGTCCTGTATTCATGACCCTCTGTTTCAGTCCTCACACACACACACACATATACACAAAGTCATACACAAACGCAGATGAACACATCGCTCTCCCTCCATCATTTAAACTCCACCAGCATCATAATGCACAACTCGAGGACATCTCGCTTGCTCTTCCTCTCTAGAAATTTCCCTCCTCCATCTTTGGCGTTTTTACACGCTACATCCTTTCCTCCATTCCTCCGCTGCTGCTGCAGTGAGAGAGAGAGCGAGAGCGAAGCCACATAAGGTTATACACAGTGGCGTGACGCCATGCATTCTGATTTATAGATCTAAAATGGCCGCCGTGTTGTGACTGCTGTAGAGGGCTGGATGGAGAGCGAGGGAGTCGCGCGGGGGTGTCAGGGCGGGGGTGTACGTTTGCTCAGAATAGCAGACCTTTTCTTGGACACTGTGTTCTCCTCTTGCCCTGGAGGGTTTGCTACTACAGTGGTTTGGTGATGATGACTGATTAATTAGGCCATCATGTACAAAGCTTCCACGCTCGTGTCGGCTGCTTTACTACAATGCTGTTGGATATAGGCAGATAGAAAAAAAAAGGGTTCTCCTGTGTCAGGCTGCACACAGTGTGCATTTGAAAGGTAAATATGCCCGTGCTTGTGAGGGCTGGTGTTCTGGCTGTAGTTTGGTTTGTGGACGTTGGGTCCTTCCTGCAGGGAGATTAGAGCCCTCACATTGTAGCGGCAGCCACTGAGGACTTAGAGGTCAGCCGCTGCCTCAGCCTCTCTGTGGGGCGCAGGGCTTTGATTTACTGACTCCACTGCATCACCTCCAGCACACACACACACACAGACACACACTCACATACACACACAGCTAGTGCCACACTGCCTCCATGTGGAGAAGATGATAAACTACCCCGCTGCCCTTCACTGACATTTTTCCTTCTTATTATAAATTAGCGGTGATACTTTTTTATATACGTCTTCCTCTTACATGTTCAATCCCAGATGACTCAAAAGTGCCAACCTGTTCCTTCCAAAATATAAATTTCCATTCTGCTGTTTCGCTCAACTGCAGCATCATCAAAAGATGTGTAGTCACACGTAGCATATACACAGTTTGGTTTTAATTCAGGAGCTAGAAACAGCAAATCTGTCATTTTTAAACTTGCAAATATAAGTACATAAAACATAAGTTGATCAAATTTATTGCCTACAATTTTGATTGTGGATTAATCAATTTATTTATCAAGCAAAAATGCCAAACATTCTTTGGTTGCAGCTTGTGACAGGCATTTCTCACTATCTTGTGACATTTTATAGACTAACTGAATCAACTCAAATTCATCAAAACTACAGGTAGATTTATAGATAATGAAGACAATCATTAGTTGCTGCCTGAGACTGGTTGATCAACAGTTGAGATTTCAAGAATTGAAAGGTTCACAATTAACAGTCAAAGATGGGAGACAATCTATGAAGTGAATAACCTTGCATTCAGCTCAGGTAAACTCTAATGGGAGTTTGTGGAGGTTTGTGTTGATCCAAACCTGTAAGGCCTTCACTTGTGGCCTTTGTCATGGCCAAAGTTGCACCTGAACACACCTTGAAGGCCACAGCCAACGGCCAGCTAGCAAGTATCTTCTGCGCCTGCGTGAGAGGAAGTAACTCTCCATAGCGACAGGCGACAGTAGTCTGCATTTCTGACGAAAAAAGGAAAACCTGAAGACTGACAGAATGGATTCAAGACACTAGTTAGCAGTTAGCACATAAGCAACACAACTCGATGATGAAAGAGCAAAGGATTTTTGTGCTAGCAAACAAAAGCAATAAGTTACAGTCAGTTTCTGTTGAGAGCCTCATGGCTGAAAACATGATGATATCTCACTTCCATTTCTCTCCTCATGCACTTAGCTGAACTGCCAGCCAGAGTGACTTCATTTACTGAGGGGCTCTGCCGTCTACGACACCGATTTAATATGCTGAAGTGGCTGAAAAAAAGCAGACTTGGCCGACTTTTGCCAATATTGTGGAACACACTGAAAGAACAAGGGCAGGGGCTGACAGCCTGTACTATCAGAAGAGAATTTTTGACCAAAAATAATACAAAACACAAAATATTTTAACCTTATAATGACGGTAACGCATCCTATTAAGTTGAAATTAGCCAATTAACATTACAAATATGTCTAAATGAGCATTCAGTAATATGTTTTACTATGTGGTGGCTACTCTGCAGTGGACTATTTATGATTATTAACCTTTAACCTTGCAGAGTTGGCGGTGAAAGCAAATGAAGCTTTTCACACACTATTAAAATGTCTCTTCTCTTTCAAGACTTCTTTTTATTTATATAACCTTTATTTAACCAGGAAGTGCCCTTGAGATTGAGAAGCTCTTTTACAAGAGAGACCTGGCCGAGGTAGCAGCCAATCAAAACACATTTAAAATGCAACAAATACAACATATAACACAAAAGATTTAAGACTAGCCACCGCTCTTGAGGATTGGCAAAAACAGGAAGAAAAGGCACCAGGCAGTAGATGTTTAAAGCACCTTTTAGTTGATGAAATATTTTTTTAAATTTGGTGCATATTTGTTCAGGCCTACAACACTGATAAATGAGCATGTTAAAAAATAGCCAATATTATTTCCATATGATGCTTTTTTTTTGTCAAAGCCACAGGGAGCCACTGGAGAGGGGCTAAAGAGCTGCATGTGACTCTAAGGCCGCAGGTTGCCTAACCCTGAACTACGGCATCAGATGCTCATCATCACCAGTGACTGTTGGCCAGCCATTGGCTTGGTGAAACAGGGCCTTAAATTGCCACGCCATATGTAGTTATTCCTTAAATCTTTAACTGTTTGGTTTTGTTTTTTTTGGCCACCTGTAAACACAACACTGACATGTTATCATTAGATGAAGTTGCGAACATATTAGCATATACTGTACATGCATATAAGCATAACATATTAGCTAACCCAGCAGACACGGAACATTTTGATTAATAAGGTCTCATGTTTCTGTCCAAGTGGCCAATACAAGGCCAACATTCACACTATTTTTACTGTATATCCAATTTGGTCTCAGCTCCTGTGGGTAATATCTGACTTTTTAGCAGCTAAATGTTCCACTGTGTTCACCAGCTTTGTTGGTCTGCCATCTGGTGCTGGGCAGGTAGCATAGAGTGGGTTTATCAGAGCTTTTCCACTGAAAATAGCTGCACGCTGCTGCTGCTGCTGGAAACAAGGTTAATGAGAGCAGTGAGAGTGAACTGAAACAGTGACACTGCGGTCCATAAAACCAAAACAACGAGCCAAAGCATTGTAAAGTTGGGTAATTATTTCTGTGGGTTAATCACTATGAGCAACATCTTTTGCAATACACACAATTTGAGCCATTGAGTATATAAAAAATATTGATTAATACGGCTTTAAAGTGACGTGCAGTCTCACAAGTGACATTTTTATTATTTTTCCTGGCTTAAAAACTTGAAATCCTTCCTAGCCTCTATGAATTCAAGCTGACCACAGCCTCATAAAGGGAGTTTTATCACCTTAAGAGGAATGAAGTCTCCCTTCCTTAAATTCTCCGACAGTATCCATGACAATATCACACAGAAACAAGACGTATGCAGAAGCTAATAAGAACATGTTGAGCCAGATTTGGATACATTCAGCTTCTGTTTCATGGTGCTTGCTGAGCCCTGCCAATTGACGCCCCCATAAAGCAAAGCTCCTCGGTGCTGCACGCAGTTCTGAGGTGTAGCGCGCTACATGCAAGCTACTTGTTGCCCACAGACACTCCCGGCGCACCTCGAACTTGTTGTTTTGTCAGCTCTCAGGAGCACTGATCTAGAGAGGACCGAGTGCTTGTATTATTAGATAGAGAAAACCACTCAGCTCAGCAGGTATTTGATATATCTGTCAGAGGTGTTTAGTGTGTGTGTGTGTGTGTGTGTGTGTGTGTGTGTGTGCATGTGTGTCTATGTGAACGCCTGTGCTTTTTTTTTTTTTTTTTGTGTGTTTGAAGCCTTTTCTCAAGGTGTTTAGAAAAGTGTAAGTATGAAAGTGTCTTAAGGAGTTCTCAAAGAGAGCGGATACTCTTTGATGCTTTGTCCCACAGAGAGAGCCACAGAGGCAAGCTGCACTACTGAAAGAAAAAAGATGTTCCTTTCTTCTGTCACTCAATCACCCTGCTTTCTAGCCGAGGAGCAAAAACCCTTTACTGTATTAGCGAGAGGTATTGAAAGTTCACATCCAATACACCACAGAATAAAACAACCATTTAAAGAGGTGTGTTCATTTTGAGGAAGTTAGAGGAAACGGAGAAAGTAGTGCTGAATGTATGTCACGACTGAGGCGATGGAGATGGGCTACGGAGCATGAACACATGAAGATGCAGCATGCCAGGAGTGTTTCCTGACAGATAGTGCTGTTTAATGTGATCTCTGCTGTTTATCAAGGAGGCTAGTAGCTCTGGATCTCCAACTTTAAGCGAGCACCTCATAAATCTAACCTCATAATCACTGTCAATTCACACAGAAAAATACATTTAAAATTGTTACATCATTTATACCAGTTTATTTGAATCTGACTACTTTTGAAATAACTGTACAGTAATTAAGGCTGTCAATTGAATAAGATATTTAATCCAGATTAATCGCATGATTGCCCATAGTTAACTTGCGATTAATTGCAGTCTGTTCTACATATACCTTAAAGGGATATTTTCCAAGTTTTTAATTCTCTTATCAACACGGGAGTGGATAAACATGTTTAAACACAATTTAGTGTCCAATTTTACACTTGTAAAGGTTAAGTAAACATTCTCTGTATTTTTAGGTAGCTCGACATACTCCGGCGGCAACTCAATTCACCTCAACAGTAAATGCAAATAACTTTGTTCTTGCGAAAAGAATCATGTGGCAGGGCTTTGAAGCTGAACTTGCCATTCAAAAGACACCTTTCTTTATCCATTTCTGGTCACAGAGGTTTGTTTATGCTGCCATAGAAGGTACGTGCTAACTCGTTATTAATGCGTCAGCTTTGACACCCCAGTAATATTTGTGGGTTATGTTTGTGTTTTGTCCCTATAGGAGCTGGATAAAAAAGGCCACGGTAGCATCACCACAGAGATAATGGAGGGCCAGACGTTTTACTACGCTGAGGACTATCATCAGCAGTACCTGAAGAAGGTGCCCAATGGCTACTGTGGCCTGAAAGGCACCGGAGTCTCTTGCCCCATTGGAGCCGGGAAGGAAGAGCTGTGAGGGATGTGTGGTGAGAGAGAAACGGATGAGGATTCTTTAAGGCTTTTATGTCGTCTTTAATCTTAACCATAATCATTTTTAAAAGTATTTGATGCACTGACTAAAAAGATGCACTTCCACTGTATGTTTTAGTGTTTTCTAATATAACATATTCATCAGATTGCAAATATGCATCACTAAGCCTCAGGGTATTTTTCAATCAAAGCCTCAATATGTGTTTTTTTATGTCTGTCAGCCTTGGAGAGTGAATATAGCGTCAGAATCAGCTTTGTTGGCCAAGTATGTGTACAGATAAAGATAACTTGGCTAGATACACAGCTAAAAACAAGGACAAGCTGGACAAATATAAAACATCGACATTTGACATATAGAGAAAAGTATTTATGCATACACTGATCAGCATAAACCACTGATGTGAATAACACTCAGTACGTGTACATGCACAACTCATAGCTCGGCTAATCAGTCAAGTCGGACTTCTCGTCTTGTCAGAGTATACAAGCAGAAGAGAAAATTGAATTTCTGACCAAGTGCGTCTGACTCCACCTCGATAGGCGGCGCTGTGTCCTTTTTAATATAGTGCGTATTGAACTAGTTCTGGTTGACCCGAAGAGTTTTCCTACCATCCATAAACTTCCAAATGTTTAGCTCCTTTAGCTGTCGGAGCATGAATGTAGTTTCCTCGTCCGTCCAGAAGTGCGTCTTCTGCTTCTCGGTCGCCATGGTGTGTGTTTGTTTTTCCGGTAGTATACTGCTGCTACGTCATCTCCTTCTTCTTCCGGGTGAAAGCCTGCGATAGACAAAGTGGTGCATGCTCAGAGCACCGAGTCCGACTCCAGTCGGACAAAGTGCATACATGCAGCAATAGTTCGACTTTCAATTGAATCATCTAGGTGTGTTAGTCAAACTACGGATAGTCCAATTTCAGTTGGACTAAGCTGTTTACATGCATTTAAAAATCCGGTTTCACTCGGACTAAGCCAATAATTCGATTTTCTCAAGCTGCATGTAAACGTACTGACTGATCATCTCAATACAATGCAAAGTTCTGCTGGGAAACCTTGGGTCCTGGCATTCATGTGCATGCCTCTTGACACACACCACCTTCCCAAACACTGTTGCAGACCGAACACACCCTGTCATGGCAACAGCACTCCCCGATAGCTTTGAACCCAGTACCACAAAAAGCTGATCAGGAGTGGAACATGACAAAGAGCTCAAGATTTCCCAGACCCCAATCTGATCAAGTATCCGTGGGACGGTATCCCAGAGGTCCTGTGTCCGTGCCTCAACAGGCCAGAGCCAAGTCCGACTCACAGTTGGGCCTCTTACCTGTGGAGGCATAGACACAGGACCTCTGGGGGTGTCCTGTGGTGTCTGGCACCAGGGCGTTAGTGGCAGACCTTTCAAGTCCTGTGGGTTGCAAAGTGAGGTACTGGCATGTCCCATGGATGCCTGAATAGTTTAGGATTTGAGGAATCTAGAGTTGTCTCATCCCTTGGGCCAGTGCTGTTGCCATGAGGGGCTAGACTTGGTCTGCATAGGTGTTTGGGTGGGCGGTGGGTATAAACGATGAAATCTGTAAGCACTAAGACAATCGTCTCTTAGATAGTTTTCTGTGTAGCACATGTGAGACACAAAGGTAATTCAAAGTGCTTTACATTAGATATAAAATGTATTTAAACTGTATTTAAAATACAATGAAGTAAGATAAATGAAAAGAGATGTAATCTTGAAAATGCAGTGTAGCTGTAGTAGGGTCTGATGGACTGCAGCAACAAGCAGCCACCACAAGGTGGCAATGTTTCTCAAAGAACATAGTAGAGACTAAATGCATCCCATTTAATGTGACAGATTGGAGCTGAGACACCATGTGAAAACTTTGTATTCCATTGTTAGTTGATTTTCTTTCACTGTAAAGCCAGAACACTGTGATAGAGCTCACACTTTACTGTCAGAGCAACAATTCTTCAGACTTCTTAAATGCACATTTTTATATGCTCAGTAGCATAGACAAACAAACACACTAATGCCTGCTTGAATTTAATACAATCATATAATTTTTACTTTACTCTGAATAAGTGATGTGAATGAATTACCTCCAATCAGCCTGAACACTGCCTTTTATCTTCTTAATGTATCCCTTTGAAAATAATAAAATATACCTCATCCGGTGTTCTGTTTTTGTGCCGTGCATGTGCCTGTGCGTGTCAGTGTGCTCATGCATGCCCATGCAGCTGTATATATTTTAAAGATAAGCCACCGTTAAGATTATTTGTTCCATTTTCTGCCCCATTTGAGAAGGGACCATACCAGCGAGGGACCCATGGGTATGACTCAGCGTGACACACAAATACACATTCAGAGACCACTCATTCTGGAACGCAGAATGACACATTGAGGCACTCATGTATGCAATATGATACACACTTTGCCTAAACAATCACTCCAGACCCAGCAAACCCATAATTATGTCTAAAAGTCCTATTGTGTGTTATATAATTACTGTACGTATCAGAGAGAGCTGAGAAGTTACTTAATCGTGAGCTGTGCTTTTTTATTATTAAACACCTGAAAGTCTATTTTAAAACTGAAAATCACACTCATTGTTGCTCTCCAAAATACAGAGATGATATCTAGAAAAAGCTTTCTGGTCGACCGCAGCAGTGTGATTCACCCCGCTCTCGTTTTTCCCCCTCCCTCTCTGCTATCTCTCTTTCTCTGTCTGTGTGTGCATGTGTCACATCCTGACACCTGTGTGTAGGTGTGGACCAGGGCACAGGTGCAGGTGCAACCTCTCAGGGCCTATTTTAGTATTGGGACAGATATTTTTTGCATGTGTCTGCATGCACCAACTGTGTGTGTGTGTATGTGTGTGTGTTAGGGCATGTGAAGCTGTGGCTTGCTTGATCGAACCGCGCTGAGTGGTATGTGGTTGGGCCAGCTAGCTGTTTTCCAGCGCCCGCCTATGTTTTTGCATGCTGTTGTGTTTTTTCGAGTGTGCAAGAAGAGATAACCTTTTAATAAAGTGATCTTCATTTCCTCGGCTTTGAAGAGAGGATGGCGTGAACGCTGTAATCACCCGGTGAAATCAAGTTTTTCCACCATCTGTGATGATGTCTTCTTGACTTCAACAAGAGGTGCCTCAGTGAAACACGGCATGATTCTGTTTATTTTTCACCACGTTGCAGAGAAGGCGTCATCACAGGGTTATGAGTCCATTACATGTAGGAAGAGATTTGCTGTGGAAAATTACCACGTTTAATGCAGACACGTTAAAATGACATTTAGAAGTAGCTGCATGGCTAAGTGTAGGTTTTCTGTATATTCCTTTGTAGTAGATTAAAATGGGGCATGGAAATGCATGGTACTCTCATATACGCATCCATACACAAACACAGTGCAGCAGGGCAGGACAGGAACCAGGCTGTGTGTGCCCTTCAGACAGAGCCTATTGTCTGCAGATGGGCCTTTAATGGCCCCACAGCTGGCCACAAAGAGCATACCGCTCCAGCTCGCTGCTATGCCTCTCACTGGCCTATACTCAGTCACCCTGAAGAGAGGAGGCAGCTCACAGGCAACGCCACTGTGTACATGCATGTGATATCTTATTTATCATACCCTCACGAGCCTGAATTTTCCCTCTTGTCAAACACTTTGAAACTGCAAAAAGAAACCCTCGCCCGACCATTTGAAGAAAAGAATAGGTTGGTGAAAAATCGCGTGGAAGAGTGGGCTGAAACACAAAGAGAGGTGCTGGTTGTTTATCAGAAGTATTCTGCACTCTTACCCACACATGTACACACACACACATATAAACACACGTCCCAACCACTACCTCTAACTCCGTCCTGTACTACCGCCTAATGCAAAAGGCATCGCCCACGCAAAAGAAACAAACACACCAAGAAGACACCTTGCAGAGACGTGCACCCACACAAATTTCTTGCACTCTGATACGCTCTCTATTGTGTCCTCCTTTTACAGCTTTTCATTTATCTTCCCTTAGACAGCTTTAATAGATCTTACTGTATGGATGTACATACCGGGGTATGTATATATCATTGAAAATAGCATTGTTTTATACCATTTCCTCTTGCCGCTAAATAATTTGTTTCTTTAGACACCAGCATGGCATTGTTTGGTGAGCTATATAAATAGAACAATAGCAGAGAGTGGTGTATTCTGGTGCTGTCCTACCAGCTGGAGAATTGTTGTGACTTCTTGTCCTGTTCCTCACATAATTGCTTTTCTAGATTGTAGAGGTAGCAGGCACACAATTGGATATGTGTGTGGGTGTGTGTATCTTCTGTTGCACGTGTGATAGCAGAAGGGGGGGGGGACGACAGAGCTCGCTTTTCTATATGGCCTGTACATTTCTCCTCATGATGATATGAGAGTTGTGCGCAGGGTTTTTTTTTTTTTTTTTTGCAGATGCCAGATGTGTTTGCATCCCCTCCCTTGCTCTCCCCTTCCCCTCCCCACTCCCCTCTGGTTCCTGCATGGGCGCAGGGTCTCAATCAGAGCATCAGGGCTCCAGGAACCGGAGCACAGCAGTGTCTCTGTGCTGCCCAGAGAAGTGCAGCCTTGTCTGGGTCGGTGCATCTGCAGCCTGGGGGCGAGCCGGGGGAAGAGGGTGAAGCCTGGTGCCCCTGCATGCTGGTTTCACTTGAGGTCTTCTCCGTCGGCGCAGCCTGACCCCTGAACTCTGGGGGAGAGATGCAAGCTTATTCCGATAGAGCTGATGACACATTGAAACTTTTAGACTGAAACTGTATCCTCAAACTGGTTAGTTTGGTGTCGCAATCGAAAATAAAAACAAAAAAAAAAAGGCAAGCTCACACATGCTCACTCATACACAGGCGTGCGTTCTTTCCCATAGAGAAAAAGTCACAAGCCTGTTCCTCCTTTCCTCTGGGAATAGCAATGGGTTAAGGGTGGGGGTGGAGGGCAGCACGTGCTGCAGGGCCTAGTTGGCTTGCTAACTGGCCCACTGGCTTTCTGGCTGACGGCCCACACTGTGACACTCTGCACCTGGGAGCCTGTGTGTTGTCAGCCATGCTAGCTAGCTCGAGCTACCACCACATGACACACAGGAAACACAGAAATAACTGCTTAGTGTCTTCAGCACAGTAACCACTTAACTGGGGGTGTTGCTGCTGACAGAGAAGGGTTGAGTAGAGGGGTTGAAGGAAAGTAGAAAGACAGAGGAATACTGGTTGGAATGGGACAGGGCGATGGCTTCAGGGTGTAAGAACAGAAAACTGGAAAGGAAAGTGAAACACAAAGATGCTAAGGCTCTTGCACCTGTGCAGTCTCGTGTCAGGGGAAGATTCCAGCGGCCTTGATTCAAGCTATATGCATTTACATATTCACTGACAGATGCAGCATATCCTGTTTATCAGCTCATTTTTTTCATCAAACCCCTACAAAGATGATTACGCAACAATGAAAGATTGACATTTTACAGCTGAGGCTCTGATGCAACCGGTAAATTTCCGATACATCTCTTTCTTATGTTAATTTTCTGGCTTTATCTGCTGTCCATCTGCGCCTTGAGTCATCCGAGCCTCACCTCGCACAGGTGTGAGAGTGGAGTCAAGTTTTAACGCTACCAACGAACCCTCAATTAGAGCTTGACACAGGAACGTGTTGTGCAACATTTGGGCTTTCAGGTGGTGATGAGCTGGTGTGTCACATGCGCAGTTTACATTGCAACATAAATAAACCACTATTTCTGTGCGTGAGCTAATTTCTGCCTGCAGATTGAATCTTGATTTTTTTTTTTAGTTTTGGGGTAAGATGGTGGCATGATGGTGGTATTATCTGTGTCATATGTTTCTGTGTGTGTTAGAGATGTGAAGGAAATGAGCAGATAGGGAGAGAAAAAGAGAAGGGAGGAGAGATGCTGGCGGCACAACGAGGAAGCTGGGTCTGATGCTTCTCCATGCAGCTGCTCCCAAACACCCACACTCTTCCTGTTGGAGTGTGTGTGAGCGCGTGTGTGTGTGTGTGTTGTTTGGATTTAGTATCTTACTTCCACATACAACAAGAGGAATGTAATATATTCTACAGACTTTCAACTCTGTCTTTCTTACTTTTTATTCATGTACTCATTTTAATTAATACATCCAATAATATTTTACGGAACAGTGTGTAAGATTCAGGGGGATTTAGTGGCATCTAGTGGTGAGGATGGCAGATTGCAACTAGCTGAAACTTCTCCTGTTTGAATTCCTTCAGTGTTCATTGTTCAAGAGGTTTTTACTATGAGCTGCATTATCGTCACACTTTCCAAAACCAATGGACCTGCTGATTTAAACTGGTAAAAACACTGAATAAAGCAGTTTCACATTACAAATCAGTGTTTCTCAAGCGCTGTTTGGCATTTTAAAAACAGGCCGCTAGCCCAGCACGTCCTAATGCATGCTCACCTTTTTTCTCTGGCAACTTAAGATCCAGTACTTCAGAGGTCTCCTCCTCTCCAAAACAAACCGACCCAGTGATTTAAACCATCAAGAACACTGAATAAAGCAGTTTCCCGTTTTAAAAAAATCAGCGTTTTTCTAATGCTTTTGTCTTGGAGGGGCTGCTAACGGTGGCCGGCGTGAAAATGCGAATAACCCTATCTAGCCGGTTTTTGGTTTGTCTGTTCTAGACTGTTGTTGAAATATGGCGGTGAACTTAGTGATCTCCTTAGACGACAACCTGCTCCCCATGTAAATATAAACGGCTCATTCTAAGGTAACAAAAACTAAAGAAAACACACTTAAAATATTATTTTCCATTTCTGCCTATATACCCCCCTTAAATCCTACACACTGAACCTTTAAAGGGTAACTTTGGTATTTGTCATCGTGGACTCTCTTTTACCGCATGTTCATGACCAAGTAACTGATAGGAGCAACGGTTTTTGAAACTGGTCCAGTATTGAGCGAGAGGGCTGCAGGTCGCAGCAGCAAAACAGGCTGTAATGTAACCAATTGGGGCAACTGCACACCCTTGATGTATGTCCAGACAGGCTCAGATTATTATTGTAAGTATCTGACAGCATTATGGAAAGGATCCTTGCAGAGATAGACCTCTTTGTTAAAGAGCAAAGTCCCTTTTGTTTGACCCCAAACAGCCCTGAAATCAGCAAAGCCAAACCCACCAGGCTCCATCTAAATAATCAGTAATTTTAGGCTGTATAGACCCAGTATATTGTCACATCTGACTGGGTGAATTAAGGGTTTATTTCAACCAAACCAGAGTTGGTGATTGTTGGAACAATGGAAAGAAGAACCAAGACAGCTTTTGTGAGTTTTATTTTGTTTTTGTGGACTTTGAATGAAGTGCCTTTTATGCTAATAGAATCACTGTTTATTTGAATGGAGTCTGGTGGGTTTGGCGATGGTGATTTTACACTTTAACACAAAGGTCTGTCTCTGTAGGAATCCTTTCCATAATGTTGTCAGACACTTAGAATGACAATCTGAGCCTGTCAGTGACAAAAGCAAACACCTCTAGTGGACAGACATTGATGATGCACAATTGCCCCAAGTGGTTACATTGCAACCTCTTTCGCTGCTGCTCACAAAATACTCAACCACTTTCAAAAACTGTTCTTTCCATTAGTCACTTAAACACAAAAATATAAGAAAATGGAGTCCAGGTTAAAAAATACCAAAGTTACCCTTTAAATTCAGGCCATATTACGCCAGAGGTCTTGCTCTCTTTTGTTCAGCATCCCTGAACCTAGAAGTACATTTTTAAACCCTGCACTGCAGAGACAGATCAATCGTCTATGATCAAACAGAACACTCGCTTAGAACAAAAGGAGTTCAGTGGTGCAGCTTAAAAAGCTCTTGAAAAGTAGAACTTCAGGTATCCTACAGAAGACGCAGTCTAAAATAGCTGATGTAGGTTTCTCCTGCTGGCTGAGGCCCTCTGTGTCTTTTCAAAGAAACACTGGCCTCAAAAAACATCCGCTGGTGGAAACACTGGCCTGACAGTCAGTGAATGGAAAGGTTTGAGGTGAGAGTGTGGCCACACTGAGGTGTCAGCAGGGTGTGTGACTGCGTGTGTGTGTGTGCGTGTGTGTACATGCAGTTATGTGTGTGTTGTATGTGTAGTTCTCTCTAACTTTCCATCACAAGATAATGCAAAGGGATTTTGCATCAAGGGCACCGTTGTATCTATTCAGGTTGACCTCAGATGGCACTGCTACATTTTTAGCTTAGGTTTCATTTAGTATCATGTAATTACTTTATTTTTCTTTTTTAAAAAGCAGTTGCATCATATCAATATATCAACAATATCAACAATCTAAGCTTTTCAGTCAGATCAACATAAAGTCAACAATTTAATTGAGCTAAACCAAACACACATTTGTTATTAAGATAACATTGTCAGCTCAGCTGTGACAGCGTATCCAAACATGTAGACCACAGCCAGCGTGTCATCTGATCAATGTGGCCCAACTATTGAGATATTAAATTGGATGGGGATACTGTGGTGTCTTTGTTTTGTTCTTCATATGTGACTGCTGTTGGTGCTGGTTGCTGAGACAGGATACAGTACATCTGCTTCACGCTCCATAATGATGGGGGGAACAGCACGTGCTCAGCACCAAAACTGTGTGATAGACTATTACATTACAGTGGTGCCAGTTTCAAAGTGGATTGCTATTATTGAAGGAAATTAGAGTTTTTTTGGTAAATTACAGAACAGGATTTGCTCCAGAATGTCTTGGGTGATTTTTGACTGAAGACACACATGTTGTTTTAAATCTAAAATGCATTTCCATTTAGTGCAACTCTGAGTGATGTCAAAAATAGAGGTGAAAAATTAGACAAGTTGTGGATTAATTTAAATTTTTGAAGAAACAATGTTAAACATTTTTTTGTTCCAGCCTGTCAGTTGTGCAAGTTTGCTGCTTTTCTTTGCCATATGACATAATATTCAGGTTACTATGGCTTTTCTTCTGAATATTCAACTGGGTCTCACTCCCAACATGTCCAATATCAACGCTTGGTCAGTGGTCTGTCAGCACAGAGGCAATCTTTTAGCGGCGCTATGAGACGACCTGGGCACAGTGGCGTAGGGGTAGTTACAACAGGCCCTAGTTCTTTAAGACTAACTTTTTAGCACATTAGCTAACGTTAGCGTCGATAACAAAACAAACTGGAGGAAACCGTTCAACTGTCGTCTTCCTTTGTTAGATTGGCATAGCGATCAACCATAACCCGCTTCTTTTTTCTAAACTTAACCACATACTTTTGTTGCCTACACCTAAGGAAGTAAACCTTAAAACAAAGTTATTTTACCAGTGTTCTAACTTTATTCTGAAAAAGACTGCCCATAATAGTCTGACTGTATGCAGACTATTTATTCATTCATTTTCCATAACCGCTTATCCTGTTAGGGGTCGCAGGGGGGGCTGGAGCCTATCCCAGCTGACATTGGGTGAGAGGCAGGGTACACCCTGGACAGGTCGCCAGACTATCGCAGGAGAAAGAGAACCATAAATGCTCACATTCACACCTACGGGTAATTTAGAGTCTTCAAATAACCTAATCTGCATGTGTTTGGACTGTGTGAGGAAGCCTGAGTACCCGCAAAAAACCCACGCTGACACGGGGAGAATATGTAATCTCTGCGCAGAGGGGC
Source organism: Cephalopholis sonnerati (assembly GCA_019142605.1). Lineage (NCBI taxonomy): Eukaryota > Metazoa > Chordata > Actinopteri > Perciformes > Serranidae > Cephalopholis > Cephalopholis sonnerati. The sequence goes on along the minus strand of JAGQAX010000015.1, from coordinate 24,419,538 downwards.
TGCACTGCACCACCATGCTGCCCTGTAGCATTTAGTAAGCGGAAAATTTACACTTTCTGTGAAAACAAAAGTTTATTTTGAAGAGTCGATGCATGTAACGAGCGTGAATGTCCAAAACAGACTCAGGAGGAGTACCTAGCATGTCATATTTTGACGTGACGGGCCACTGAACACGCGTCAGTATTTGATGAGTTGGGAGTGTGTTGCAATATTTTTGGTGTTTTCAAAGAAATTCAAAAAGTCACCTTTGGCTTCAGGGTATCGTGGTGGGCATTTTCCTGATGTTTTATAAACAAAACAATTAATCAAAAAACTATTGGCAGATTAACTGATTATGAAAATAATCATTAGCTAAATGGTTGCCATGTTTGTTATGTTGTTATAGTAGTCTGTACTTTTGATATCTCTGTATTATTGTCGTTTGTGGAAAGAATAAAGTACTTCAGAACTCCCCCAACATTCAGATGTGAAAATAATAGGTCATTTTGACAGATGTTTGAAAGCTGTGCAGTGTAATTTGTGTTGAGCAGAAACATGAATGGGGCACCTAGCGTACGATGGCTACTGACTCAATACATGAAACTCATACATCGCCATAGCCTTTGATGACAAATACCTCGTCTTCCTTTTCAGCCTCCTGCTCTTCTCCTCTACTTTTACTTATCTTGTCTTTATCTTGCTCACCCGCTCCTCCGTCTGTCACACTCTTTCCCCCCTTCTTCTCTTGGGGCCGTGTGAGATGAGTAAAAGACAGGGGAGAGTGTGAGCTGTGGTGAGCCACAGACCAAAATAACTGGTACTTTTTTTTTTATAAAAACACATGTGCATTCACCCACACATAAAGTCACACATGCGTGCATAGTCACACACACACTCACACAAACAGACAAGAGGTCCCTTTTACTTGATGATCCCTGGAGAGAGGTGTAGTTGGATATATTTTGGCCGTGCCAGGAGAGATTGAGTGTGTTGATATCCAGTGCTGGAAACGGACCTCCATGGAGAGTGAAGTAGGCCACGTGTAGATGCTGTTTTTTGAGCTAAGAAATTCAAAGATTTGTCAACTGTCTGGACTTAAAACTAGAGCATAATGTTCAGACATAAAGTAACTGTTTCATTCTTTCAGTTTCTACTTTTTCTCTCCAATCAGCTGCGAGATAGTGCTCTCCGTCTCTGTCTCACTTTCCCTCTGGTGACAGATCCTGCAGCCTCCCCTGTCAAGCTGGCATAGTGGCATCATTCTAAAACTGGTATTAGGCATTTCCTGCTGCGTCCGTTGGCGGGTGTAAGGGTGTGTGTATGTGTGTGTGTGTCCATATATATGTGTATGTGTGTGTCTGTGTGCGTGTGTGTGTGTCGGGGCGGAACGCACCTGGTCCGCGCAGCTGTGGGGATCCTAGCAGGGGGGAGAGAGAGAGATAGAGGAAGGAGAGAAAGAGAGAGGGATGGGAGGAGACGAAAAGGGGGCCCTGTGTGCTGTACTGGGGACCTGACGAGTTCAAATAGAAAGAAAGATGTGGGGAGAAATGGAGGGATTTCTAGGCACAGTAGCTTAGCATATATTCACAAAGTTGCTGGGACTGCCCTTTAAAAAGGAGTTATTCAGTTTATGAGAGTCAGTCTGTGAAAGACAGATCTGTGGGGTAAAGTTTCTGCATCAGCGACACGTGACGGAAATCAGTGTGCTCTGTTTCTTTTCTCTGGTGAAGGTTTGACAATAATCCTAAACATACTCCTCAAACTAATAAATCAGCCCTGTGTAATAATATCATTATGTAAGACCACGTCAAATGTTAATATTCATCTGGCATGAGAGAGGAAATGAAGTGCGAGTGAAACGGTAAGCTTTACCTGCACAGTTGGTTTCTATTGTGGTTTAAATGCAGCTATTGTTTTTGACAATTGTGGTCTCTCTATCCAGCTGCTGAGCCCTAAATACATAACTGGAAATGTGTCAGTCCACACCAGGATGCAGTTCCTCTGTCCTTCTGCAGAGGGGGCAAGGAATCTAGGGGGGGTGTGGGGGGGTGAGAAGAGAAATACTAAAGCAGTGTACAGATTTTTACAGTGCAGATTAAAGTTTGAGCAAATAGGCCAACGATCAGAGGAAACCACACCACGAGGAAACAAACAACTGTGTCTTTCAGGCGTTTTCATTCAAAGCGCACACATCTCCTCCAGGATGTAGCGAGAGCACAGATGTGCTCGTACACACACACAGGGTCTATTTCACAGCTGGACGACCAAGGAGCGGTCAGCGCTGGGAAGGTCAAATGACCAGATCAAAGGTCAAGCCACAGAGAACTGCAATAGAGGAAAGGTGGAGGGGGGGGAGCACATGAGGGGCATCAAGCACACCATGCACACACACATTTATTAAAGCCATCAACACTGTTGCAACTGCTGAGCCTTTGCTCCAGATGGGCAGAGGAGGCAGGGAACGTCTGTCTGTCTGTCTGTCTGTCTGTCTGTCTGTAGTGAAATGTTGGACACACACTGACCCTCCGTCAGCATGTCGGTCAGAGCTGTTGTCATTTGATAAGAAGCCAAGCAGGTCAACATCAAAGCAGCAAGTTCCAAATACACTTTCCTTTGACTCTTTGAGGTTAAAGATTAAAATAACCTTTCCCCATAAAATATAGTCTACAGTTCCAAAAGGCCCTCTTGTATTTTACTGATAATGTTTTAGGGTTAAATGGCTCTCTGATTGTGTGTGTGATCACTCCTTAGGTTTTAAATATACAGTAGACACTAATGTCTTTATGTGGCTTCAAGTGTAGAGTGACATATACCCATCAGCAGTGTTTTCAAAACAGTTACAACGGCATAACATGGAAATAACAATCATTTACCATCTCTGTTATATGGCAGCAGATCTCATCCTTTGCTTTGAGGGTAAGGAGCTCCCGCACCTCATTGTTTTCCCAATCTGTGGACATTTTCAGTAGCTGTTCCTCTTCTTTAAATCAACTGCTAACTGCAGCTAGCTGCTTTTGAAATCACCCAGTGGAGGCATTGCACACATAACATGTCATCAAAACGTCCCACCTGTCCCACCTGTAGTCCCATTGTGCCGGCTGTCCCTTTTACACAGACATCAGTTTGGCACAGCTACTACTACTGCTGCTTGCTTAAAAGATAGACAGCTCTGCCCCACCTTTCCACGATCAAACCTGTAACCCTTTGAAACCTGAGCAAATTGGCTTGATTTCTTTTACAACATGGGAAGAAGGCAATGAGCAACGAAAGAAGAAATGACCCAAAAAAAATTAGTGAAAGAGAAAATTAAAAAAAAATAAAATTAATTTAAAAAAACAAGAAAAATGGCCCGAGAAGAGTGCTTAATTCTGTGACATCGTTTTAAAATAGTCTGTATTTTTTCCTAGCTTTTTTTGTTTTTTCTCTATTTTTTTTTTTAAATAGTTTTCTAAAAAAAAATTTTTTTTTTTGCAGTTTATGGAACATTTCTCACCAAGCACTCATTGCCTTTTTTCCCATGTTTTCAAAAGAAATCACACCAATTTGCTCAGGGTTCAAATGTTTAAATACTTGTGAAAGACGTCTGAAAGTTGCACAAGAACAAGTGATGTCACTCCAGGTTTTAAAGGCTTAATAAAGATCAGCAAGTCAAAATAACACAGTGAAATTCCCACCTTAACAGGCAGCGTAAAAAGGGCTTATGGAACTTTTAAAAGATAAAGGAAAACATTTAAAAAAGCAGTTTATGGTGGCTATGTGTTAGCAGACTTTAGATATAGCTGAATGACTGACAATACCAAGAGAATTTGCTGACTTTGTGACTTGTATTTTACTTGAGCCTCTGTTAAACTGTTTTAGCATTTACCATTTTCCTGCCATTGTCACTTGTTGTCACCAATCTGTGTTGTAATCTGAGTTTCTCTGTTGGTTGTCGTGGTAGACGGTCTCACCATGGTCTCATGTTAGCGCATGTGAGTCCCTGTCTGTATATCCCACTGGCTAGCTAACTGGTGCCGCTCTGCACTGCACTCATACAGCGGTTACGGGCGGTTATTGCTGATAACACTGTTGTGAAAGTGTCGTCAGTCTCTCCATTAGCTCTCCGTTAAGGGGGATTTATACTTGTGCGGCAGACCTTACGCTATAGCCTACACACATGGCCTACGCTGGTGTGAGCATTTATACCTGTGCGGAGGTGTGTCTGTGTCACTCTGCAGTTACACCTCCAAACCACTAGTCGGCGGCGGGGTTTCTGTGATTGCTGTAAAGTTTAGTTGATTCAAATCACACCCAAAACACAATTAAACACACATTAAACATGGCTTAATAGAGACAATTTGAAACACAAGTACACAAATTGACTTCACTATAACTCGCAGCATTCACAGACAAAGCACTTGTCTTTATCTGGACACATTTTCCCCACAAATACAACATGCTAATGTTTTTAGCACAAGCCTATGGCATTTTACATTGTATAAATTAGCCAAGCAGCTAGCGGACTTTCCTCTACTCATATGAAGCCAGGGACAACAGCAACATTTAACAAAGGTAACGTTACAAAATTACAGCTCACAAGCTTCAAGAACAAAACAGCTGTCTTGTACTAAACAGGTTTTCCAAACAAATATGACATGCTAACATTATTAGCACAAGCCTATGGCATTTTACATTGCATAAATTAGACTGGCAACAACTGGAAATTTCCTCTGCTCATATGAAGCCAGGATAAATCACACACAATTGAAAATGCTATGTTGTGGAGGCTTTATTGTCTTCACAATTTATTGTTTCTTATCTGTGATATTAAAGTAAATAAAAGCTTTGTTTCCACTGAGGGAAATGGTTTCAGCTTATAGAAACAGACAGTAGGTCTGTGTTGCCACCACGCATAGTACATTTCTGGGGAGGTGCACCTCAGGCTACAGCATAGGTGCGACATTGATTAGGCGTATAGGTAGAAATTCTGCCTTAGCTCTGTCACCACTGTTGTTAGCACTGTCCCCGCTCCTCTGTCAGCACTGTTTGCTGCTAGCCACTGGCTCAACCACCTTCATATTGAGAGCCACGTGCAGACAATCCAGGCTCAGACTCTGAATCATAGCTATGCTTTAAATGTCGCATACAGCTCCTTTAACAACTGTATGCACCACTACTTGTGGCCTTATTCTGTGTTTCCTAACTCTCACAGGAAATCCAGAATAGCTGCTTCTTAATAATTTTCAGGAGATGTCGGGTCACAGCAGGTGAAATGAAACAAGTCTTAATCGCCTACAAGTGACCGGACTAATGCATTACACATTGGCGTGCTGGTAGGTGATCTAATTACAGCAAAGTGGGTTTAGCAACTATTTCAAAATCCCCAATCACTACCTAATGTGACCTTTCAACAAAATACAATTTGTGTGCGTGTGAGCGCAGACTGGAGTTGTTGGTGTTTCTTCATGTGGTTGTAGCAGATTATGAAGACGGGCTATTTTGAGAGTGACACGTATATGAAATTGAGTTACACAGTGTCTCTCATGTGAGGGAAACAGCAAAGACATGAAGGGATAAAAGTCGTCTGAGAGTCTGTCTTGAGATCTGTGTGAAATTTTTCAATTGAGTTTTCTAGCGTCTATGTTTATTCCTATGTGACATGGACTTATTAACACTTGCCAGGTCCTTTTTATTTATTTATATGTGAGTGTATACTTGTATAAGCTAGGGTTTCTTTAATGGCAAACTGCATTTAATTATGAACCTCCTGTTCTCTCACAAACAACAGCCTGGCAATCATGCTTTTGTCTAATTAAACAGAATCAACATGTTTCAGCTGTTTTTTTAAGGCAGCAAACTGTGAAAGCTGCACTCATTTCCCGTAGCGTAAAGCAATAACACTTGAAACCACTAAACTCTCATCCTTCCTCCACTTATCTAACAGCTAGCTTGTTGTTCAGTTTATTTTTACTTCAAATTACCTGTAACACACACACACGCTCCTATCAGCAGATTAAGATATGCTAAGTAACGTGCGTGGTCAACGATGCGCGTTTGTGACCCCTGAGTTCAATTAGCCCCGGCATGCAGCCCTAATTTCACGGTGTGACCCCTGCTGCTGCACAGACACACTCACAAAGACTACAACTCCCTTAAATGTCTATCTGTGTCCTCCAGTGATCAATGTGTGCTTTGAAGGGAAGAACCAGCGAGACGTTCGAGGGAGGGAGGGGACCGGGTGAGGGAACGCAGGACACGAATGGATGACAGAGAGTGGGGGTGAGGAGGAGAGATGCAGTGTGGGACAAGAGGTGAGAAAGGTGACATTGTATCCACAGTGATGGATGGATGTTCACATGGAGAGAGATAGTATCTTTAGAGGATAGATGACCCCTGACCCAACCCATACGGCCTTACGTGGAGACAACAACTTCAACATTTGTTTTGGAGCAGAGGCAGAAAGAGAGGTCATGAGGCAGAGACGTGTTTGTGAAGGAGAGGAGACTAGTCTCAACAACAACTAAAGAGAGAAACTACCAGCAGGCTGACCTTTCTGACCCTTCCTAACCTTTGTTTCTGTAGAAATGTCTGTAGAAGTTCTTATTGCTGTATACAGTACATATTTCAACTCAGCTGCTGAGGGAAAATGTTGGCATTGTACATTTCTGCAAAGCACAGATATGTTATATGTTTCATATGTGTCATATCAGCATTTCTAAAATTATGTTAACATGTAGCTAACTTTGTTCTTGGTGGGTGGAGGGGATGGTGGACGGCGTAACACCTATACGTCTGCCAAGCTGCAGAGCACTGCAGACTGCTGCTCAAGACTAACAAACAATTAAACTGTGTTTTTAGTGAGACATGGTGGCATTTCTAGTGACAATTGTTCCACTAAAATTAGTTGTTATTTAGCGAGACATTGTGGGCATTTACAGCAGCAAATGTGCCTCAAAAACTGTGTTTTTAATTTATTTTTTTTAAATTACAAGATATTGGCAGCATTTCCAGCAACAACTGTTCCACCAAAACTATTACTTATTTATTTATTTTTTTTTAATTGAAAGACATTGGCAGCATTTCCAGCAGCGGCTGTGCCATCCAAACTATTTTTTATTTATTTTTGATTTTTTTCAATTGAAAGAAATTCCCAACATTTCAAGCAGTGACTGTGCCACAAAAACTATTTTTTATTCATATATATATTTTTTTTTTTTAATTGCAAGACATCAGTAACATTTCAGGTGCAATTGCACCCCTAAAACAGTTTCAGGTTTGTTTTGGTTTTTTTGTGAAACATCAGCAGCATTTCCAGCTGCTTTCTTCTTCTTTCATTTTTCTTTCTTTCTTTTGTCCTTTTTTTTTGCAAGACATTAGCAGCATTTCCAGTAATTGTGCCCCAAAATTGTTACTTATTTATTTATTTATTTTTTATTAATCAATTTATCTATCTATTTATTTATTTATTTAATTGTAAGACACTGGCAGCATTTCCAGCAGTAATTGTGCCCCAAATTTGTTATTTATTTATATTTTATCTATTTATTTATTTTCTAATTGTAAGACGTTGGCAGCATTTCCAGCAGTGACTGTCATCAAAACTTCTTTTTTAAGTAAGACATTGGCTGCATTTCCAACAGCAACTGTGCCACCAAAACTGTTTGCTTTTTAGCAAGACATTGGCAGCATTTTCAGCAGCGATTGTGCCACCAAAACTGGGTATATTGCGCCATAATTTCCGCTCCTAAACATAACCAAGTGGTTTGTGTGCCTAACCATTACCACCTGTTAACCACAAGGCTGTAGAAACGTATAGTCCGCTACATAATAATGTACAAATGTTACATATCTGTGGTTTACAGAAACATACAATGCCAATCATTTATTCTGGTGATTGGGTGGTATATTTACATTCACTATTCAGTCAGTGTTCAAATCTTTATTGACCTCCTTCCACTTACTTTTATTTACATCCTCAAATGATATGGTGGTATTAATTGTTTTTTATGGACCCCAGGATGAGTAGCTGTTGTTCTAGTAATAGTAAAGTGGGGATGCAAATATATAAACAAGTACTCTATGTGTCATATCTTCCATAGAAGATTATGATGTCATTGGTATTTTGCTGTGAGGTCGTGGTTTTACCTCATATGCAGTTAATATGAACACAATGACAGGCATAGTTTAGAGAATGAATTGGTACTTAAACACATTTGTATCCTCAGAACAGAGACAGAGGTAGACTTACAAGTATGAAACTGCACAAAGGCCCAGAGGCCAAAGAGATCTAACAGAGCACAAAAATATCAGGTAGTATAAGTTTAAAGGGAGGAGAGGAGAAGGAGGTACGGGGGAGCCCTCTGCCCTCTCTGTCTCCAGCCAGTCTACTTCAACATCTGGAGCTCACATCAGGCCTCCTCAGAGACTGGCACTGCTGAAGGAGGGGAAGAACGGTAAAGGCGAAAGGAGGAGAGACAAAGCTAATAAATGAGATGAAAAAGGTAAAAATAAATTAAGGAGAGAAAAAGTAGGAAAATGATCATGCAAAAAAAAAAAGAGCTGAACAGAAACTGTGTTTGTGTTGATACATCTGTGTTTGTGGTAGATGTGTGTGTGTGTGTGTTGTGCTGATGATTTTCCAGTGATCATCTTCAATGCAGAGCAGAGAGAGCATGAACACTGCTTAGCTTCTGTGGCGAAACACTCTGTGTGGCAGGAAACAGAACAAGCTGTGATCTCTGCAAAAACACTAATGGAAAACCTCACTCAGATAGAAAACGTGGGTGTGTATGCATAAAAGCACAAGTGTGTGTTGATGCTCGCGTGTGTGTTGTGTGTTGTGTCTGTGTGTGGGGGGGTGGGGAGGGGTTGCTTTGCAAGTAGAATAAATTATAATTATTCCAAAGACTAAGCAAACCAAGATGAAAAAAATGCAACGTACACCTGCTTTTGCAGCAATTAACGTGAGAACCACAGACTTTCCTTTAGAGATAACAAGTGAGACTTCCCTTAGATATGTGCAAACAAAACAGAAAAGATGAACCCTAACCTTTTCACAACATTTCGTAACAGCTTTTTGAAACCAGAAAATACCACGTTCTCAAAGGCTGAGCTATCTTTGGTTTAACTGCTGATTTTATACAAGATTAGAAAATTTGCTGTTGAAGCTTTGTCTGCTGTTCAATTGTTCACAGCTCTGCTGAGGCACTTCATTCAAACCTGGGTGACACTGTGCTCACTGTGCGGTCTTTTATATGCCATTCTGCTGGCACATTGGTGACACATGAGCTAATAGAGCATTTGTATGAATGTTTAGACAATCACAGGAAATACTTAGAAGAATCAGTTTGACAGATCTGAATGCATTGTTGTAATACACTCCACACATCTGGTCTTCCTAGTAAGTCAAAACTTTCTTCGAATTATTTGGAAATTCAGATGTTTTCTTGGAATTGGGTGCCATAGGTGTCACCCCTCTGTTGTCTGGAAAGAGCTACACTAATCTAGGTATTGTCGTTGGCCTGCACTCTCAACTAGAGAAGCCAGGCTTCAGTGACTGATTTCAGTGTCTTGTTTTTGAACTCTCAGATGCAGTAATGGCATGAGAGCTGATCTCTGAGTAACATTTCTTGTTGAGAGTAAAGTTTTTTCGGTCATGTCCTGACTTTGTGAGAGTGATGTCTTAACTTGTTCACACTGCAGCCCAGTCTCCAGAAGATAATGCTGGCATTATGTGTTTCTGCAAACCATGAATATGGTACATTTGCATGTTTTTTTATGTATGATATTAATGTTTCTAAAGTGACATTATATATAAGCTGATGTGGAGGGGATAGTGGATGATGTGCCACGTAGGCGAGATGCCTGCTAAGCTGCAGACCATGATTTGAAACCAACAACACTGGCTGTTTTTTTTTTTTTTTGTGGGCCTTCCCTTCGTTTCCCAGCAGTGTTTGAGCCACCAAAATTTTGCTCCAAACTTTTCAGTGATGGCTTTTCCCAGCAGCTTTTGAGCCACCAAACATGAGTGTTTTAAGCCTGCCAAGCAGCAGACCACTGTTAAAAACTAACACCAGCATTTCCACCAGTGTTTGTTTCTCCGAACCTAGGTGTTTTAGCAGCACATTGCAGAGTTTCCTAGTGATATTTATGGTGCTGAACTTAGGTTTGGTGTTTCCCAGCAGTGTTTAAGCCCACAAAACCTTGGTGTCCGTCTCCAACACACTGTGGCATTTCCCAGCGGCTTTTGTGCCACCAAACAGAGGTGTTTTAAGCCTGCTAAGCTACAGACCGCTGTTAAAAACCAGCAACACTGGTTGTTTTTTGGTGACCCTTTGCTGCATTTCCACTGGTGTCTGTGACACCGAATTTGTTTTTTTTAGTGGCACATCGCAGAGTTTCCCAATGGTGTTTATGGTGCTGAACTTAGGTTCGGCATTTCCTGGCGTTTCCCAGCATTTCCCAGCGGAGTTTGAGCCTTCAGAATCTCTGTGTATCTTTGACACATCGCAGCTTTTCCCAGCAACTTCTGTACCACTAAACATGGGTGTTTTAAGCCTGCTTAGCTGCAGACCACTGTTCAAAACTAACACTGGTTATTATTTGGTGACCCTTCACTGCATTTCCACCGGCATTTGTGACACCAAACCTGGGTTTTTTTAGTGGTACATGGCAAAGTTTCCCAGCAACGTGTGAGCCTACTAAACCTGGGTGTTTTTCACCAACACTCTGTGGTGTGCCCCAGTGGCATCTCAGCAACCTAAGTGTCTTTCACTGACACATCGCAACATTTCCCCGCAGCATTTGTGCCACCAAACATGGGTGTTTTAAGCCTGCCAAGCTGCAGACCACCGTTAAAAACTAACACTGGTTGTTTTTTGGTGACCCTTCATGGCGTTTTCACCGGCATTTGTGGCAGTGTGTTTCACCAAAACTCTGCTGGCATTTCCTGGCAGCGTTTCAGCCACCAAACCTGGCTGTTTCCACCCACACATCGCAGTGTTCCCCAGCTGCTTTTGCACCACCAAACACTGGTGTTTTGAGCAAAATACAGTAATCTTTACCCAACTATAATCAAGTGTTTTTGTGCTTAAACCTAGCCACACCTTCACAACAGCATTGCTGACAAAAGTAAAGTTTTACACATCTGCTGCCAAACAATGCACAAAGGTATCCATGGTTTGGAAAATGTACAATAGTAACAGTTTTTCTGGTGACTGGGTGGTAGCTAAGAGGAGAATTTTAAAGGGTCAGCAATCACAAACAAAATCAGGTTGAAACCAGACTCACCGGTCTGCCAATACAAGAGGTGATAGTGTGTGAATGTGTATATGTGTGTCTGTGTTTGTGTGTGTGTGTGCAGGGGTGGGGGGTCACAGGGATGTTCTTGACTGTGTCATCTCCAGCAGCTGTTTCCCTCAAACCCTGCCTCGCCCCCTCCTCCCCCACCCACCCCATCGCCTCACAATGAAACCAATACAAAGGAACAGGAAGTGCCTCCCGTTAACTGGGGCCCAATCAAAGCCATCATTATTCCCGTGTCAGAATTTTTACAGGAAATAGCTTCTCAGAAAATATGCCAGCTGTGCAGGGAGTGTGGTATTATTGTCTCATAGGTCTTGTCTGTTTTTGCTTTTTTTTTTTTTTTTTTTCACTTATCAGGCGCTGCTAACAAAAGGACACATAGACCCGTCTCGACCACGTGCGCGGCACACTGTCACTGCCGAGCGCTCACAAGGCAAGCCAGGCACAGTGTTCTCTGGGGCTGGGTGGTTATTGTGCGCGCTGTGAAAAGGGCACCCCTGCTGTGCCTGCACCGGCTTCTTTGGTTCCCATCCTGAACCGAGCAATTGTCTTTTTAAACCCGTGCGAGGGGAGCTGAGCCCAGAGAGCACACAGTTGCAAGAGAACATACATGATCGCACACACACACACAAACACACAGAGCTTTGCCTACTGAAGCCGCATCTGTAAGAACGCTGCTCAGATTACAGCATAAACGGTGGGTTCAGGTGAAGCCTAACGTTTGCCAGATGCTGCGATAAAGTCACCAGGAGGTTAGCCTAACATTGGAGTGTTGTTGTTGGTCGGGGAGGGTGGAATCATCTGCCTCCTAACAAGAGAGGGGCACACATCTGGCATGAACAGAAAAGTCATTTATGAGCATTATCTTAAACAAGCGTGAACAACAGCGCTGATGCTTTGGCTTATCTGTGATGTTAAAACAGCAGAACTTAAATCCTGCAATTGATTAGTCTTGCAGCTGAAAATAAAGGAAGCTTCTCAGCTTATCTGACCTTCAGTTTGTCCTCTGTAATCTCTCTGTCTCTCTGAGGCCTTGCAGACGTCTGGAGGACAATAATTAACTCAGTCACTCAGCGCGTTGACACAGGTGAGCAATACTCAGGTTGTTAAACAGTCATTACAGGGCTGCTGTGATGTGAATGAACACACATTGGATTGACCACTAACATTGTCATAGCTTGTCTGTCACGTTAGGCTGAAGCCTATTCAGTTACAAAATGCCACTGTTGACTGTATTAACACTGATCAGATAAAGGGGATGTCCCATCTGAGAGTTATACTCTAAACCCCGCAGGGGAAAAACAACTTTGTGACTTTAGTGAGTACAATGCTGAGGCGTGCTGATTTCTATCGCTAATTCTCACCTCGTATAAGCTGGGCTTTGTGAGGCCTATCTCTTGTTTTGGCCAAAGGAGCTGCTCTGCGTCCTTCGCTGTGAAGCTTATCAGTGGTGTTTGAAGTGCTCGTCTTTATCTGAGCTCACTGTGTTGAGGTCATCGGCCTGACCCAGTGGGCTCTATCTCTGCCTTAACTATTTCTCCGTCCCTCCTGCTTTCAAAAGGTTGTGATTTTATCACAGTTACAAAAGACAACATATTTTCTCACGTATAACCCCAAAGGTATCCTGCCATCCAGATCATTGTGGTACTATTTGCCGAGGTTTTGAGATATCTAACTTTAGAGTTTTATTGTTTTTGGTGTTCTTTCCTTTAATTTGGTAGTATGGTAGTATACATACAGATACAGTAAACAAAAGACACATGCTGTAGGGCTGCTACTAAGTCCCTTCTTCATGCTGCCCTTGCATTTTTCCGCAGAACCAAACAATAGTGGCATCATGCCACTCCTGTGTTGATTTTAGATAGCACGTCAGCATAGCAGAATTAAGAGGCTTGACGGGCGTGACATGTAGCACAACAGTGTCAGCCTCAAGTGTGACAAATAACATATTCCTCTGCAGCTCCTTATGAACAATAACAATGGCATAACATAACAATAACAATAATTGACTGCATCTGTTCTGTGGTGGCTGATCTTGTCCTCCGCTCAGAGGGTAAGGAGCTCCCGGATTTCATTGTTTTCCCGATTTGCGATCATTTTTGGCTGCTGTTCTCCTTCTTTGAGTTAGCTGCTAACTGCTACCAGCTACTTTTTAAATCTCCTGCAGTGGGTTACATGCATAACATGTCGTGCCGCCCAAGATCCTGTCCTGCTGGCTGTCCTGTTTGTACAGACATCATTTCAGCACTGTTCCTACTCCGAGTTACATTGTATTAATTAGCCTAGCAGTTAGCAGAGTTTTCCTCTACTCAAATGAAGCCAGGAACAACAAGGTTCACATATAAAATAATTGACTAAGCCTATACCAGACACGTTTTCCCCTCATATACAACATGCTAACATTATTAGCATGAGCCTAGGACACTTTAAGTAGGATTTATACTACTGCGTCAAATCCACATCGTATCTACAGCGTAGGCTCTGCATCGATGTAGAGCCTACACCCTACCCCATAGCCTGACATGCACCTCCCCAGAAATGTAACTACACAAGGCACATGGCATCCATTTCTGTAAGCTGAAACCATTTCCCTCAGTGGAAACAAAGCTTTTATTTACTTTAAATTGTGGAGACAACAAAGCCTCCACAAAATATAATTTTAAGTCTTGTTTGTGATTTATCCTGGCTTCGTATGAGCAGAGGAACTCTCCACTAATCACTAATCGCTAGGCTAATTTATACAATGTAAAATGCCATAGGCTTGTGCTAATAATGTTAGCATGTTGTATTTGTTTGGAAAACGTGTTTAGTATAAGACATTTGTTTTGTCGGTGAACCTTGTGAACTGTAATGGAGCCGAATTTTGTAACGTTAGCTTTGTTAAATGTTGCTGTTGTCCCTGGCTTCATATGAGTAGAGAAAAAGTCAGCTAGCCACTAGGCTAATTTATACAATGTAAAATGCCATAGGTTTGTGCTAAAAACATTAGCATGTTGTATTTGTGGGGAAATGTGTCCAGCAAAAGACAAGTGCTTTGTCTGTGAATGCTGCGAGTTATATTGAAGCCTACTTGTGTACTTGTATTTGAAATTGTCACTATAAAGCCATGTTTAATGGTTGTTTGCAATGTGTTTTGAATCAACTCAACTTTACAGTACTTCTCAGATACACCACTGCCCATAGGCTATGGCATAGGCTCTCCAAAGAGCTGATGCACAAGTATAAATTCCACTTTACACTGCATAAATTAGCCTAGTGGCTAGCAGACTTTTTCTCCATTTATATAAAGCCAGGATTAATTACACACAAAAAACTTAAAGATACTATTTTGTGGGTGCTTTATTGTAAGAAACAACTTATTGTTTATTAAATGTGAAAGTGAAAAGTAATAAAAGCCTAGTTTCCACTGAGGGAAATGGTTTTCAGCTTACAAAAATAAACAAATCCCTGTGTTGCTGTCCCCAATGCGTCACTACAGTGGTATCAGATTTTATTTATATTGTATATTATTGTTTCTTCTCATACTAGTTTTGTTTGAATTTTTTAGTCTTACATGTTTTTTCTAAGTTGCCATACAAATTGTATGTTTTTTTTTCTTCTTTTTCCCACCTAAGTGCGTCTAGTTTGTAAGAACCGGCTTGTACAGATCATATTCCTCTTTTGGCCATACTGGGGATTTGGAGGAAGCAACATTTTTAGAAATCTTGAGTGGCTTTGACCCTCTTCTTTGGCCAGACTCTTAACTTAGTGGTGCGAGGGTATTTTCAGTAAATTACAGAGTAGCCAGAGAATGTTCGCAGGAAATGTCCATAAAACAATACACTCAGACCAGACATGGCTAAACAGATATAGGCATTTCCTGGTGGTGTTACTCTCTTTAGGAGTGACTCATGATTGGCTTACTTCAGCTTTTATTCTCGGAAACAATACATACATTTTCAAGCATGTTAGTGAGAACAGCGATACGTTTTTTGGACCGTTACATCTTTAGTGATGTAATGTGTTTCTGATGGTTTCACACACTAAACCCAATTAAGACTGACTCTATACTGCTCAGCTGAACGTGGCAGTGCATAGCTGACCAGCTGGCAGAGTGTCCTTTTTCCCTGAGTCCTTATGTCCGTCCCATGATGCCGTGGACGTCACACTGCCATTATCAAAGCCACTTCGGAGGAAGAGGGCATGTTAGTGTTTGGCAGGGGTTGAGGGGGGTGGGGTTGAACATAAAAGTTATTATAAGAGAATATAAATCACTCTAAATGAAGAAAGCATATAAGAAGACAAGTATATGACAGGCAGACAGAGTGAGAGACAGTCCAGTAGCAAGGCCCGGGGTGTGTGTTGTCTTTGATTGGTTACGGAGCTCAGTAGTCTGTGTAGGAGCTTTTAATCAGGTCACTGAGAGCCCAGACCCCTCTGCTCCCACTCTGCTCCCTCCGTCTGGAGGGCTCCGACAGGGGTGACCAAGAGGGGCACCACTGACCCAGATTAGGGCAGGGTAAGGGTGTGTGTGTGTGTGTGTGTGTGTGTGTGTGGGAGCGGTGGGAATCAGCTGTGTATCATGTCTCAGTCCCTGCTGTTTCAGTTCATTAGCAGCACAAGGAAGAGACAGGAGAGATGAGGAGGGGTGGCAAGTGTGTGTTCATGCATGTGCGCCTACATACATCCTTTTGTACATCTGAGTGCGTGTGTGTGTGTGTGTGTGTAGGAGGTGTAGGGGGTGGGGGATAGACCAAAAGACAAAGTGTTAAAAGAATACAAGGCCAGTGACAGAAGGAGAAAGTCACTGCTGCAGCACATCTTAGATGTCAGGGACCCACTTGACCTAGAAACACATGACACACACACACACACACACACAGGTGCAGAGATACCCACCAGGGACCTCATGGCCTCTGTCTGTATGTCTCTGTGAAGCCTGACCAGCTGAACCCCTGCAGCAGCAGCAATCGTAGCAAGCTCTTCTACTTCTTTCTCTCTCTCAATCCCTCTCTTTCTGTCTTTCTTTCTTTCTTCCGCCGTCTGTCTCCTTCTCGTCTCTGTCACTCGCCCTCAAGTTTATCCCGCAGTCATTTTCCACACTAATGTTCTCTGCCTCTCTCAGCTTGTTCTCTTCGTTGGGCTTCCTGATCACAAATTTCCTGTTTGTATCTCTCCATCTCGCTCCCCCGGCCCATGCTGCCTCCTCGCAGAAACACATGCGTGAACTTGCTTTATGTGGGGTCTGTGAACAAAATGAAGGCCTTGATCGCTTTGACGTGCACAGGCTGGCCAGCTGAACCTGTCACTGCAGTATAGCATTGCAATCGGTCGTAAATGTGCGGTTTATTTCCATTTCAGTCAGCTCCTTCCACCGCAACTTGCAGGTGTCTCCTCCACCTAGGGTGTCTTTAAACCGCAGATCAAGCTGCAATCCGAGTACTTACACTGTCTCCCAAGAGCAGTTCAGCAGCCAAACTGGACTTTGTTTGGAGTCACGAAAGTGCAGGAATGGATTCGTATCCCGCTATCAAGCACTTTTCGCGTCTTTATGTACAGGCCGCGCTCTGTGTGGGGTCTCACAGAGTATGGACTCAGACTGTGTGTAATTACAAGGTCAAAACTCCGGTTCAAGTGAGGTTAAAGTGTATTTACCACAAATGTCCCACTTGCAAAACAACAGCAATTACACAAAAGTATTTTGTAATTATTATGGTCATCATCTGGTAGTCATCTGCAAATTGTTGCATAGGTCTGGATTTGGGTTAACGATTAAAGATGTAGCTCCGCGCTGGGAGAGAGCCCAAGACTGGATGTGGATCAGACTCATTCTTCCCTGGCAATGTGGAGACAACTAGCAGACACACTTTGTCTCTGTGCTGTCTGCAGACACTCATTCTGGTGTTTATTTGCTGGTTTTGAAAACAGAGGAATGGTTTTAGAAGAGAGATTAGGGCCTGCAATGCTTCCATTAATGGTCATCCAGTAGAAGGCTACAGGAGTGGCTGTAAATAATCATTCTGAGTCGGACTGCGTGACACTCTGTTGAGCAGGCTGAAGACTGCAGCCATGTCTCTGCTGAATAGCTCAATTTAATATTCAAAATGAAGTTAAAAACCTGCTCCAAGTTGTTGGAGAGGAATGATGAAAGGTGTTATGACTAATCAGATCACCCTCGCCTACACCAACTGGCCCCAACTATGATCACCAAGTCTGGGCTTAACTATGCTTACACAAAGCCAGATGTTTATCCTCATTGGATGGCTGCAGAGTAAACGGACTGTTCCAGTCAGGGACGATGAAAACGACAACAATAGTGCGACCAACAGCTGGCAGCCTCTCCGCCCACTCACTCACATTAAGCATTACAGTCGGGTTGTTTTGGTCCTATGTGCCGGTGGCCGTGGCCTTCTGTTGCTTGTGTCCCACCTGCAATACAGTCATATGGCCTCCATTTATTTCTGCATGAACCAGTGAAATATTCACAGCCAAGGACATAAACAGGGCCACCTGACAGCATGAGTAGCAAAGTTCCCACAACGGACAGCCACAGTAATGTGAAACTGTTGCCTTATGTTGCTGATTTCTGCCAGTATTATGGTTAAAGGTATGTAATTTTGACTACTGCCAGTATATCTGTCAAGGGATGTTTAATGGAATATCTACTCTGCCACCAATTGATTTTGTTCACTCTGCACAACTCTGATGTGCCAAAAACTGCAGTTCCTCCAATGGCCACTTGAGGCAGGCTCCAAAAGCAAATCTCCATAGACCCCCATGTTGAAATGCCTTTACAGCAGACATTAACATGCTTACAGCCTGGTCTCCCTGTTCATGACTACTGTAGGGGTGGTAAATTTCTCTATAACTCACCCAATTTAATTTTTTAGGCTTAATATTAGCATAATTAAGGGCGTGAGAGATCGTCTGCAAGGCGTCATCGCAGTCATTGAGTCAGATCCACTCCTCACTCCTCCACAGCTCCAACTTCGTGTCCAAATCTGGTCACTTGTGGCTTCAAAAATCCAAGATGGCGGCAGTTAAAATTCCAAATTCTAGGCTTCAAACAACCTGGTCTCACTCCGAAGTCGTCGAAATCCGGCACTTGGGCAGTGACTTGTGGCGTCGGACACTGACGAAAAAGGCCATCCTTTATTGTCGGCATGATAAGCAGCTGCTCACCGTTGTAGTTTAAAAGTGCTTGGCGGCAGCAGGGGGAAACACAGCGGGACAAGAACAAAAGTTAAAGTGGCAAAAGTCCTAGTAGGGTGGGTGGGAGGAGTGGTGGATGTTTGTGTCCTGTGAGATTCTAAAGCCAAACCCTGTTCTTTTTTCCTAAACCTAACCACGTGCTTTTGTTGCCTAAACTCAACCACGTGTGTTCATTGTTGAAGGAAAAAAAGATGAATTTGCAGTGTTGAACTGCTGTAGTACGAGTATTTTGAAAGAGACTGTATGTAAACGTTAAATTTCCTGTGAAAGCAGAAGTGTTTTTTGAAAGAAGACAATGCATGTAACAGGCAGAACTTGACACAGCGTCTCAGAACATCAACAACCAACGCACCCAGGGTACCTTTGCTGTCATATCTGGACATGGAAAGTCCATGACCAAACATCAACATGTGATGACTTCAGAGTGAGAATGTATTGTTCAAAGTACAAGCCCCCAGACTGTAACGCAGACTTTCTGTCAAAAAGTCACTGAGCTTAAGCCAAGATGACTCTGGTGACATCACTTTGACATCAGTGGGGTTATTTCTACATACTTCACCAAGCTCCTCCACAGCCACAGAGGATATATCGCAACTGTTTTTACCAGCTGTGTCGTCCTCCATGTGATGAGTAAACTGACCTATATGTGTCACAAGTGACCACATGTTAAACGGTTTTGCTGCAGCTGCACAGAAAAGTTACTCATTGTTCTCAAATGGCACACAGACACAGAAAAGACACGCAGTAGCATCTGTAACCACACAGGTACAGACTTAGATCTGCTCCAGATTGTTCTCTATTTCACTGTATCTGGTTATTAAGCGAAGTTATTTGTGTTTATTGTGTTTACAGTTTGTCCACCATCAGATTTGGTTTGATTGGTAATGTCTCAAATGCGTCGGCTCAACCAAGATGTATTTTAGTGTTAACCAGACAGCCACAGTACACTCAGGCCATTGTGGGTGAGTGAATGAATCAATGAATGAAGTGCGTGGGTGAGCTTCTTTCTTAATACATCAGTTATCCTCTCATCTAAAAACCAAGAAAGCTCATTATGCACAAGCTTGAACAATAGCCTCAAACATACATAACAAGTGACCAGCGCAAATCAACAATATGCATAAAATGTCATGTCACCGCCTGGGTCAGCAGGGACAAAAGCTCAGGATCTGTAGGCTGTTCAAAGCTGATGGAGAGGACTGTAGCGTCTTTGATGAAGGACAGAGTGAAAACAGGGAACAGAGGAGGAGGAGGAATCCTCAACGACACGCACTGGGGATACAAAGAATTAAGTTTCAGTGTTTTTCTTGCCACTTAATTATCCCCCCTTCCAAGATGGGCCTGCACTTGTGGATGAAAAAGATACCCTTCTGTATACAACACTGCCTCTCCACATGACAGTGTGGTGGTTTCCCTCCCTCCTTCTGTCTCATCTCACACGATGACCCCCATTACTCTGTCCTGTTGTTACCAGAAGTAGAAAGAGACACTTTGTTTATGTTGAGAGAAGGTGCTTTGAGAGGTGAAGATGAGTCTGAGGGGGGAGATGTAGATCCTGCAGGTATGGAAACACAGTCATAGAAGTGGAACAGATGTTGAGGCTTGTTATGATTATGTGATAATATTTTTAGTAGTATTTGGCTGTCAATAAAATATAGTGGATTGAAATTTAATTGAGAGAGAGAAGGAGAGAGGAGGAGAAGAGGAGGGGGCGCTGCTAATTATGCATGGCGATTGTTGATGGCTTGATTGTCTGCGTCCAGCTGCACGGAGGAGCGGGGAGAGGGAGAGGGAGGGCGGGGAGAGAGGCAGACTCACTGACGCCAGGCTCGGAATTCTCCCATCCATTGAAAGAGAGACCCGATTGTGTCCGGGGCCTTTCCGACAAGCACCTGATCCCTGCCCAGACACACTAGTGCGTGTGTGTGTGACAGAGAGAGAGAGAGTGTGTGTGTGTGTTTCGCACAGATTTACGCACTGAGAACTCTGGAATCTGCAGACAAGCGCTGTCATGGGAGGAAAGTACTCTGTTGGCATTTTTGATATCCTAGAAATAGCTCCCAGTTCCCAGAAATAAGTGCGGATTCAAGGGGCAGTGCTATCTGTGGAACCTCAAAATCAAAAAAGGATGTTTATGTCCACTCCGCGTGGAGGCTTGTAATCCTCAATAATCCATACTGCCCAAACTCAGTCAGCAAAACAGTTCTTTTCCCGCCAGACCTGGGAAATGTAGCGCAATATTTGTCCTTCCCTTGACATATTTAAGAAAGATATTTAAGGTCAAAGTCTTGTTTGGATACCCTGCAACGCTCACGCAATATATCTCCAAAATAGCACTGGACTGAAGTCCTGTCTCACGGTTCAATATTGTGGTTTGCTCTAAAGTGAGGTCGCTGAGTGACTCGTCATACAGGGTCAATGGTTGTGTGTGTGGGGGGAGGCTTGGGGGGGAATAACCAGGAGGAAGGCAGTGACTTGAACATCTGTGAAACCTCTGCATAATAGGAAGGATATCTCCAGCCGTGCGCATTTACGCACAAAAGTGCCCAAAATGAAGATAAGCCTGTAGCGTGTTTGTGATTGCTTCTCATCTTGAAATAGTGTGTTATATTTAATCCGCTCCTTTTGTGGCGTGTGACGTAACATAATGTCAAATTTGCTATAATTATGATACTAAAATGGTCAAACCCTCGGGTCATGGTTGGTGAGACGTTCACGGCGGTTGCAAAATGTCTGGTGAACACACACAGCAGGCTAAACATCCTGGCACCCACAGCCCGTTGAAAACCACTTTATCTAACTACTGTACATAAACTTGACAGTGTAGAAGTCAGACTTGGATGTTTATAGCTGTAATGATGATGATGTTGACTGTTTTCCCGTCACTTTTCATGATCCGTCTCCAGGCCGTGTTGGCGTACTCATCATTACACAATTATGGAGTATTTGGAGAAGGTTTTCCTCTTTAACTTTCTCTGAGTACAACTGCAGGCAGACGAGAGGGAGAGAGGGAAGGGGGGCGGGGGGGGTGTAGATCCATGTCCGTGAGTGACAGGGCCGGTCATCCAATCGGATCTCCGAGCGCCTCTGCTTCTCTCCCCTCTGGTGGTGGACGGGGGAGGGCGGGCCGTCTGCCAAAGAGGGGAGTGCGCGTCGGGGTGAATGGATGACGTCGGGAGGCTGGCGCCAGCATGTCTGGGACTGGCGCGTTAGATCAACACAGCTGGGCCGGGATAGGACACACAGCTGGCTCAGGCCTGCATTCCTCCACAAAACAGGATTGTGAGAAAAGGGGAAAATAAGACCCAAATAGGAGCAGAACGGGACGTGCTTTGATGTAAACTAAAACGGAGCAACATTTTGGAATTGTTAAAATGAAATATCATAAAACCCTTTCACCCAAAAGAAGGGGAAAGATTGTAGAAGTAAAGTTAGTGGACTGAGTAAGTGCGCCCTTGATATTCTTTCAAAGTGACTTATTGTTGATCATATATCCATATATGCAGTAGAGCTGTAAGAGAAGGCCTGTGAGAAACAGAAATCATCATCCAATTTAATCTATATCCAGTAATCCATCATCTGAATAACATCTTCTCAACAATTAACTAATGTAATACAGCCTGGCTCCTGTTGACCTTTTACCTATATCATATAAACATCATATTTTCAACTTTATACTTGTGTATGCGCCTTTTTTGGGAGGTACAGGGTCCTAAAAGAAGCACATACACTGCTTTTAAAAGGCTTAAACTACCCATGTTGTGTTAGAATATCTATTTATGATGTTTTGACTGATTCAGCTTTGTTAATTGTTTTTAATTGTCTGCGTACATGCAAAGAAACCTGTATGGATTTAAAGTTATCAGTAAAATAATAGGCCATAAATGTGTAAAATGGAACATGGTGCTATCACAAGTATCTCCATTTGAGATTAGGTTTGTTTGTCTTGAGTTATTGAAGTAAATTGGAGATATATACTGTAAAACAATATCATTAAAACAGCTAACTTTGTTTGCTATAATTCCCAAAAGAGTTAAGTATCTATAAATTAAATAACTCAGCTGTTTACTGTAGGTTTCTTGAAATGTTGTGCCCAAATTTGGGAGCTTCTCCTATGTATTTCAAATAAATACCACCACCTGACAGAGGTAACTTATTGATTGACAATCCCCTTCAGGCATCCCAGCCCTAATTTCCTCATTCTTTCCAACGCTTCCACAAGGTGATATCAGCCAATCAGAGCGGACTTGCTCCCCCCGCTGTCCAATCAGAGCCCGATGCGAGAAAGGGGGCGTCAGCGGGCGCGCAGTGTATAAAGACCTAACTGTACGCTGCTGTCAGAGCACTGGAGCTTTTCAGGAGCGCGACACAAGAAGACCAAAAGACAGAAGACCATCACAAACTTATACCAGAACACCAAGCCCAGCTTTGTTGTTGTTGTTGTTATTGTTGTTATTGTCGTCACCATGAAAGCCATCAGTCCCGTCCGCTCGGTGAGGAGCTGCTACAAGGCCGTGTGCTGCATCTCGGAGCAGAGTCTCGCCATCAGCCGGAATAAACACTCGTGTCTGGAGGAGCCGGTGAGCGCCCTGTGCGACATGAACGACTGCTACTCCAAGCTGAAGGAGCTGGTGCCGAGCATCCCGCAGAACAAGTCGGTGAGCCAGGTGGAGATCCTGCAACACGTCATCGACTACATCTTCGACCTGCAGATCGCGCTGGAGGCGGAGGACACGGCCGCGCCGGAGATGGTTTTGTCAATAAAGGTGAGGGGGAGATGCGGGCTGCAGGGGTGAAACTGATGCTTGTCCTTCAGCAGCAGACACTGACATCCACCAACAGCACGTCCCTTTAGAGTTTTCAGCGCATGTGTGGATTTAATTTTGCAGCACAGTTTGCATGCATGCCTCTCATATTGTATTTTAGTGTGCTGTGATGCAGCAGCAGATGATGTTCTCTCATATTGGACAACATTACACCCCCGCACACACTGTTATTCACATTTATAATGCGAGTATTGTCATGGTCTCACACTCTTTTGCTCTCCTTTCAGACTGCGGACCTTGCTCGCAATTTCTCCAAAGAAGAAGGTCGGTTGTGCCACTAGGATGAGGATGACACATCATGGTATGTACTTATCTTTTTAATATCAGCTTTAATATGCACCTATCTTCATAAAATCACAAGATGACTGTGGTCAGAAGCATCCCTACCTCGGGGGCAGCCTTGTTAAGAATTACAACAGTGTCTTCTTTTGACTTCCAAAATGAAATAACTACAAAATAAAACTTTTAATAGAAGCGAGAATACTGTAGGCATTGATGTGCCGGGAGATGAAGGTCTCTTAACCCTCCACATTCACCACGGTTGCCAATTAGACAGGCCAGTGAATGTGTAGCGGATTCATTGCTATCTGCCTGGGGTTAATGAAAGTTCCATGCTAGGCGCCAGTCTGTCTGCTCTCCTCTGCAGGGAGGGGAGGGAGAGGAGGGGAGGGTGAGAGGGAGAGATCTGACTTCACTTTTCTTCCTTTCTCTCCATGCAGGTGCAGGGAAACACATGTCTCCACTTCACTCCGGGCAAGAGGACAAGAGGGGCAGAAAGGGTGGGATAGGTATTTGGGAGAGAAGGAGAAGAAGAAGAAGGAGAAGGAGGAGGAGGAGGAGGGGAAGTGGAGGGTTTTAAAAGAAGAAAAGACAGAAAAAAGTGGACTGTTTCCTAGATGAGTGGGGATCAACAGTGGTGCATGAGCAAGAAAACAGAGACTCATTCTTTGGCCCCTGGACAGACAAATCAACACACCAAAGCAGAAGCCAGGATTGGAAACTGAAAGCGACTGGCTGTGTATGCCCTCCTCCAAAAAAACAAAAAAACAAAACCTGGGATCCTCTATAGGTAGACGTAGAAACATTGGTACATTGTTTGATTTTTATTTTATTTTTGTGTTGCATTCCAAACCGACTTTAACGTGGGTTAAACTCCACACACCCAACCTGAACTCTTACACCACCAAGTCTCACATCATCTCACACAACGATCCCTGCATTATTACCCCACTCTAATCTGATTTCTAATGATCTGGAGACTGTTACAACTTCATACGAATGTGTACATATCTGCTGTGGGTATGTAAAGTGTGAGTCAATTTGGATGTTGGTATTTTTTCTGAATGGGAGTTTGGGTTTTCGTAGGTATAATCAGAACTCTATACTAGAGTTAATTGTAAATGTTTGTAGGGATTGTGTTATTTCTACAGACAATGTGCTGTGAGTTTCATAAACTCTTTATTATAAAGTTTGCTTTGTATGTATGTATGTTCTTATGTAATGAAATAAAAGAAAAAGACGTGAAACAGTTTGGCCTGTATGGTTTGTGGGATGGTGAATGAGTGTGAATTCTCGTCGTGGTATTCTGAAAATAAAGGTGATGCTGCTGACGTGACTTTTCGTGCTAGGATGACAATAAAATGCTGATACAACAGGATGTTTTCAGATGAATCTTGAGGTCGAGTGGTTGGAAATCAAACGAAGGGAGTTTCCTGTGAGTGCTTCTAATTTTCCAAAGAATGAGTTGCCACCACTTTAAAACGCATTTCGACTTCCTAAAAGGTGTAAGACGAGAGGATGTTACGTGATTGTAAACCAGCATTTCTGATCATTCATAAACCTTGAAAGCACCGAACATTCATGACACCAGATCAGCGTGTCTTGACCTTGGAAGGCAACGAGCATCACCTGTAATGCAGCAAATATTCATCTCAGCACAGACACTTTCTCTAGACCTTTGATAGACATACAGTGTAGGAGTGGAGGCTGCACTTATGTACAATGATATCAATTAGGCCTACAGAAATGATACAACATAGGCAGTTTTGTAAATTAATGTTACCATACTTAGCAGGTCTCAAAAGGTGACCAAACTACTCCACCTTGTGGATTACTCTGGAACTCCATGCATTAATGTTAGAACATACCATCAGTGCCTCATGTGGATCATCTGCAACAAGAAAGTATCTTGTCACGTACAGTCTTACTAAACTTAAAAAAATATACAAGTAACAAAACAACCAGAGTTTTAGAGTATATTGAAGAGCTGAGTAAGCTGACCTAGTTAAACCTTGTGTTTCTAATAATGAGGTTACAGCTCCATCTAGTGGCAGAAATGTGTTATTGGCTCAAAGTTTTCAAGCTGGTGGAGCACTTTCAGAGCCTGCTGTACATATTATAGAGATTTTTTTTTAAGAGATGAGCTTTGCAGAAGTTAAATTGATCTGTTTATTTATTCTTAAGTCTGTTAAAGAAGTGTTGAACTCTGATCATCTTTAACCCACTAGTACCATACTACTGTACACACACTTACTCACACTATGTATGATCTTAACTTGTAGGGTGAGACGCAAAGTTTTGTTGGTATGCATTTTTAATTTCTCCTAGCTATTTGGGATCAGTAGGACTTGATAATTTTAAAAAACTAAACATTGTCAATGATAATTGAATCCCAATGTCCTTAAATGAGGCAACAATAAAGTCCCAATGTCTTCAAGCAAGTATCTCCTAATTGTCTAAAATTGGTCAAATTTGTTGCCATATCAAACTACAAACATTATTAATAATAAAAAAACGCAAGTTTGAACTATAAGATGTGATCAGGTTTTGGATCATGTCCACTTTTGTATCAGGAGTGACTTGGCAGAGATGGCTGCCATCTTGTTTTTACATGGATTACTGTATTGTGCTCTTACTGCCACTAGATGGCACAAAAGTGTCCATGAACGAGGACAACAGGTCTGAGTTAAATAAAATGAAGAATAAGGCCAAGTTAACCCAAAATGCGATGTCCTCACATGAGGACGCAGTGTCTCAGGAGGTTATTTCTACCACTGTATAGTCTCTGAGCTCACACTTATGTTTTTAGGAATACCTCCCATTTGTGTTTATACTGTATATATCTCAGCCTATTCATTTCACACTGATTATACCATATAAAGCTGGCATATTCATACCTACACCTTACTGCAGTGATTTTCAGTTAACCGCCCATGGGCCAAAACTGGCCCGCGATAGGGTGCCAGGTGGCCCGCTGACCATTTATCTACTTCACAATGGAATAAACTGATTCACACTGGGTTTTTTTTATACTTTATATGTAAATAAGCTGTCAGAGTGCATGAAAAGCATCAATATAGAGCTTGTTTATCTGAGAAAGTGATCCCCCAGACCCCTCGAGAGAGAGGTCCCAGCTAAGCCCTGAATTTCCTCAATTCCTGGAGACTGGCCCCTGGACATCTGTCATCTTGTAAAAATGGCCCCAGGGTAAAGCAAGTTCAGTGGCCCTGCCTTATTGTTTATTATTATAATTTATATTATCAATGTACATATGCACATTACATCACTTCACAGCTTTCTGCACTTCTGGTTAGCGTGAAACTTCAGTTAATAGCTCAGGCTGTAATTTGCCTAAATCACTAAAACCAACAGGCCTGTATAAGGGACATGCGTCTATATGGGACAGGCCTTTAGTTCCTTTTAAACAAAACGGTTGCTCAGCAAAGATCAGGAAATACAGTCAAACTGTTTATTTAAACCGGAATGAATATTACTTGTTTAAAAAATTAAGCTTCGGGTAATATATCAGTTATGAGTCGTTTGTTTAATCTAGCTCTGACAGACAGCACATCAGAGTGAGAGTGAGTTCCAGCACACTGACCCAACACCACTTTATCTTGTTAAAAAAAACTTGGATTAATTTTTATGAAAACCCCTATTTGATTCTTTTGATCTGAGGAGCCTTATAAACTAAAGGATTATGAACAACTTATAGGGTAACTGAGGAATGGTCACAACTTGAACTGCTTGGCAACCAGACCAGGCGTCTAAATGTGTTGCTACGCCGGGCTAGTAAAATGGACCGGGCGTTTGATTGAAGTTTTACAGTATTTCATTGCCTCAGCACTTGTTCTCTGCAACGACAGTAAAGCTGAATTTAGTCAAATGTAATCTGATTGCAGGGGTGACATTAGATCAGATGTTGAACCGGTTTGCATTATACTGAAGCCATTTGTACCTCACCTCAAGTATGCAAATGAGGGGGAAATTTTGCATGTCTGTGATACTGTCTGCTTCATTATTTAAAAAAGAAATTAGCCTTTATTTAACCTGAGTTATCCCATTGAGATCAAAGCTCTCTTTCACAAGAGAGTCATGGCAAAGAATAGCAGCAATACAGAGTTTCAACAATTAAGACAAAAGCCCATAAAAGCAAATAGGCCTGAGTAACATTAACATGACTTGATCAAAGTTTTTAACTCATTCGGGGTCACCATGTCTTGAAGCTTAGGATCAATCTGCAGATTGTTGCATGCAGCAGTGCAGAGAACCTAATCAGCTGTCTTTCCCTGTTCTGTTCTGTTCTGTTCTGACTTTTGGCACAACGCACAAAACGTCCTGCAAATGGAGATTGTAATTTCTATTTTGCAAATTTAAAAGAAGTAGAAGTTCTACCAAGAATGTCTTTGTAAATAAAAGCATACCAGTGACTCATTTTCATCATAATATACAGATAATTTGATAGCCTGAAAATAACAGACAGCATCACTTGAGTGTTTTTAACTGACACTACAAACAATACTTGAGGCTTCAAGATCAGGTCCCAGTTCACACCACAAGATGGGGATGTTGGATGAGGATGCAGCAACCTGTGTCTCCCTCCTGACATCCCAGGAATGTAAGCACCCTGAACACAAGATAAGCTTGTTGCTTTGGATCTCAAAATGAACTTCTGCAGGTCAAGTGCTGCTTTCACGTAGAAATGCAACCCTCTGACCTCACAACAGATCCAGATTGGACTGATACAAGACAGAGATTACTGAGCCTGAAGTGAAAAAGAAGCAAGTCTAACCTGACTGTATTTTATCTAACTCATCAGTCATGAGCGACTGTTGGCATTTTCAGACAAAAGCCCATCACTGCTCTTTAATATGTTTATGTGACAGCACTTTTTCTGTTTGTCTGTCCCCATATTGAGCCTCCATTGTGAGGTATTTCACACATGATATATATACTCTGCATCACTTAATGTCCATATAAACTTGATCAAGTTTTTCTGGTTTCAAAAATAGCATGTAATGACAGGCTCGTATCAGCTGATGCAACGTGTCTGTGAGCTGCATTTTACAGTTTGGTTCGAAAGAGGAAGAACCAGAGGGTGGAGATGATTTCAGTTGCACTATGTGGAGTGATAATGACAGTTCTGTCAGTATCTTAGTGTCTAACATCTGTGCAATGTTGCAATATTATGTGATCTGTGAAGCAAATGTCTCAAACACCAACAATTAAGAATTATCTTATCTTATCCAGTGTAATAAGAAAGCAGCTCTGTCAGCATTTTCCCTGACCTTTAGTCTTTTATAGGCCTACATACTGCTTTTAAGAGCATTAGGAACTACTTTGACCAAATAATTTAACTTTGTTTTATTCAGAACATTTTTAGATTTCTTTATTGAAATGAAGATGAAATGAGGTTCAAATGGCGGCATGACAATAGGGCTTTGCCCTGGATTGGAGTCTGCTTGGCCTTGGCCAATGGGGGTCAAGTCATATGGCTTGGGGTCTGGTAGCTGCAGATGGGGGAGGGGTTGTTTTCTTTCAATATCTCCTCTGAGCCAATAAGCAAGAGTGGTGCTGAATGAATCCAATTATCATCTACAAACTATCCCCAGCAACACCTTGCAGCAGGCCACTTCACACTTTCATCAAGTGGAAAATAAGGTTGCCAATATAAACAGTTATATGGCTCTTTATTATTATAGAAATGACCCATGAAGATAATTTTATACATAGTTACATATTATTTGTATTTATGTAAAATGTCCCTTAAATTTACACTGAAGTGTCTTCAAAGTTACATAAAATGGTTCCCACTATTTGGGAAATATCTAATTGTTCCACGTCTTCACTGAGGCTCGACCAAACTCATTACTAAAACACAATTTTAATGAATATTAAGTTAAAATTTATCACAATGAAACTTTGTGGATAGATTGTCTTTAAGTACAAATTCTTAATCTTTTATACATAATATTTCTGTAATTTTCTATGACAATATTTTAATTTCACTATTAATTAATTTTAATTTAATTTCATTTATTTATCTATTTAGAATTATTTTAAATAAATTACTTTTATTTTATTTTATTCTATTTTATTTTATTTCACTTTATATTATTATATTATTATTATATAGAATATTCAATTTCCTATGTCTGAAATAGAATTAAAGCTTAGCGTACTGTTTGAAATTGTGGCTCATGATGGCCCATTGATTACCACAAAAGTCACAAAAAAATTGTGAATAGACTATCATTAAATACAAAATATTTTAATGTTTTATACATAATATTTCTGTAATTTTCTGTGCCAATATTTTAATTGAATTAATTAATTTTGATTTTATTTAACTTATTTATGTATGATCAATTTTATTTATTTGTTTATTTTAATTTAAATTTAATTTAATTCTATTTCTTTATTTTCTTTTAATCAACTGTGTGAATGGACTATCAGTAAATAGTATTTTTATGTTTTATATATAATATTTCTGTAATTTCTATGACAATATTCTAATTTAATTAATGAATTTTGATTTTATATAACTTATTTATTTATAATTAATTTTATTTATTTGTTTATTCTAATTTAAATGTAATTCTATTTCTTTATTTTTTTTTATCAACTGTGTGAATGGACTATCAGTAAATAGTTTTCTTTATGTCTTATACATAATATTTCTGTAATTTTCTATGACAATATTTTAATTTAACAAAATTGATTTTAATTAAATTAAGTAATGTATTTATTTATAATTAAATTCATTTATTTAAATTTTATTTTTATTTAAATTTAAGTTAATTTTTTAATGTTTGAAATAGAATTGAAGCTTTAGTGTACTGTTTGATGTGCATCAAATTGTGGCTCATGATGGTCTTTGATTCCCACAAAAGTGTCTCAACAACAAAGTTACAACTCTCTTATTATATGTCTGATCATACAGACTAAACTCAGTCACATCCACATAATAAGTGTTCATTGTCTGCAGCTCCAGCCTGGTAATAAAAGAACACCATGTCCCTGAATCATGCTACTGTCCCTTTAAGAAGAGCAGCTCCGTCCCACAGTACAACTGTTTTATGCAAATATGACAAGCCGAACGTGCCGCGGGCCAATCAGAGGCGAGTTCCAACCGCGGGAGATCTGAATTTCGCGGGACGAAGTTTGGCGCTAAAAAAGCTGTTCTTCCCCAGCCAGCTCTCTTGTCCTGTTGTATGGAGAGCGGAGCTGCGAGCTGGACGGACAGGAGACACACACCGGGTCGGATTCCGCATCACAGGGAGTCACTGCAAACTGTAACTCTCAAGGTGGAGCTTGAAGTCAGTGAGACCTGGAAACCTTCTGGTGCTGGACTTTAAAGAATACGGGGTGTTTTCAGTAAGTTATTTATTTAACCAGGAGGTTTTGTGTAGCTTGTAGGGCAGGTTTGATCTGCACTTTGTTACGGGACAAAGGATAACAACAGCGATCAGTCTGCTGCGTTCAAGGACTGATTTTATTAGAAGCTACAGCTGGGTGTCAGTTTAGCTCATGCATTTTGTATTTAACACACAGATCTCTGCTGTGTGAGGCTGTTTTGTTGTTATATTAGCAGGGCAGAGATATATGCTCACACAATAGCAGCAGCAGCAGCAGCAGCTCGCTAATAGCAGGGGACACTGAGCAGAGCACTGAGCTCCCAGCTTTGACCAATCCGGTTAAATTTAGTTTACTCAGGAAAATGATGCGGATGCCTAAAGGCGTCTCCCCGGCATCGGCTCGGCCAGTGGGACTGCCCTGCCCTCAGCAGAAGATGAAGGTCGTGTCCACCGGAGGAGTGAAGACCGAGTTCTTCAGCACCGGACTGTCCAGCCCGCCGATGAGCTCGGTACCGGCCGGCTACTTCACCCAGATCTGCAACACCGCCGCGGCCGAACAAAGAGCCCACAGCCTGTATTCAACCCCCCACGGACCAGAGGCTAAACCCATCAGATCATCCTCCGGGCGACTGCCGGTAAAGAATCAAACACACACTACAAACACAACTCTGCAGTGCAAACACACACTTTAAAAAAAAAAAAGCTGCATACAGTGTGTGTCCAGTGAGTTAATGTGGGTGGACTCTTGATTTCCATTGGCATGCATGTGTAGCAGAGTTGGGGCACATTCAAATATGTTTTGACGTGATAAGCCACAGAGGAGCCACTGTGACTGCTGCTGCTGGGTGTGTGTGTGTGAATGGTGTCCCCTTTGCCTGCACTGTTAACTTGTGTGACATCTTTCCCCGCAGTCCAGCTGTAGCCAGACAAGACAAGACGCTGTGTGTGTAAATGTGTGTTTGATGGTTTTGGTAAGAGAAAGAGGGGAGTTGGGGGGGGGGGTTGATAGTGTTTGGAGAGTGTTTGGGGGGGCCCCTCGCCTGTGAAAAGCAAGGATGAGAGGCCTCCACAGTGGGAGATAGCCAGGGCAGCAGGGGTAGCTTTTACACTATCAAACAATGAGCAGGCTGGTGGCAGACACTAATGTAAACATTTCACTGGTCTATTGAGCATTTTGTGAGCTCTAACTCCACAAGAGACATCAGCAACACTTGTATTTGGACAGCGTTTTTTTCTGATTGCACCCATGTGACAGCTGCCCCGACTGCACCTGTCACTGAGGCAGCACAGGACCTGTGTAACCTGTCCCTATCACCATAGGAAACAGGTGGAGGTCAGAGGTCGCAACCAGACAACTGGTGTGTTTCCCTGGGAGCTCCTTAAAGCACAATTCTCATCTAATTTGTATGAGAGATACTCAACATGAGCTGCACTGTGGCCATGTATATACAGTATGCTTCCTATTCCTGAAGGATTATTTGAAAAGCTCTATGATCTGAGAGGATTGGATGGCACCCAGCGACGTGTTAGCGCTCCACACCTGCTGTTGCTTGTTATATTTGGTCTTCTCTTCGCAGCCAGCCATGTTGCAGTCTTTTAGTGTGTGAATTGCAGTCAGGCTAAAGGGGTTAAGGGTTAGAGTGTGTACAAGGGGCTCCAAATCTCATGTTAACCCCCTGCCCTTGGAGCCTGTATTCACTAATAGGCCCCTCCAAGAGGATTAGCAGGACGTAAGTAAAGTGAGAAATAGGCAACCACCTGGTGAACTTAATTACAGTATGCATTCCTCCATTTGAACACATCACATGTTCACGTCCTCCATTTTGTTTTGTAATATACTGAATGTGTTTTCACCATTTAATCCAGCATTAAGAGCATTTCATGTGACAGATAGGGCATCTAGATAGGGTTTATTATACATATACTGCGGTGCACATGTTGCTGATATGGAAGCCAGAGTGCTGAGTGTGTTGTCTTGCTGATAAAGGGGCTGTCCATTGTTTCCCTCTGCCATACATTCACTCTATATATGTACTATATCAGTGTTTGAATGTGTTGCGACCACATGGGTGACTTGAAGAGAAGCAGTGGGTTTTTTACTCGTAGCACGTTGTCCCAGGTGGCGTTCTGTTGAGGTGCACTTTTGAAATGGCACAGCAGGTTTCAAAAGTCCCAAAGTCCCACGATTCTGAAACTTCCTCAGCACATGTCAGTAAATTAAGTAAACTTGCATCTCTAAGGGGGAAATTACACCCTAAAGTCTTACAAACAAATGATGCTGAAATGTGTATTTTGCTCATGTCATAAAGAAACTAAAGGAACATTACAGCTAGTGACTTTTCTAAAGGAAGGATCCTATGTGTTTTTTACCTACAGACATATAGGGTGATGATCTCACAGCTTCCTTTTCATAGTCTGTTTTTCTCGCAGGTTTCCACTTGAAAGTGTAGAGATAGTCATTGGTTTTTGGGGGGTTTCTGAGAGCGTTATTGTCTCTGACGCAGACTTTAATTTATCAGTTACAGATGGCTGCACCTGCCAGGTTTTTTAGGGTCATGTCCCCATATGTTGTCCTCTTTAAATCCTTAAATACAGATATTCAGGTGCAGAACAGTATCCAGATTAAGGTGAGCTTTGGTTTTGAGCCACAGAGCATCACTGCTGCACCTGGTATGGACTAGAAATTAAGACTTGTTGACTGCAGTGTCACTTTATATTAGTTGTACATGACCTAACAATATTTTATGATTAAAGGGAAAATGTTATATGACTGAATTATTTCATTTCAAGGCTGAACGTGAAGGTACTAGAAAACTATATTGTCTTCTTTACGTGTTTGCTGACACATCAGCTTCACTGCATGTTCAGTCATGGGTCGTCTGTTTACAGGAAGTGTTACTTCTTCATGTACAGCTCACTTCCTTCAGCTTGAACAACAGTACACTCTGTAACCACTGTCTTTTTAGCTTTTTTTTTTTTTTTTTTACCGAGTAGCAGGATGCTTGGCTCAGCATGAAAACCTGAGTTCCTTTAAGTGCAGACAAATCAGTCACACATAATCCCACGCTTGAAAGCTTGCTTGCAGGGCACGTGCATGTAAAAAACACTGACAAAAAGTTAATGTTTGACCATACGAAGTTAACTTTAGCTGCAAAGATCTCGTCTTTACTTATTAATCATGCTAACTGTAGTAAAAAAGGCAGTGTATCAGCGATTGTCATGTGACTTTTAACCAGACTGTTGATAATGTGTCACTGTTGTTTCCTTTCGGATTGATAGGGATGTAAATGTGTGACAGGATTCAGGGCTGCGTCAAAGTCCAGGGAAGTCCTTTCTCTCTGTGAAGGCTACTTTTGATCAGATCTCAAAGCGCACAGATGAATGAATTTGTCTGTTTCAGATGCAGCAAGTAGTGTTTGCTACAGCCAAATGGCAGTCTGGCAGCAAGATGCATCTGCATAATGTCCACCAGAGACAATGTCCCGCTTATTCCCTGCTTATGTCACATGTGCGTGTTCCCAGATTTTCATGGAATGTGTGCAATCTGCCAAAACTCTATCAGCGCTCATATCAGCTTCATGAATTACTCTTTCTGCAACTCTTTTAGAAAACAGACTTCTGTCTTCTAACTTCTTGTGACATCTTGAATCACCTTGTGGTTCCAGAGTTTCTTCTTCTGGTGAACCCCCATTCAGAACGGTGACACTTGGGTGTGACATTGGCCACATCGCCAACTGAATGCAGTCACCCAAAACCTCCTTCTGTTTCTCTATTCACTCTCATTTACCTCATTTTACCCCGGCCTCAGGCCAGCGCTGGCCCTGGACATTATGTCCTCAATAGGGGGAGTTTTGCATTTCAAAGCATCCTGTTCCCACCCAGCCCACCCCTCTCTCTGTCTCCCCGCCACCAACAAACCAAAAGGACAAGTCCAGCCTTCTGTTTCACCTCTCCAGAGCCATGTTGTCAATCTCATCAGCAATGCAGGCATTGTGTTTCCTTTGACTCTCCGAGGGTGTGGTGGTGAGAGGTTTGTGTACAGAGGAGTGGATATTTGCAGGCATACTGTAACTTGCCCTCGGCTTGAATGGAATCCGAGTCCCATGCCGCCCCCAGGTTTGTTGGTTTGAAAAGAGGCCAGACTGCAGAAGTACTTCACGTGACTGTGACTTTGTGTGTGAAATGCCGCTGTAGAGATTTCACCACAGCAGCAGCGGCGACGGCGGGAATCGGCCAAAGAATGTACAGCAAACAGGAGAAGCCACGTGCAGTGCTTTGGGTGTAACAGGGCAGGCGACTCTTGGAGATAGAGAGTTAATAGGAGTGTATTTGGCTCAGCCCTTTCCTATTTCCTCTCACAGTTATTGGCCTTAACAGTGGCTGCACAGTAACTACATGGGAACTGATTTAAATTGAGTAACATGCTTATTATAATAATTACAATGCACATACTGTTCAGCTTTCTGTGTGAGATTGATCCAAATGGTCGCATTTAGTCTGCCAGGATGTAGTGTGTGTCCTTATATACATGTCATGCAACATGCCTGTGTGTTTCCCTATAAATCAACAGCCAGCCTGTCTTTCCACTACATGAAACGGTGTTTGCGTAATATGGTTGACTCACCAGAGAAATCCCTCATGCAAAAAAGGGAGCACCCAAGCCCCCACCCTCACCCATACAGCTGCAGGGTGAAACCGTTGGTTCCTTCTTACAACATGTCACCATGCCTGAAGCTGTTCGACTCTTAGAAAGTAGACCTACAAGCCTAAAAAATGTAGACATGGTGCAGCTCGGTCTGCGCATTAAGGTCATGGAAGTGAAGAAGCCGAACTTAATTCTAATGTCAAGACTCCTGACTTGGGCGTTCATGTAAAACCAGAAAGATCTTCTCTGTGTTTAAACTACAGCTGTCACTGCTTGTAGAAACTCCAACCAGTTTCTACTTCCTCTTTGTGACCCCTGGTATTTGGCAGCTACAGTCAGCACTCTGAGCCAACAAAAACACAGTGTTTAATCTCGTAAATAAATGCTAACAGTTACTATTTTGTTCAAAGCAACAGATCCCGATGGTCCAAAATTCCGTAGCCCCAATAGTCCAAAAAAATGTCCCATAGGACTGAAAGCCAATTTCTCCAACAGCCCGTTATCCCAAAAACAAATGCTTAAGGCCCAGAAGACCCATTTCTCCAAAAATACACACCCCCTATAGACCCTCGTAGGGCCAGGGTCACAATGATGTCATTCTTTTAACTGGAGGCAAAACATGATTCGCCACCACGGGGCTGTAGGCTACACAGGAGTCTTAAAATATCGTCTTGTTGTGTTATCGGGAGCCAGAATAGAAGGAGTCATGGCTCAA
Source organism: Cephalopholis sonnerati (assembly GCA_019142605.1). Lineage (NCBI taxonomy): Eukaryota > Metazoa > Chordata > Actinopteri > Perciformes > Serranidae > Cephalopholis > Cephalopholis sonnerati. The sequence goes on along the minus strand of JAGQAX010000015.1, from coordinate 24,383,262 downwards.
AACCAACACTGCCTGTCAACAAAAACAAAGACAACTATGGTTAAATGCAGTAAGACGAAAGGACTGGAGGAAGGCGATCATCAAAATTGCAGCGCACACTTCATATGAGGTTAGGGAAAAACTATTTACTGTTGTAGGGATGAAGAACATAATGTGTATCAGAAATTGGGGAGGTTTTAAGAGGAATATTGGATTTCCCTGTAATGCTAACATTAGCTTCGATAGCCAAACAAGCTGGAGGAAACTGTTCAAGTGTCGTCCTGCTTTGTAAGATTGGCATAGTGATCAACCACGAATCCGTCCATCCCACCTTCAGCAATCCTGTCAATCTTCCATCCACTCGCGGTCCCGTGGACTGAGTGACCTGCCATGGTGCATTCATAAACTCCGTCTGATGCTCGACACTAAAATGAGAGCCTTGTTGGTCAAAGAAATGTAGCGTTATATAGAGTGCCTAGAGTATGCCCTGCCACTCTGTGAGTGCGGTGCTCGAGATAACCGCACAGCGCTCCGAATTTACGAACAGTCCAGTTTGTGCCAGAGTGTGCTCCAGCACTCAGAATTGATTTTTCTAAATGCACCACTCATATCATCTTCCTCCACTGTCTAAAACAAGCCAACAGAACTTGCTAGGTAGCACTAGCTAATGTCTATGGAGAATTGTTTTGCCTCCAGCTAAGCCCCGCCCACCTAAAAAAACATCCTACTGTTTACTAACAGTAAAAGGGTCTATAGTTAGTTTCAGTTTCCCAGTGGCATTTGAGCCACCAAACCTGGGTGTTCGGTGGCTCGGCCAGTCCCTCGTTTTTCGGTGAATTTTGTACCACCAAATTTGGGTGTTTAAACCCAAAACATGACCTTTTCCTAACCATAGCCAAGTGGTTTTTGTGTCTAAGTGTAACCACACAGTCACCACAGGGTTTTTGATGAATGTAGCATATCCATGGTTTACAGAAACACACAACATGAACATTATTTCTGGTGATAAGGTTGTCCAAAAGCAGGGAGTGTGTGTTTTTGAAGAAAGAGGACTTCGTAGCAACGGTTGTTTGTTTTGGGGATAAAGGGTGGTTGGAGAAATGGGCTCTCCGTCCAATGGGACATTTTCGGCTAACTGGGCTTCAGAAGTTTGGGCTGTTTGAACAATGAGCAGTCCCCCATTCTGTGCCCAACTGAAGCTGGCCGCCTGTATGCTGTAGGGATTAAAAGCTGCTCCACCAGCAGCACATACACTTGCTGTGCTGCTCCAGATGTCGCCAGTCAACAGGTGGACATGTCAGGGAGCACACTGGAACAATGGCGGCCTTCATTATCCCCACACTCACACTGGCACATCCACACGTGGTTAAGTCAATTCAGCACTTTTCCCCGCCTCAGAAGAAGTCCGTCGCCCTAAACCTATTAGCTAAAGCACCGCTGTGACAAAAAGGGATTACTGTTGCCAAGTCTTTGTGAAGAGACTTGGAGGAAAGGCGAGTTTGTGAGACAACACAGAAATGAAAGGATAACAGGGACTGAGGTGAGGGCCTAACCAGATGCGACAAATTACCCAGCAGCCTCAGTAGCGTCTCGCTGAAATCCCATGCCTCGTTAGCGCAGTCACCAGTGTGTTTCTGTGTGGGCGCACTGCGCAACGAGGCTAATCAATGCAGATTGACTGCAAACTTTCTTGTCCAACAACTGGCAGGAATTCTGCATGTTACCGTGGCGCCACTTTCTGCAGCTTTTCCATTTTTCAGACAGCTGGTAATTACTCCTCCCTTCAAGGGAGTCAAGGTTCACTTGACTTTCACTTTTGTTAAGTTGCGTTTATGTAGGTCATTGAAAAAAAGTAGTGGTCACGTGAAGATATTTCGTTTTTATTATGGTCCAAAGGTTGTGTGTGTGCTTCCGATTGAAGCTGCAGGTCTTAGTGTATGACGCATCACAGTTAAAGTCAAGTAATCATCTGTTTGTGAGAGTGGAGAGCCTGTGTGTTTAAGTTGAAGAATAAAGGGGACGTAGGGAGGCTTGAGAGGGGGAGGAGAGGTCACTGAGTGTTTCCAGGGATTTCTTTGCATTTTGCATGCAGTGGGTTGGGAGCTGATCACCCCCTTTCCCAATCCCCCCCCCCCCACACACGCACAAGATCAGCCCCTCTTGAAGTGCTTGGGAAAGTGTGGCGGGGGTGCTTTGTTCCTGCACTTGAGGGCTGTTGGCACATTTACGACACTTTTCAACCATCCCCCCTATTTAACACTTTCACCAGCACTGTTTCATGGATTGGCTGGACGTGGCCTACACACTCCATTTACATGATTTAACTTTAACTTGCCATTACGTAAAGTTAAGTCTGTTTCCAGCCGACCATCAGCTAGAATAATATTCAAATTGGGAATATGTTCACATTATAGATACTCTTACGAGGCCAGAATGATTAGGTCATAGTGAACACTGTTTTTATATGTACTTTTTTTTACTGATGTATGTAAACTCTTTCCTCTCTAGGCTAAAAGGAAGCTGGATCTTGAGGACCCTCTTTACTTGCCAGAGTTCCGAACACCAAAAGGCAAAGGCAGCATCGCAGCCAGGATACCAAGTCCAAGGAGTGAGTACACAGCCTACAGATCTGAGAATACATGAATGTGAAAGAGGTGGTGTAATGTAGTGGGTTTAGTAAGTAGATACTTAAGCTGCATCAATGCTGGGAGTGGCATCCTGTGCTGATAACATCACTGTAATGCTTCAATTCAAGTCAAGTTTACAGTACATAAAGGGAGAGGCAGCAACTTAAATAGAGATCCGTCCTTCATGTGGAGCAGGAGGCACATGAGGAACTCTAGCAAGACAATGGCAGTGACAAAAAAAAATCACTGTGAAGTTACATTAAAGGAACACTTGACCCCTGAAATCATCATTTGTGTATCTGTTACTCATCCTGTGTTATGTTGAATTAATGAAGAGAACTTTAGTTTCTTAAATACCTCCACAATGATTGAAGGATCCAAAAACAGAGAAAATTCCTCATGAACTAAAGTCACAGGGGTCCATGTTTAACAACAGCAAAACTATGTCAAAACATCTGTTTACAAACTCTTACGCAGCTCACGCAGTATAATACACTCTTGTTTCTCCATTCGTATGCTCAGTACTTCCCAACCACATGGATTTTTGCTAAAACCTTACTGTGTAAAACTGAGCTGAAAGTGAAACGTTATCTACGTTCTCTTCGCTGCCAGACTCCATTGACAAAAACATTCATTTTACTTCGCTTAACACAGGAGCTGTTGGTCTACTGCTGCCTCAGTCTGTTAGTTTGTTTATGTTATTGTGTGACTTTGGTGTTTTACGGGGTTTGTTCAGATTCACTAAAGTCACAAAATAAAACAAAAAAACTACTTATCAAGGCAGCGGTAGATCAGCAGCTCCCATGTTAGGTGAGGTAAAATTGCTGTTTGTGTCAATGGAGTTTGGCTGTGAATAGAGCATAGTTAAGTTTCTCTTTGAGATCACTTCAGTAAGGATTTGGCATAAAAATGTTTGGGCAGTGTTGAGCGTACAACTGGATAAATGGGATTTGGATTATACTGCACGTAATGTCTGAGAATTTGTAAACGGATGTTTTGATATAGTTAAGGTGTGTTAAACACCGACTCCTATAACTTCATCAAAAGTTTTTGGATTTCATCATTTATCAGAGAAGTGTGAGAAAAACAATATTTCAATAAAAAAACTGAGTTGCGTGTCCATTCTGAATGGACCGCAACTGCCTCGCGAACATGTCAAGTTTTTTAAAAAACACTTTATTTTGAAGCACAATGAGTTTCCAGCACAGACCGTTTATTTTGAAGTGCTATTTCCCTCTGTAGAGTGAGTGGATAACGAACAGCTACTTAACAAAGATGGCAAACTAGCTCGACAACATGGCAAGTATGGAGCTGAATATATTAAACTGTGTGGACCTTGAACTAATGACTTGAGAGAAAATCTGGACCCCTTGGGTAGACCAATTGGGAACCACTGCTCTAAGTACAATATAATTAAAAAGAAGAGCAACATAAAAAGACCAATAAAATACTGTAAGTACAAAGAGATAAGTCTCAGGAAGTTGTCTAATTACGGTTCTTTACAATGGTGCAAGTCCAAAGGAAGGAAGGTGGAGGAGGGATTGTGCAGGGGGAAGGGTAGGGTAAAGATGGAGGATGTCCAACTCTTCAGATCAGCACAGGAGCCTGAGGAACTAACATCAGAAAAGTCAAATTATTAGACCAGCAGCAGATTAAAAAGTGACGGCTTGTTTGGGATGTAATTTTTGCACATAAATGGTCAACATGTGGGAGACAGGACCAGATCAGATTTGCACAGAGCAGACAGTAGCATCAGTTAATCCATTTGTTTCAAACATCATGTGCAATACTTTGAAAAACATGTGCTTTGGGGGAAGAAGATCTGTCACTGTGAGGTGATAACTGTGGTGTGAAGATTTCTGTGGTGAATAGGATCATTTACACAAAATGATATGAGTCACATTCATGCAGGAATTAAGGTAACTGACACATTCGTATAACAAAATTTTGCACCTTTAGTGTGTTTGTCTGCTCACACCTTTTTAATTCTTGGGAGAAGATCGAGCTGCTGGAGAGATTGAAACATTTAAAATGTCTTTGCAACAGCATTTTGTGTAAATAAATCTAATGAAGTGCAGATTGCTTAAATTTTCTGTTAAATATCTACAAATCTTTGTCAGTTGCTGCTGCTTTTGTTTCTAACTGTTCCTCTCTTCACATGCCTCTGTTTGTGTCTTTGCTCTCAGCTCCAAAGTCTCCAGGTGAGCGGACGCGGTACGACACCTCTTTGGGCCTGCTGACCAAGAAATTTGTGGGTCTGATTGCGGAGTCTCCTGATGGGGTCCTTGACCTGAACTGGGCCACTGAGGTTCTGGAGGTCCAGAAGAGACGCATCTATGACATTACAAACGTCCTGGAGGGAGTCCAGCTCATCCGAAAGAAGTCCAAGAACAACATCCAGTGGCTGTAAGTATGAATGCAGAAGAAGACATTGAAGCCATTTATAAGGAATGGAAATAGATATATGGAAAGAAAAGGTCTCAGAAATGCAGCCACTTTGTGTCGGGCCTGATTAAGGGTGCTTTCACACCTGCCCTGTTTGGTTCGGTTCAGTTGAACTTAAGTTTGTTTGCCCCCGAAGTGCAGTTCATTTAGGCAGGTGTGAACACAGCAATCGCACTCGGGTGCGCACCAAAACAACCAGACTGAGACCTTCTTGAAGAGGTGGTCTTGGTCTGGTTATAAACAAACTCTGGTGCAGTTCATTTGTGGTGAGAACGTGTTCCGACCTCGATCCGAACCAACTGCAGTCACATGACACATTGTTTGGGTTAAACATGAGCATGTTACAGTCCTGGAGGATTATTAATGTGCACCTCCTCCTGTACTGCCTTAATATGCACATTCAGCACATCCAGTGCATCAAAACATTGTTTTCTAGTTGGAGCCTGCGCCTCGTTTTCAAACTGTATGCTTTGACTCAAATGAACAATGACAGCAATATAGTCCACGATGAGCAGCGCTAAAATCAACCTGCGTAGTTGTCCCTCCATTGTGACATTAGAAAGTGTCACATTTATCTCGCAAGTGTACTCTTCTTCAACGTTTTGTTTACTTCCTGGATTTTTCCCACATGGAAATTCTGACCAATCAAGAGCAGCTTTCTCGCACCAGGCATTTTATCTGGTCCGCTTGTACGTGCTGGCCCAAATCAGACTCAGATCTGTTTTTTTCCATGACTGTGTGAACAGCAGGACTAACACGGAAACTGAGCTTTTTCATTCTAATTTGTGCCACTTTCATGTGTGGTCCTACATCAGATATAGGTCTTTTTGCATTGCAGCCGTAGTCTGAACAGTCATATTGGAATTCATGCGACTTTTACGTCACTCACCTGAACTAAGTGTCCTGCCGTGAGGGTCTCACGGAGAGGCAGACGAAATCTGTTCCAGTAAAGCCACTCATGTCACAGTCCCACCACTCCTGGCCTCCACTACACATTAACTTCGAGATAAAACAGTAAACGCCAACTTAAGCAGCCTTCCTGTTTACATTCGTACGACAGTGTCCTGCACTTGACGTCCTTGTTATTGTTCTTTTGCACATGCAGGTCAGTTCAGGACTGCGGCCAGTTCACACTTGAATCTGATTTTGGCCACATTTTAAAAAGTAACATGAACAGTCAAACAAGAAAAACAAGATATGGGCAATCAATCTAAGTCCGCCAACATTAAAATTTGACCAACATGTGATGCTTGGTGGGAGTTCCAGACCCCAGAGTTATGTTGGTTTAACTATGGGCAGCACAAAAAAGTGGGTTTGTGGTCGTTGCCCACATGACAGCCACAGTTCAGCCGTATAAACACATCTCTCAGCACCATCAGATACAGTTTATTTGCTTCTGTCAAACAGCTCAGACAAGGTTTTATCTTCTGAACCAACTGCCAAACAGTTTTAAACTGCAGAATAAGCAGTACTGAGTTTCCCACAGATGACATCTGAACAGACACTGGGGATAGAGAGATCATCATGTAATGCCAGCAGCAAGATGCACTACGTTAAATACTACTATATTCACAATGTGGATCTGTTATCTGCATGTTTACCTTAGACTGTGTTTGATAAGTTCTGTAGTATGTTTGGCAACATGCTGATTGGATTGCATCATATTAAAAGTGTCTCTAATATTTTGTCCCCTTAATACACAGACTAGAAACAAATTTAGAATGAATACAGTACAGCATCATAAACTACAGCTTCAAAAGTTGTGTTTATCAAAAAACCCTGTGTGCAGCTTCAGTTCAGTGTATTTACTCCTGCTGTCACTTATCTGCCTCCTAGTGGCTGTTAGGGGGCACTACAAAATAACTAGACAACATTTAACAGCCTCTGCTGAAGCATGCGGCATGCGCACAATCTGTTACACTGTGTGCCTTTGCTTTTGAGTTATTACAGCTACAATTTTTACTGCAATCAGATCATCATGAGTTTCATTTATTTACATTTTTATGTGCGTTTTTGTAGGGTTGGAGATGTATTTGAGGGTGGTGCAGCTGGAGGAGAGAAGGCCTGCACCCTGAGGAAAGAGCTTGGAGACCTGGAGAGAGTCGAGAGATCTCTGGATGAGCTGATCCACTCCAGCACGGCACAGCTCAAACAACTCACAGAATATGAAGATAATAAGAGATATCCTTTACATCCAGAGTGTGTGTGTGCGTGCATCATTTTTCTTCTGGTTACACATGCAAATATCCACAAAGTTTTTGCTGCTTGTTATCACCCTTGACTCCACACTGCACGTTGGGCTATGTGACGTACCAGGACATCCGCTCCATCAGCACCCTCAGAGACCAAACAGTCATTGCCGTCAAGGCCCCTGCTGACACCAAACTCGAGGTGCCAGACACGGCAGGGGTGAGAAAACAGATCTCAAACTGAAAAAAGATTGACTTGTAGCTCCAAAAGACAAAACAATGAAACTATTAGCGTTGTATATTTCCTGTCTCTTTACAGCAGGGATCATTACAGATCTATTTAAAGAGTAAGAACGGCCCCATTGAAGTCTACCTGTGTCCAGAGGAGGGTCTTGAAGATGCTAGCCCGGTGAAAAGTGCCGTCACACCTAAAAAGGAGTTCCCTCAGCCCCTCGGCCCTCCGTCTGCAACCACGATGGCGCCACCAAGCTACAATGTCAAAGAGGAGCCTGTTGAATGTAAGCTGGCATCTCTTTAGAGTCATGTAAAGTACATTAGGACATTATTCTCACACAGAGAGCTAACTGTTTGATGAGCCACCTTGTTCTGAGGTGTGTGTGAGGCCCATATTGCACCTGTGCACTGGTCTTTGCTTTTATAAGCAGCCCAGTGTAGCAACTGTAGCTAGCTGTGATGTAACTATCTCTTGAAACACCGGTTTATCTCATGGTTTCAACAAGAAGTTGCTGCGCCCAAGATTACAATAGCTGCTACAAGCACAATACACCAGAACTGGGTCAAGTTGAATTGTGGGTAATGTAGGCGCCGGGTTTTAACAAGGAAGATGAAAACATGGAATAAAATGCCTCCTTTCCACTGCATGCTTCACCTCGACTCATGTTTGGTACCAGGTGCATTTCTCTTTTTCATTTTCCACTGATGATAGTACCTCCTCAGTGTTGGCGGGATTTTGAGTTGATCACCATAGTAGGGGTGTGCCTCTTTTTTTGTCATAAACCTTTGGTAATGTTAAACTACTTGTCAAAAAACTACATACATGTGAATGTGTGATAGTAGTGGTATCATAACAGCCTAGGTGGAGTTCTCTTCTGATATTTGATTAGTGGTAGTTTGTGAGCTTTAGAGGCAGTGGTCGGCATATTCTGAACTTCCAGTGTTTATGCTAAGCTAAGCTAAATGCCCCCCTGGCTCTAGCTCCATACTTAATGCTAACTTAAGAGATGTGTTGAGGTTCTCCTCAAACTTGCAGAGGGATAACAAATGCAGAAACTAAAATGTATTGATACTAATCACAAATTTCAACATTCAAGAGACATGTCAGGTTGAAAAGATGAACTTCTATTGTCTTTCTCATCACAGCCAACATGTCTACAGCAGCTCCAGCCACCTCCTCAGCTGCACCCTCCACCTCCGCCTCCACCTCCACCTCCACTCTGCTGGACGTCGAGGGCCTGCTGGGTTTGCCCCCCAGCCTGCTCCAGATCACAGAGGACCAGCTTCCTTGCACCTCTTTCCCCCCAGACCCCAACACCCCCTTTGTCAGTTTCTCTCCACCTTTGGACCACGACGATTACCTGTGGAGCCTGGAGGACGGCGAGGGAGTGTCAGATTTCTTCGACACGTACGATCTTGGAGAACTGCTGAAGAGCTGAGGTGTAGGTGAAGGAAGGGGGGGAGGAAATGTGGGGAAATATTTAATTGAATGCCTTCTGGAGGTAGGAAATATTACACTATGAAGCCATCAGTCGTTTTTACCATGCCTGTTTTAATGTCAGTGATTCCAAAGGAGGAGTGACCCTCCTTCGTTTATTTTATATAAGTAAAAATCGTTTGTACATAGTATTGTAATAATTAAAAAAAAAAAGACCAGTAGGAAACATTGTTTAAAAAAAAAAAAAAAAAAAGCAGGGATCATTTTGGATTTTCTGTCACATTTTCAGATAAAAATATTTCAAAAAATGTATGAACTCATACAAACACATGAGTTATTATGCATATCATATCCCCAGCAAAAAAAAAAATCAGGCAGTGTTTACAGTTTACAACTCAGGAATTTTTTTACTTCCTTGTTTCCAAAGTCTTAATGTTTTGTGCCACTCTTTGGCCCGTAGGGGGCAGCCTTGTATTATGTCAGCTTTAACTGCCATGCAGCTTTACATGATTCAATCACTGGATGAAATTAAGCTAAAGCCATCGAGAGCCATTAAGAGTCTATCTACTTTCAACACTGACCAAATTAAACTGTGAACAATACAAGTCCCTGTAGATCAAGCGTCTACGGTTCAAACACAGCTGTATCGTGTGAAATCTGATTTTGAAGGCGCTCGTGTTGCCTCTGTCTGATCAGGTTTGCTCTCTCCTGCCTTGAGCTCTACATTACGTCAGGCTTTGTGCCTGTTTGGTGCTGTTTGTGTGCCAAAATGTGACAGGCACCCAATAGTGGACCCACATGCTGAGTTAATGGCTGATAATGGGTACTTTGTGAACACATACACTCACTCTTGTTGGTTCGGCGGCTTTACTCTGAATCCAGGTGCTCCTCTGTTGATAAGAGTTTGCTGATTTTGATAGATCTTTTTGGTTTAGTACTGTGAAACTACGATTGTATTTCTGAGGAAATCACCCAAACTAAGTGAAAAGCAGCATCTGTGTCGCAGGTGCGGTGGAAGTGAGGGGTTAATTGATGTAATTATGGTTTAATTAGAGTAGCGATTTGCGTTTCCTCTTGTTCAGAAATGGATGAAGTCTGTTGATCTATCAGCAACAGAAGCAAAAAGGAATTTTTGTCCTTCACGTTTAAATTTAAAGGCCGTGAATGCTTTCCCACATGTGGCGGTGCAGCCCGTTTAAATGTCAAAGACAAGGTCAGAGCAGCTGTGACTTTTATCTGTTCAACGTTTTTTCTACTTCAAAGCGTTCTAGACATTTGGAAAATTTGAATTTAATGCTGATGTATTTTTTGGCTTTCCCTCTACACTGCAGAGATAAGCTAACTGTCCTGTCCTAACAAAACTTGAAAAGGCGTGTTTGTGTGTGTATTTGACAGCTTGGGAAATGGGTGTCATTGTGTGTTTGTGTGTGAGTTTTTACAAAGTAGATTAGAGGATTTGAATTCAGAATTTGTAGTTGTTGATTTTTTTTCAATGAGCATTATTTTTCTGGTATTTGTACATAATGAATTTTGTATTTATACCTATTTTTATGAATTTTTTGGAGAGTTGATGTTTGCCTTTTTACACAGGGCATAACTGTTTTTCTATGACATGCGGCACTTAATATTTTGTAATATTGTGTGGTCTGTTTGAAATTATTAAATAAATTCTGAAGCCATGGTTTACACTTGGAATTGTGCTACATTTTCTTTTTACTCACTTATCATGTCCAGAGCCTGTAATTCCTGTGGAAGTGTTTGAATGCTGTTCTTCCCAGGAGATATTTTCTCAACAAAGCAACAGTGGAACGTAGATCTAATCTTCATGCACCATTGCTTTCAATGATTTTACTCCAAGCCTCTGCAAAATACTCCTCAATATGACCTGACTCCTGCTGAAAAGTGAACTAACATGAGGGATTTTGTCTTTAAAATCTGTAGTAGGAACCCAGAGGGCAAAATTAAAAAATATGGAGTAAAAGAAAAGTAAAATACCTGGTGCTCATGGTCGTAAAGTGGTAAACTCCAGGGGAATGTGAGGTGCTCTTGAAGTCCAACTGTTTAACTGAAGGAGGAAGGGAAGCCTCAGGGCTTACTTCAGGCACACAAGCATCCAGGCAAGGATGTTGAGTTAAAATGTCTTCATTAGATCAGGGCATAAAAATTACAACATAACGCTGACCGGTTTTGAGCCACATTGGGGCTTCCTCAGGGTGTGTGTGGAAAGAGGAGACAACCAGAGTGGAAAGCTGTGATTACTTATATAGCCTCCTGAGACCAGAACTTTTGTCTTGTATGCATTATTAGGACCTGTTATGTATAAAAAACTAAATGTTGTCAATGATAATAAAGTCCCAATGTCCTCAAACAAGACAATAATAATGTCCCAATGTCTTCAACTGAGAACTTCCTTATTAACAGTGTCTTAGCTTGTTACTGTTGCTAAAATTGGTCAAATCTGTTGCCATATCAAACTACAAACATTATTAATCATAAGTAAATGTAAAAGTTGATCAGAGTTTGTACCTTGTCCACTTTTGTGTTGGGGTGGCTGACACAAAAGTTGCTTACTACCACTAGATGGCCTAAAAATAGTTCACAAATGAGGACAACAGGCCCTAGGCCCTGTGTCCTCATATGAGGACATCACATTTTGGGTTTGGTTTACCTTATACTTTATTCTACTTAACTTAGATCTGATGTCCTCATTTGTGGACACTTTTTGTGCCATCTAGTGGTAGTAAGAGCACAGTACACTAATCCATGAAAAAACAAGATGGCAGCCATCTCTGCCAAGTCAGTCTGCTGCTGACCTCGACACAAAAGTGGACAAGGTCCAAAACCTGATCACATTTTATGGTTGAAACTTGTTTATTTATGATTAATAATGTTGTAGCTTGATATGGCAACAAATCTGACCAATTTTAGCAACAGTAACAAGCTAAGACACTGTTAATTAGGAAGTACTTGTTTGAAGACATTGGGACTTTATTGTCATTGAAAATGTTTAGTTTATTATTCTTATCGGGTCCTACTGATCCCAAATAGCTAGGAGAAATTGAAAATGCACACGATGCAAAAGTTCAGGTCTGAGGAGTATATAGTGAATGAATGAATGACTTAATTTTGAGCAAAATAAAAAAATCAGCCATGCTCAAAAAGGCATAGACACAAGTGTACACTTATATAATCCTACCCCCTTCTCAGTATTCATGTCTCATTTGAAAAGGACAACCATCCCAAACTTATCTAAAACAATTAATATAGATAAATAAACAACAGTGTTAGATATTAAATGTACAAATCCCATCTCAAACAAGCAGAGACAAATGAAGAAACCAACCCATCAGCATCACCCCTCTTTATCTGCATACCTCCTAAATAGACTGTGCATCTTTTTACAGTGATTAGAGTCTCTCTCTGAAGTAATTTGTTAAGACAATGGCCACTTCTGATAGACTGCTCCATAATTTTAATAACATTAATAATAACGTTGGATCAGTGATTACAAGAGGTTTGCAAGGTTTATTGAGCCTGTTAGGACAGAAAACATGGAGTATTTTCTCCCTAACACCAGTAAGTGTGCGACCACTGAGGATACTGACTTAATAGGAAGTGACATTCCCAGAGGAGAGAGAATAGGTTGACATGACGTGTGACAATAGCACTGAATGAGCCATAAACACATTCAGACAGGTAGACAAAAACCACACATCATTCTTTGTGAGTTGGTTGCTGTGGGAACGGGCGCACAAAAGGGAGGCGACACCTCGGGGGTCAAAGGTCACTGGGTCACTGTGGAATAGTGCTAATGTGCTGTCGGGGGAAGACATTTGTAAGGAGATGTGTCGCAAATATACAAGATACAGAATCTGTAGATTTATTAGTTTTTGTTACATGTGAAGAGGAAGGTAGCTGCTCGCTGGCTGATCTTTGGGAATAAGTATCGAAGCTCATATTTCCTTTCCAGAAAGCTCTGAGAAAAGGAGCTCAACATGCTGGCTTCCTGAAGTAATTTACACAGAACCTAAAATTTGTGGCCTATAGCGAACTATAGTGTGTGGCCACAGGAAATAGATTCATCACAGTTGCCAAATGTCCCCACTACAGCTCAAGCTGAGTTTGTACAAGCCTCGCTAAAAAAAGTCCTCGTACACACTTTTCTGCAAACTGCCTGTTCTCCCCTAAACATCAGGTGTCTGTTAGCTACGTGTCTATTAACAGATGCTGCTCACAACAGCTCGTGTGTTTAACAAGAGGTGATAAACCGAAATGTCAGATGCCACGTACACATACACAGCCTTTGAGTGTGTGGTTTACACTCTGTCTAAACAGCAGACCACCTCGCGTCTTTCACATCGCACCTTGAGACCAACTGCTGTGAGAAAAGGAGGCTGAAGTGAATATTATTAGCTGAACGCTTAAATCGCTAAAACCAAAAAGCTTTGTTGTGTGCTGGCGAGTGAGAGCACGTCAGTGAGCAGCAACAACCTGAGGCCAAAACGTGGCATGTCTGTGTTTGGGGCCACAGCGGCTGAAGGGACACATAATGGTAGCTTTATTTTTATTAAGGGTGGGAGCAGTTGGTGTGTTTACGGCCACACGCAATCTTATTTAGAGCTGCTGGAATCCTGGACTCTGGCACACGACATGGCTACAGATGTTTAAACACACTGAGTTTCTTTTTTATCTTGGAAGGTTTAGAATCAGTCATCTGTAAGTGTAGTTATGAGTTTAAGAGATATTAAAAGGATAAAAGGAAGTTATCAGTATTTAACAGGCAGGAGTAGTTCATCGGAAAGTGAATTAATCGTTCTCAGACTTCCTAGTTAATGTCACGAATGATGTCGTGGTGTTTACGTGAGACTGCATTCAGAATTATGAATCACAAACAAGTTTGACTACCTGTTACCAGTCTGGAAAAGTTTTTGTTGCCATACCAACTGTGATGACAGGCATGCTGGAGAGGGTGTCTGTCTGAGGGTGTGGCTGTAGATTGGCAGCTGCTGCGCCACAGAGGACATACATGACCTTGCTGAGACTGATAAGGGACGGTTAGTTGAATCAGGGATGAGGTATTTTTCCAAAGAAAAGTGTCACAAAGTGTCGCATCTCTTTTTTATTTCTTCATGGTGCAGTTGTGCAGGTTCGTGAAGCAGATTGTTTACATTAGGAGCCCTGCACTGTTCAGGACACTTCATATGCTTATTCCAGTGGGAAACTGTGTTAAACAATAAATCAAACCCCTCTCTCCCTCCTGCTCTCTCCAGTCCCCAGTCATCCGTGTCGACCAGAAGAGGGGGTATTTTACGGTAAGCCTGGGCCTCCTGGCTTGACAGGGGTAGTAAATTGATAGCAGAACTAGTGGAGCTGAGTCAACAAGCAGAGAGGAGAGAGAGAGGGCGATTTTTTTTTTTTTTTTTTGGTAGGGGGAGGGGGAGCGCGATTGGAGGAACTTGTGCTGCAACTCCACTTGGCTGCTGGGAAGCAGCGAGGAAATCCTGGCAGCTGTGGTCTTTACTGGAAGATGTCTCCTCGACCTCGTTGCTGCTGCGCGTGTGTGCGTCAGAGAAAGAGAAGCTGTGATTTGGTGTACCTCACTTCCTCACAGCCACAGTTTGAAATAATATGAAGGGAAAAAAGAAAGAAAGCTGTTGTTGATGATATATGTAGAGAGTGAAATGACTATTTGCAGTGGCAGGAGAGAGTTCAGGAAATGACAACAGGTATGTGGTGTTTAGGAAGGATAAGGGTGGAGACAAAGGGGAAACATTAAATGAGTCACAGCGCAGACAATGAAGTTTTTCTCTATCTCTTTCTCCTTTCCTCTGTCATCCCACCTCCCTGTGCCGAGGATCTCCCCCTCCCTCACTCCTTCCACCTTCCAAATCTATTTCCCTCTTCTGATTTCTTCTGTTAACCCCTCCCCATCCTTGGACTTGTGCTCTCCACTATACGTACGTGTGTTGCCTGTGCAGACCGGTTTGCTCAGTTTTACAATAGGAGCCAGGCTGGAAGGCTGGCAGACACACAAAGGCTCTGCTTCTTTACAAGGGGCTGCAAAGAAACTGAAGGAGGGTATTGTTGGGACGCAGCGAGACTCTGCATTACATCAGCCCCGACATGCATGCAAGAAATGTGTGCATTCAAAATGAGCATGCAGACGCACATATGCTGCACATATATTACAACAATAGACACCTAAATTTATCCACGCAAACTGTTTACATCCATCTGTTTTACTCTTCTCCTCTCACATGTACATACATGCTTGCAACAGACAATCAGTGAATGAGGCCTCAGTAAACTGGGTCAGCAAACCTATTTATGCAGCTCATTGTTTGGAGCTTGTCGCGTGCCGTCACTTCCTTCCAAGAGTGCACATTTTTCCTTAATGATTAATAGTTTAAAGACAGAGTTTTCCAGATTTCCCTTTGGAGACTTGAGTGCACATTTTGATTGGTGTGTTGCTTTCATTAGTATGAGAGGTATTTCTTTGGTCTTCCAGTGGTTTTTCAGTTTGTGCTCTGGGGAAACATGTTTGATAAGGACTCCCTTAAGCTTTCACTTTAAAGCCAATGTGCATGTGTGTGTGTGTGCAAGTACAGCACAGATATCAAATGCTGTGCGCATGCATGTCAGTGCATCTGAGTTATCTGCTAAGCAAAGAGACTTGCGAGACAAAAAGGAGTTTGTCTATGTTTGTGGATAAAAACACAGCACCACTGTGAGCGCACACAGCTAAGACACAACATCCATTCTGCACTATGTGTGGCAGTAATAACTGAAGACAGAAAAAAAACTCTCTACCACAAAGTGAGTCTGTTTTTTCCTGAATGAACACGGTTAAGATAACCTCAAGTTGTCGATAGAGCTGGGACAAATTCTCCCTTTATAAAGCTAATGAAGGCAAATATGTGGTTTTGTGGTAAAACCAAAGGGAGCCACTGTATTTGATGTGGCTTCCTAAAATCACCGATCTGTACTTCACAGTGTATTGTATCACTGCTCTCCCCGAGGCGAGGTTCAGTGATACACCTCTTTTCTTTGAGTTGACAGGCTCGACAATGCCAGGCATGCAGGAGTTATGTTCTATACACAACTCTCGTAGTTTTTTCCACCTCTCTGATGAGCTCTTTCCTTTTTGTTCACTCCGTCAGATGATTTCAGGAGAAGGTCAGTGGGGAGGGACTTCAGAAATCAGACCTCTTGAAAAATGTCTTTTCATCAGATGAAAAGGAAGAGAAAGAAGCTTTGGAGCCTGAGCCAAAGGGATCGCCATGAGGGCGTTATGCTTCCAGACGCTTGATTAAAGGGCAGCTGCACAGCTGCAAAAAACCTTGGTTGAGATGTAATGAACGCGGTGGTGCCCCCAGAAAAAGTTCATAGGGTTGGCCAGTTGGGGCGACTGGAAATTGTGGGGTGGCACATCAAAACCAAAAGCTATACCTTAATTTCTGGAATTCTCTTATGTTGCTGTAGTGTATAGGCTGAAAGCTATGGGAATATAGGCAGTTAAGGAATAGCATATTCATAAAATTGGGTTTCTTATTTTTCTTTGTGCTATTAATTATTTGATGTGTATAGACTAGTACCGGTACAATTAACATTTTGAGTAGCCTGTTTCGTATATGTTATGTATCCATACATGTACACTCACTGGCCACTTTATTAGGTACACCTTGCTTGTACCGTGTCAGATCTGCCTTAAATTCTTGGTGGCACAGATTCAACAAGGTGCTGGAAACATTCCTCAGAGATTTTGATCCATATTGACATGATAGCATCACACAGTCCCAAAGGTGCTCTATTGGACTGAGATCTGGTGACTGTGGAGGCCATTGGAGTACAGTGAACTCATTGTCATGTTCAAGAAACCAGTTTGAGATGATTTGAGCTTTGTGACATGGAGCGTTATCCTGCTGGAAGTAGCCATCAGAAGATGGGTACACTGTGGTCATAAAGGGATGGACACGGTCAGCAACAATACTCAGGTAGGCTGTGGTGTTTAAACCATGCTCAGTTGGTACTAAGGGGCCCAAAGTGTGCCAAGAAAATATCCCCCACACCATTACACCACCACCACCACCAGCCTACGTTTGCACACTTAGATTACAGCTTCCAGACAAGCTGTGCAGACATGTTTGATACCAATTGTAAGTGCTGTTTAAAAAATGTACATGGATGAATAATGAAGTTTATTAAGGTTAAAATGTTAATCTTATGTGATTGAGTTGATGTATGAAAGGTAAAATGTACATGATTGCAAAGGCTGAACCTAAGGCATTAGTTTACTGTTTACTTATCTGTTTTTCTGTGGCAGAAGTAATGTTTGCTGTCAGAAAGACAGTCAGAGAGACGTCTGAAGGACTTAGAGAACTTTGGGAAACTCCTTTCAGGATGAGCAGCCAACTTTGTTTCTCATGATGACACTGACTGCCATTTTGTTTTCTCCTCTGTCATGTTACACTCTGTACACTGTATTGATGCATTCTTTGTTATGTTTATTCTTAAAAATAGTTCTCACGGTGTGACAAGGAGGAGATGCTTCAGAGAGATAGAAATGCCTGAATAACTGCCCATTTGAGATAACCGACCTGTGTCTGTTGTTGTGAAAGGAGCTACACCAATCAATGCCTTAGATTGTCTGGGCCATGTTTACACAAAAACGATCCGCTAAAAACAGAATTGTTTCTCATTTTTGTTTTGAAAAAAGTTCTGCGTTCAACAACAACGTTTTGATAACAATCGCTGTGCACACGGATCCTAAAAAATGACCAAAAATGCTGTAGTATACATGCCAGCCCAGTAGTTGGCGGTGTGACTTTGTAATTAAACAACACGGGCCTGCGCACATGCACTTCCTTCTACAGAGTGGTGATGTATAAACAAACAAAATGGCAACCGCATGAACGTTTGTCTGGACGGACGATGAGGAGTTGCTACAGTCAATCTACACTGTGCTGGAGAGGCGTTGATAAATTCAACAGGGTGAGCAGCACAAACAGAGCTCGGGAGTCCGCCATTGTTGTTATGATGGTCGACTTTCTCGGTCATGCCTAGTGACTGGAACCGTAATGCACATGTGCGAAAAGTCTCCGTTTTCAGAGGAATTGCATATTGCAAGTTGACGTGACAATGGAGATGGTGCTATTTCCAAAATTGTTTTCAAATTGTTGCTTTTTCAGGCACCCAAAGAGCTGCTGTTGTGTAAACGATGAGCCAAAATTCAACTAAATTTTATTGTTCTCGGTTGAAATCGTTGTGGTACAAACAGGACCCTAGTTTCACAGGATAACACTAACTTTGCAGTGGGGCCATAGCCCTCTCCTGGCCCCCCTTGGGGTTGCCACTGGATGAATGAGTGTGAGTACAGCATGTGTTTCAGTTGTGTTTCGTGGAAAAGCCCCTAGTACTTTTTCACTATTTTTTTTAAATAAAATATCAGAGCTTTGAGTTATAGCATTGTTCAGTGATTCTTGATAAACTGCATGCCTCTGCCTCACTGCAACAAGACCCATCACCTCATGCCCTCATCCACTGCAATCCTCCCCTTCACTTTAGTCTGTGAATGAGGTATTATGCATAACCATGGCGACCACACTGCAGACTCTCTGGAGTTTGCATAGAAATGAGAAGTAAGAATGAAAAGAGACGAGAGCAAGGACACACACACTCTCTCTTTCTCTCTCTGCAGAGCGCCAGAAAGCACAAACATTCCCACGTGATGATGGAGTCTGCTCCCTCCCTCCCTCATTGGGCGGACAATAGAGCGCTGGCGCACCTCCACGCGCACACACAGAGTGGAGCTTAAACTTGGTGAGGGAGCAGGTCCTCTTTCAGACTACTTTTTTCCACCTTAAAGACGCGTTCAGGGAGCAGCACTCTGAGGACTACGGTCTCTTTTCTTGCTCTCTGTCACACAATGGAGGAGTAAACAGTTTCTCTTTTCTTCAAATGGGAATTAAGTGCGCGCGTGAAACTTGGGCTCACTTTTCTCCTCAGTGACTGTCACACGCGTTTGGTTTGAAACATGCCGGAGCGGATCAGCATTTCGGACTTCGTGGTCCTCACAAACGAGGACTTGTCTTCGCCGGGGACTTCAAGTTTTCAGTCCAAAATGAGCGACTGTCGGAACACGGTTTCAACAGTGGAGGAGGTGAGGAAGGTGGAGGGGAGGCGGTGCAAGGGAGACGCGCACCTTTTGTCTGTTGTTTACCTGTCCGTGTAGCATGTATGGTGGAGTTAGGACTTTAAACTCACCTGTGAGCTAGCTAGCTTAGCCTACTTTTCTCAGGTGACAGCTTCAGGGGGTTTTACAGCACAGTTATCTCGTTAAAGAGTGTGTGAAGCTGTTCCCAGGTGAGCTCAGAGATAAACGTGGAGACTTTGCCCCAGGTTTTGACTGAACAGGCATTTCACTCCAAAAGCTGCAATAGTAACGGGATACAGTCACACAGGGGCAGGTGCAGTGTGTTTTTATGAGCATAAACTGCTGTGTGCTCAACATAGTGCTCCCCTAACATCAATAGGACTCAGATTTTGGTTCTGACTTGGACATTTTCACAGTGCTTTTACACCATTTTCATAAAATCTGAGCTCCAAATTTGGTATAAATCTGCATGGCACTGCTTATGAAGTTGTGTGTGTGTCTTCTGAGAAGGCTGGATGATAGCACTCATGGGGATCCAGTGCAGGCTGGCCTGGATCAGCAGGAAAGTGAAGGTTACATGAGGTAATGCAGCATACAGAGAGTTTACTTGGCCTTGTCTTCCACCTCAAGGGAGTCAGACTGAGATGGGACACAAATAGAACAACACACAGCACAGCAGACACGTCACAAACAAGTGTGGCTCTCTGGATAGAATAATGTATTGTTCACACGTTTGTCTGTGGAGGCCAGTTTGTGCATTTCTCTGTTTAAACTGGTGCTTTGGCTCAAAGCCTGTTTGAGGTCTCTGTGTGTGTGTGTGTGCATTTGTGTTTGTTTGAAATCTCTCTTCCCAAAGCTTCACGGGCAAAGGAGGAAACAGAGGGTGGCTGACGTGAACTTCGCCATAAAACAAATAATCCAAGAGTGCAAACAAGTCGATCCTTCCTGGTCTGTCTTTCTTGTGACATAACAGTGTGGTTCACTGTTCCTCTGTAACCTATGGTGGATCTGTTTTCAGCTGGAGCTCACACCAACAGATTGAAAACTGATGATAAGTTCTCTAAAATTAGATGAACACCATGGAGGATGATGCAATACTGATATTAAATAATGGAACCCAGTTGTCCAGCCCAGCAACAATGCACGGTGTCTTCATGAAAGGTCTTCATTAAGTTTCCTGGCTGGAAACCGACTGCCGAGCAGAGATGGATACAGCAGAGTCCAGGGTTTATAAAGAGTTTTACACAGCTGTCTGATCTATTTATCTTGGGATAATATCCTTATTTATGGCCGTGACATGCTGGAAAATACATAGCTGGGATTGCTGCTCTGGGGAGGGCCATGTTGGAATCCTACACATGTGCACACAGACAGACAGACAGACAGACAGACGGACTCACACACAGATGTAAATGCAACGGTCCCTTTATAGATAGATCTATGGTTATTATGTTTAGTCTGCTCAGCAGGGACAAGCTTGATTAATGGCTGGGGTAATGTGTGGGCATGTGTGTGGTTTTACGACAGCAGGCGGGGAAACAGAGACACCATTTACTCCGACACACACTCGGCTGCTTGTTGCTTATTACCCCTGATTAGAGGCGGCGATAAAAGGAGAAAGACGGGAATAAGGGATGGTTTCATTTTCTATTGCTTCAAGCTATAATTGGCTTTTATGTCGTTTCCATAAATGTTTTTTTAAGACGAGATGTAAAGTTTTCTCCCATGGCTAACATGTTTGAACTGAAGTACTGTAGTTTTCCTGCAGCTAAGTGTGTCATCATGCCTGGTAAATGCGGTGAATAAGGATCAGGTATCAGTTAGTCACGCTCAGCTGACAGCAGTCGTGCACACGCCCTGACAGCAGGTGAACACAACCCTGCATACAGGCACAAAAAGCCTCTGTATAAGACACTGCAGTTTCTCAACATTGGTACACCTATGGGTGGAGATCATTACTCTCTCCAGAAGGGATATGTGTGTGTTGTTTGTTTGTCTGTCTCGACTGAGAGGTGGGTTGTCAGTCTGTTGGTGCATGTATGGTGTGTGCCCTGATTTATTTAACATAACTCAACAAACACAACCTGTTTTATTAACTTGCACCAGCTTGTTTCCACTGTTTATCCGCTGTCTGCCAAGCAACTTAGAGGAAACTGCAGCAGTAGCAGCGAGCAACTCCCATCTCCTGGCTCCACTAAATCACTTTCCCATTCATTGTCTGCAGGGTCGCATTACACAGGCACCCACACCGCCTTTTAATTAGTGAACTAACACTTAGGGAGTGGACTTGACCGGGAAGGACTGGGGCATGTAAACAGCACCATCTAACAAGGCAGAGTCTCTGTTAAGTCAAGATTACTGGCTCATTAAAGCTATTTCTAGTGGCACGTAGGTGGAGTGCCGCATTACTAGCTCAGTAAAACAAGTGGCCTGTGTGAGGAGAATAAACAGGACGTAGTTTCAAACCTTTTTGGTTTGGAAGAGATAGATCGTCCAATTACAGTGAAGCAGACAGGCTGTTTGCGTATTGTCTGCATCGTGTTGCCTCAGCCTGGAAAGTGAAATAAACGCACTGACATCACTCAGGGTTGTGCTGTACATGACAACGCAAGACAGACGAATGTCTTGTTGGCAGGTGCTGACTCACCTGTTCACCTTAGTCATGCACCGTGAGAAAATTAAGCATAACTAATCGCACACACAGACATGCCTATGTAAGCCTTGAGTACAGTAAAGCAAACACATGTCAAACCTCGGCATAACTGAGCACTGATTCTTACATCTATGAAAGATTGTAACCCCTAATCTGAACACTTGGGAGAGGCCTTGATATCTCTGGGTGTATTTTGAGGCCATTTCAGGCGAAGTTGCAAATCAATGACCAGGAATTCTGTATGGCAACATTACAGGATTTTAGCATCAGTGCTCTTGCTTAAATTTGCAGTTATTGAGTTTATCAGTTTAGCCTAAAACAGCCAGAGCTTTTCCGTTGGATGGAGGCATTTTCAAGTGCAGACATCTTTATTTTATTCATGCTTTTTAATTCTCACACCTGTCTTTGTCTTGATTTATTGCAGACTCTGGAGATAGACCTAACAACTCTACAGAGGCTAAAGAAGACAATCAAAGCTATACACTCCTCTGGACTCAGTAAGTATTAATGGGTACTTAAAAATTGAAATAACCTTCAACTGTTGTACATAGTCTTTATTGGGGTTGCTGATTGCTCAGTTGTTATGATTTCATCCACAGCACTTTGA
This sequence comes from Cephalopholis sonnerati, assembly GCA_019142605.1. NCBI lineage: Eukaryota > Metazoa > Chordata > Actinopteri > Perciformes > Serranidae > Cephalopholis > Cephalopholis sonnerati. The sequence goes on along the minus strand of JAGQAX010000015.1, from coordinate 24,360,937 downwards.
GGACTTCTTATCCATGTTGGTTTAAAGTTTTGCATGGTTATTCTGGACCTTGGAAATAGGACTGGGCGATGTGGAGAAAATGAAATACCATGTTATTTTTGTTGAAATACCTCAGTAGCGATATTGTGACCATATTGTAGGGTTGACTATTAGTGCTTATTCATCTGTTTGCTCATATTTCCGTAACCGCTCATCCTGTTGGGGGTTGTGGGGGTGCTGGAGCCTATCCAAGCTGACATTCGGCGAGAGGCAGTGTACACCAGACAGGTCCAATCACAGGGCTGACACACGTAGACAGACAACCATTCACGCTCACATTCACACCTATCGGCAATTAAGAGTCACCAGTTAACCTGCATGTCTTTGGACTGTGGGAGGAAGCCGGAGTACCTGGAGAAAACCCACTCTGACGTAGGGAGAACATGTAAACTCCTCATAGAGCTCCTGGGTTTGAACCAGGAACCCTCTTGGTGTGAGGCGACAATGCTAACCACTGTACCACCATGCCAGGAAAGCCAGGAAGAGAAATTGAAAAGATACTTACCATATTACAATATCAAAAATCTAAGGTTACATCAACACTAATACATTTAGTTTTAAAACACATAACTATTGCAATGTTTACGCCTAGTGTCTAAACTACTCAAGCGTTTTGGAGCCTCCAAAATAGAGACCTTTGAAAACACTGCTGACACACTGAAGTCTGAAAACTACGGGGTTGTGTTTTAATCTGGACAGGCGAAAACTGAGAGTTTTGGCAACGTTGATGCAGACATCCTTGTCATTCCCTGATTGGGTCTTATCAGTACTGGCATATCAAGCCAAAACATTATGGCTAGGCTGACGTAAATTTTTATGATTTTGTCACTCTTTTGTTAGTACTGCTTACTCATTGCCATGGCTTCCTCCAGCGATGGATATCGCTCCTGGATGCACTCTAAAATGATGCTGTATTTGGTTTGCAACGACTCCCAGTCATTGTTTTCTGTTGCCTTGACTGCCTTATACTCATGATGGTATGATTAGGAATTACACCTCATCATAGGTCCAAGCAAAGAAATCTCTGGTCTTACTTTTCCCGATGTCCGTTGTACTATTGTAACTAAGCAACCAGCCACGGGCTAGACAATCTGTTTCCTCTTTACATCAGCAAGCGCATGCCCAGTGTACGTAAATGGTCATGTAAGATGCATTTTCAGCGAGTTTGTATGGACAGAGATTATTACTGAAACGGCCAAAAGGCTCATGTGTACAGGGATAGGTTTTTGTTTTAAATTGCCATTTCAAAGTAGCATTTTGTAAGATTTAGGGGTATTCAGTGGCATCTAGCCATGAGAGTTGCTGGTTACAACCAGCTGAAACTTCTCCCCATTAGTGTTAGGGCTAACTAACCCTAAGGGTTAGGGTTGGGGGTTAGGGTTCCTGCAGTGTTTATTGTTCAAGAGGTTTTTACCAGGAGCCGAATTATCCGCAGAGCTCTCTTTCTCGCCCAAACAAACTGACCTGGTGATTTAAACTAGTAAAAACAGTTTTCATGTTACATATCAGTGTTTCGAAAACTAGAGCCAGTGTCTGGTTTGTCCATTCCAGACTACTGTAGAAACATGACGGTGTATCATTGTGATCTCTGTGGATCAGGACCCGCTCGCTATGTCTATATAAACAGCTTATTCTACAGTTAATGAAAACAAAATGATTCTTATTGTCAGGTCATTATACATTAAAGAAAACATACATATTATTTCCAATCTACTATTTAACAGATCAAGAATGAACTTTCAGCTTGTAATATTGTGCACAAGTTGTATGGTGATGATACTTTACTAACACAACTTTTGACCACTTACAAAGTCCATGAAGAGCGATGTCTTTCACCACAAATGAAGCGTGTAAACTCTGCATCTCGTTTTTAAGTAAAGGTCAGCCTCTATTATGGCAGGATGAGCTGTTCAGCACATAGGGGAGCCTCAGCATAATTCATTGTACAAGCCTGGCTGAGATGACATCATTAGGCTCATGTGGGCAGTGGTGTTTATGAGTGAGGCCCCTTGTTATGGGACCAGAGTGAGTGGGATGTTGGGTGATTGTGTTTATATCCATACAGAGCGTATGGTTTTGTGGTGTATGTGTGTGTGTCTATGTTACAGCGAATGGTATGTGCGGTTTCGGCACAACGAGGTGCTACATGGTGACCTAACAGACCCAGTGGGTCACTAAGTTAATGTTTTGTGAGTGTGTATGTGTCACTGCAGTACGTCACCATAGCTTGCTTCGGATCTATCAGAAACGAGCATGCACAAGATGTGAGTGTTCACCTCAAAAATGCGCGGGAGAAACAGAGGAACTGCATAACATATCCTGAAGTTGTTTTTCTTCAGCCGCTTACAAGCCTGCTTCCCATTTCGAGGCTTCAACTCATAGTTTTTAGTAAAAATGAGTCAGAGAGCCAGCTGCCCAGAATTAGGCAACCAGATACGGTCAGCAGTGATATTGTAGCTGCAGCTATATGCTCAGCGATTACTCCCCCTACGTATTCACTCTACTTCTTCATTTCTTCTTCTGTATCTAAACAGAATCATATGGGTTACTTCCAGTAATGTGACCATGGGAGGCCCCCTCCTTCTGTCGTTATGTTGTTGAACCCCCTAATCAGTCCTGATGTTAATCGACAGTCTGACTCACCATGCATACAGACACATTCGTACGCCCACTCCTCCCCCACGCTAGTCTGATGGTCCGTTACTTTGTCACACATGCAAAAACACACACATGGTGAGATGTTCTCTTCTTTCATTCTCCATTCCCATAAACCGCTAAGTACCAGTCTTTTGCCAAGACGCTGTGGCCTGCGAGTCTGTGTGTGTTCTGGCAGACCAGTGAAAGAGTTGAGTTGCTCGGCTGGTGTCTGATAGTTAAAGGTCAGCTGTAAAATCATCCGCTCAGCTCCTCTGTGACTCAGCGGTTTGTTTTTTGATAGATGCATGTATGTTGTTTGTTATAATGCTCATGCAGCCATAATGGCTCCGTACGCCCGTTTCCCCCTCTTGATTTTGTCTGCTTCGTCCTGCAGTGTGTCTGCATTCTTTCCTTAAATTTTTACAATTTTGCTGTCATGGAAATGTTTTGCTTTTGATTTTCAGCCAGTCAGTACAAACTGTCTCCCAGCAGCAGTCAGTTTACTGTTTTATAATTGTCTTGAGGTGGAAATTGGAGCAGACGAGATTAACTTGCTACACTCCCTCTGCTTATTTCAGCTTTGGACACTTCTGCAGATGTTCCTTTACTGTCCCCTTAAATTTTTAATTCACGACCATAAATAGATTATTTATTCTTTGCATTAATGTCTGGGACTCCCAAAGTCAGACTGTGAACAGACATTTGGTTGCAATATTTCATCAGGTGCCCATCTTTGTTTATTGAAAATGATTATTTCCATGCTTGAATCGCAACTCGTGTTTATTTGATGTCCTTATCCAAGCTTCACTTTAAAATAGCTGTAGGGTAAAACCTCATTCAGTGAAATGTAAACCAATGTGGTGCCAGTCGGAGCTCGGATTCTTTTCCATCAGCCTTTTTCCACATAAATTCAACAAACTGAGAGCCCACGAAGGTCATGACCCCTGGGAAAGTGACCTATAAGCCCCAGAGAAACATGGTTCTCTATATGTTTGCCTGTCTCCAGTTCCAGGATGGTTGAAAACCAGTACTAATTTATCCCACATGCTTGTCTTGTTAAAATACTCTCAGTGCAACGGGGCAAGTCATTCTGCCGTCTTAAGGTTTTCTGCACAAGTATCTCAACTCTGAGTCATCTTTAACTGTCCATGACTATATACTCACTTTGTGTCTTGTTTTTTAGCCCATGTGGACAACAAGGAGCAGTATGTCGAGGTACTGGAGAATCTGGGAAATAGCCACCTGACCCAGGACAACAATGAAGTCTCCACAGGGTTCCTCAACTTGGCCGTGTTCACCAGAGAGGTCACGGCCCTCTTCAAAAATCTGGTGAGGAAAGATGAGAGGAGTGTGGAGGACAAGGGGGAAGGAAAGTAGAGGCTTCCTTGAATTAGCTGCCTTTACTAGAAAGTTCAAACCACACACGCAACTGTGGTGTAAGGGAGGAGGGATGGAAATAAAGACAAAACTAAAAGAGGAAAGAGAAGCTGCTCCATTACATGGCTCTGAAATACTCAGACGCTCAGAGGAGGGAAGAGAGTGCATCAGCAAAATTAAAGTTTATTTGGAACGGCAGCAGATGAAAGAACCACAAGATATCAGCTGTACGTGTGTGGTCATTATCACAGAGTAAAAGGAGTGAATGCACATGCATTACATGCATGAATGCATGGAGGAAAGGGCTTTTCAACAGCTGCATGTTTTCGCCTCTTGACTCCAAAACCCGTGGCTGTCCGGAACCCTCCCACTGATAGTTTCTATGGCGATGATAATTCATCCCAGACCTCCATGTTGGGGTCAACACACACCGTCTAATACACTCCCTCCAATGTGTCAATCAAGGCCTCACAGGGGAGACAAGGTCTTACAGATGTGAACAGGAAGTGGGTTCAGAAGACTAACAGGAGGGTGATTTAAGGAGCTGTACTGCCACATCACCCCGAGCGTGTCCTGTAAAGAATTTTACTGCTGGAAAGAAGGTCTTTTTCATAAAACTAGGATGTCTATGCAGTAGAATGATGCAAACACTTTTGACCTGAGGACACAGTTAAAAGGGCTGAGGCATTTTCTTTAGCTCTAGAGGTAGAAAACTCACCAGTCCTGCCTCGAGCACACACTGACGTGTCGCGCTGTAGCTCATCAACAAACGACCACGCAAAGTTATTACTGCTTTTACTGAAAGATCTGTACTTCCTTTACCTCTGCAGTAGCTTAAAATCGTGTGTGGATAGCCCCTAATTAAACTTGATTTCTTGCCTGATGGGCCGATCTCCAGAGCTGTGACTCGCCAGGAAATATCTTTTTGACCACTGTCTTTATAGTGACGATATTATGAGTTGTGCACTTTGCGGCACTGGACCAATAAACACTCCAACGGGTGCATGACGTCATGCAAGCTCGGCCATTTTTCTACAGAAAACAATATGGCAGCTGGCTGATAACGATCAGTCTTGAACTACAGTTAAATAGTAAGCTGAAATATGTTTCTGAAGACGTTTTGGCACGAAATAGGTAACGCAGGAACAAAATCTTGGTTCATATTTGATCAGCACTGCTAGTTTTACTGTTTTATCTCAGTTTTTTCAGCCTTTGTTATAATACAGGAAACAGTATTGCGCCCACTTTTTGTTTACAAATTCTAGTTTTACAGCCAAGCAGTGCACTAAAATTTGTTTCTGGAGACATTTTAGGTGAGAAATAGGCAGTACAGTCACAGAATCTTGGTTTTTATTGATCAGCACTTCATATATTTTTAGTTTGAGGGCGTCTCTTTCTCTTGATCTACTTCTACATTCTGTTTACGTGGTGGCAGACGTGTAAATGCGGAAGTGCGACGTGTAGTTCGAAGAACAGCCCTAGAGCCAGGGAAAATCCACTGGATGATGAAATGTGTCCTTGAGTCAAGAGATGAGCGAGGAGATCTGTGCACTGGTAAAATAGAGGGAAGTTTACCACAGTTCATTAACACATGCTAACCATACTGCTATGATAGAAAGCTGGTTGAAAATCAGCAAAATATCCCTTTAATATCACGTGTGTGATTAAGTGCTTGTCCCAGTGTCTCAGTCTTCATACAGGCATGCATTGCCCAGTGTCACTGGCACATGTGTTGACACTTTGGGAGTAGTTATTTCCCTGTGTCAGAACACTGTGTATTATCTATTAGTTACCTCAGCTTTTGGATGCCAACCAAAACAATCTTACCAGTATCCGGGCCTCTGTGTCAATATATGAAGGTCAGCTCCGCAGCCAGCTCACGGAAGTGGTTGGATGTTATTTATGTTAAGAGCAGGGTGCAGCTAATCCACCAGGATCCACGGAAAGGCTGCAGTGACAAGAGACTCTGTAAATTTTGACAGTGGTCAACTTGAGACTTGTGAACAGGAGATGATGGATTATGTATGTAGCCAGGCTGCATGCCTAAGTCAAGATGTGAGGTATTTCCATGGGTGCCTTTGTGGTGATTATTTATTACTGTAAAGTGCAACCTGGCGGGGTCGTGCTGGTTGTTTTGTGAATCATTCTCCCCAGATCCCCGACGCAGTTCATCTCATTTCCATCCAAACCTTAAATTAATCTCAATTTCCCTTTTACACTACACAAACAGTCATGAAAGTCATTGCGTCATGCTCCCCCTTGGATGAAAAAACTTGTAATGGTGATTATAGTCTAGTGTTTTCTTTTCATGAATCACCAGTTCAAAATGACTGAATCACCCTGTTTTTGAGTTATCCACACTCATTCCCAGAAATATAAGTCCATAGGGAGACAGGAGCGTGTAGGCTTGTGTGGGTGCATACGAGTGTTTGCTCATACTGTAAGAGATAAGGGCCACCTGTGACTTAATGTGCAATATTTTTAACCACTTTACTGAATTGCTTTGCTCTCGCAGGTGCAAAACCTCAACAACATCATGGCTTTTCCTTTGGAGAATGTGCTGAAGTCAGAGCTCCGGGACAGCAGACTGGTGAGTCTAGATTTTATTAAAAACTCATTATATACTAATAAAACCACTGGCTAAATTGATTTGCCAACTGAGAAACAAAACATACCATTAACAAAGTTAAAGTTGAATTTGACTTTTTTTTCTCCAATTTTTCTATAAATATCGCAGTAATATTGTTATTGTAAAATTCTTTTGGTCACTATAATCTTGAAGTGAAAATTTGAGTGTGTCAGGCCTCATGTAGACTGTTGGATGAGCTGGATAAGAGAAGGTAACACTGGTGGTAGATCCCAGAATTATTGCAAAATATCAATATCTGGTCTATTTAAAAAATATTTATTTTATGTTGTATTGTCAAGCTCTACAGTGAATAAAGGAGCAACTTTCAGGACTGCACCCATGCTGAATTTTTTGAATGTGGGGCTATTTCCTGCTCAGGAATACAGATGCCTGTAAATGCTGACTTCACTGTCCAAAATAATTGAAATATCACAATGTAAAATCAGTTTTAAGGTAGATTTCCTCCTTAAGCGGGTAAGTCTGTCGGCCTGTGTCGCAGGCTGAGCTGAGCTTACAGAAATATTGGATAAGATGAGGCTGTTTATGCAGATTAATGAGTAAGACTGAGCTACGTTCCAATACTGAACTGATCTGTCTTGCCCAGTATTTGTCTTTTTGATTTGCCATGCAGACAGACTGGTGAGTAATACCAGGCTAATGCTTCTGTAAGCTCCTGTCACTGCCCTGTCTTTGAACCAGCTGATTCCACAGCTGAGCATTGCTTCACTTCAACTGTGAAGGGAGGCAAAGTGCTACTGAAATCCTGTTCAACCAGATAACAGGGTAGTTAGCCTAATGTGAGTAATCACGTCTCTGTGCATGACCCGTCTAGCTCTGTTCAGATACACGCAGATAATAACTAGTACTGTGAAACACTGCTTCACCTGTGAACCATTAACCTTGTCATGTAAACGCTTGTCTCTACTCTTCTCTACAGGAGCTCAAGAAACAGATGGAGAAGAGTTGGAAGGAGTACGATATAAAAATGTAATTAACCATACTCTCACACTTAGTTTGTTACCTCACATTCACACGGCTGAGACAGATGTTATTGCCTAAGGAGAATCACGTTGCACATTTTCAGTTCTCGCTAGTCTTTTGCTGGGTCATAGACGCTGATGTAACAGCAGAGGTTAATAGGATAATAGTTCATTCCCCATGGCCTTTCTCCATTACACTGCTGCGAAATAAAACTGAGGCCTTGCACTTTGCAGACATCATTTGATCTCACTCTGACGCTGGACAGAGGTTTTAAGTGTTTTATAATTTTGTAAGGAGATTTCACCTCTCCCTTATAGTCTTCACCCAACTTCCTCTCCCTACTCTCTCTATGAGGAAGGTGTTAGAGGGGAAAAAACACTGAAAATGCTCAAAAAGTTAATCATTACAGAAAGAGAGTTGAATCCAACAGATAAAAGATTTGTGAACTATATTGTTTACTTAAATGACTGGGGCTGTTGTCAACCAAAAAAAAGTCTCGGTCAACACACATTCTACCTACTTGTTAACCAGTCGATTGGTCTATGGGGAGAAAAGTTCTGCTTGTTATCTCTCTAGATACCTAAATCAGCCACAGTGCACTGCTACCTGGTAGCGTTGTGTGTCCAACAAAACAGTAATGCTTGCCTACGTCAGGTAAACTGTGTTCGGGCAAGTGCAATGCCTCATGCAGTTGTCCGATAGCCTGGTAAGACCTTTCGCACAACATGATTTTGCCAAGTAGGACATGCTCCTGGATCAACATCCCACATCGCATTCTAGGACCAACACTGCAATCAGCCAATCACAGCCCTCTGACATCATCAGTGTGCTGCTCCTGTGCTTCTTTCAAAGCTCCTTTGTGCTTCAGAGCTAAGCTAGCTTTCCAAATTGAAGTTGGTACAATTGAACAAAATCCTGAGTAACACTGAACAAAAACCATGTAAGCTACTGTAAGGTTAGTGAGTAAGCTTGCCAATAGGCTAAAATGTTAGCGAGTTAGCTTGCTAAGTGCGTAGACTATGCTAACACGTAAGCTTGCCAATAAGCTAGAATATTGCTCAATGTGTCAGATGTGTCCATCCCAGGTTATTACAAATGTAAAATTACATTATCCCTACTCCGCCCCAAACACTTTCCCGAAACTAAAATCCAATCAGGGCCAATCAAGGATCCACACTGTAGTTAACAACTTGAGCAGCCAATCAGGGTCTGCGTTGCGGTCGATGGCGTTAAATGCAGGCCGCAGCTTGCAGAACAGTAATGGCGATTCTTTAAGCAACATAAGCACCAACTCTAACATTAGTAGAGTAAACACAGCAATAAGTAAAGTTATTGCAGAAATAGAGTCAATAACAACAATTAAACCAGATCAAGAGTATGAACATATAGAGTTTCTCTTTGGAAAGACGTTTTTGCTGTTCTTCCAACCAGATTTGATAAAAGCTTGATTTATCATTTGGCTCTGTTAGTGATGAAGATGTTTCCTGGTGTTTTGTTACACTGATTGGCTGAAGGAGTGGAGTCCAGTCTCATACAGAAAGCGAAACAGAATGTTGAACTCACGTCATTAAGATGGTCTTACCAGGCTAGTAGTCCGATTTGACTTTGTAAAATAAATCCATAAAATTTAAATCTAACACTGGATGTCATTGATGATTATTTATGTTTTCTGATTAAAAAATGAGAGCTGCAAAATGTTCAACCGTTGATAAAACACAGCACTCGTCAACCTCACTTTTTACCCAGCTGTCCCAATCACAGTGGAAAAAGAGCGGGACAAATACCACAAAGACTGTCAGAGACTGTCAAGTGCTACACAGAAACAACTGGTGTTTTCAGCTGGCGAATAAAAACACTTTGGTCGACACACTGCCTTGTGAAAGTAACACCAGCAGTTGTCTGACTAATGAGTCTTTGATCAGATAAGGGCATAGCGACCTACTGACTAGAAGATGTCAGCCCTATAAATGACTAAGGATAACATTCTGTCTTTTTCACTTTTGCTGTTTTCTTCTTTCCCTTCCCTTCCCCAATCAGAGGGAAGCTAGAGAAAGAGAGGAAGGAGAAGACCAGGCAGCTGGGTCTCATCAGGACGGAGGGATCAGACGGAGGGGAGGACATGGAGAGAGAGAGAAGGACCTTTCAGCTGCAAATGTGTGAGGTGAGGGATTAGTGCCAGTCAAAATACCAGACCCGCACACCTTTCACATACCTGAAGTGATGATTTGCTTCACACGGGTGGTCTGCTTTGTGGATTCCATATTCCTTACAGTCGACAGATGGCAAGGGTCGATCCTTTTTGTGTCCCTCCAGTAATTCCTATGATGGAAATTTTTTATTTTATTTTTTTTTAGAAAGTCAAACATGAGCTTAATTGGTTGCGTCTTGCAGGGCTACAGTAGAGCTGGGCCATACGCATTAGAGAGTGCAGTTCAAAGGCAGATGAAAATGCTTCATGAAAGCCAAAATTGGGGGAAATTCTTTGGAAATGCACTGGCTGTGCTGGTACATACAGGTGGTGCAGTGTCAGCTACATGTGTTAGTGCACATGTAGCTGGAGAGAACCCTGAGAAAAAAAAAGGTTTAATCCTGACTGAGACCAGCTGTTGAGACAAAGAGGAGAGGCAGGGAAAATGGAATTTCCACTTGTTGCAAGCCGCCCCACCCCTCCGTCACTCTGTCTGTCTCCGTCTTTCTTTCGTTCACACTGCATACATAAAAACACACACAAGCTTACACAAATATACACAGGACAGAAACACTTCACTGAGCCTGTCTCCTTCCACACAGAGGATGCGTGCAGGGTGGAAATTATTCACAATAAAGCCTGCACTATGCGTCTGTGTTACTCATATTTTTTTCATTGAAGAATTTTTCCAGTTTCAGTCTACACGGTTCAGTGACTGGCTGGAGTGTCGAAATAAGGTGACGACCTTTGGAACAATATGAAGCAGTGTCTTAGAAATAAAGGAGCCGCACAGTACAAACATGCTCAATACAGGATGTTAAAGATGTATAGTCTAAGGGCATTTTTTAAACTAAACAGTTCTGGGGACTCCCTGAGACAGACTGACCACTGGGGAGTTCCCCGAGAACTACACACCTGCAAGGCTTTTTGTTGTGTTTGCATTCACACTCTCAAAGCCCCATTTCCACCGAGCAGTACTGGTACGGACCAGTTCAGTTGGGTATGCTTTTTTCAGTTTCCATTATGAAAAGTTGTGGATGGTACCAATGGAACTGTTCCGTACCATCCCCATTTTTGGTCACCCTTCTGTTGGGGTACCTAGCACACAGATCTGGTACTAGAAGGTGGAGCTGTGAACACTGCAGTCTGTATTAGTCTGTATTAGTAAACTGCAACTATAAAATGAAAGGATGTTTTGCTGCCTCTTGCAGCAGCTGGAGTTGGAGAAAAAAAAATCTCCAGGCAGACTGCTAGCAACTTTTAAGGCTGACTGTTAACTTGAATCCATCAAAACACCTTAAATTTCACTCTAACAACTTCGGCCATTACTTAAGTTTTTATATGACATACACTTTTACTAATGAGTGGATCTTCAAGCGTTTAAAATTATATCTTAATTACGATGGGATTTTGTGAACAGCATAATTCTAATCTTCACTTTGAGTTTAAAAAAAGCATCGTGGAGCGTTGTTCCTGTGGGCTCTGGCAACACTAAACCCCCGAGCTTGCCTTAGAAGGACTAAATGCACAAACCCGCTATTTTTAAATATCCCATGGAGAGAGACTCTCACTTCAGCCTGTTTTATTTTCTTCTGAAAATGTCAGCATACAGCCTCGTTCTGTGGACGATAAATGAAGTGCAGACTTCCATCTGTGTCACCGGTGAAGAGCCAGGAAATATAGTGAGTGCTTGACGGAGCAGTGAGTGACAACAACTCTGCCTACATTTAAGGATACTGTTTGTGGTGGAAACGCTAGGGTCTAGGTACCATGTCTGAAGGTTTACTTTGGTTCCAAAGGTACCATACCGAGTGTTTGGTGGAAACAGGACCTTACTGCAAGCAGGCCGGCAGTTGGTGTGGCAACATCACTTTCACTTTGACGAGTCAAAATGGCATCACATACATGCTCAGTAAAGCCTGGATGTCACTGTCGGTCCATTTGTCCAATCTTTTGTTCCCTTTTTTTGTTATGTTATTTGTGTTTTGTGTCATCTGTTGTTTACATGGTTAAAGGGTTTTTAAAAATGGGGGTTGCCGGTGTTACTTCATCTGTGTTCAACCAATCACTATACAGTTAAGCCACTCATGGTTCCTCTTGTGCTCGGAGAGCACCTACTCTAAAATAGGACCTAAAAAACTCCCTCAAAACAGCATTCTAAGGACCACAATCGTTCCTTGTTCTTGCGGTGCAGACACAACAAAAAGGAGGGGGTACTTTGAACTATGAAAACATTCCTCCTGTCTGAAAATGCCTTAAGATGAGTTTTAAATTATGGGTAGTGAAAAATGGTCATTTTCATATTCAGGCTTCGTGTTTTTGTGGATCCATCTGGCCTGCTCCATGGAGAGCTGCCATTTCTGCAGCTGTCTTTAACTGTCTGTGTTTATGCTTTCAGTATCTTTTGAAGATCCAGGAGCTTAAGGTGCGTCAGGGCCCCGATCTTCTCCAGAGCCTCATCAAATATTTCCAGGCCCAGCTCAGGTCAGTCTCTGCCGACATCACTTTTAGTGCTTTTTACTTTGTTGCCATTTTGTTTTAGTTATGAAATAAGAACAATGAATTATTTTTAAAAACTTTCCTGGCCTATAACACATGTGGAATTGATTTGTACCTCAGGTTTTCCATGAAAGATTGTGCCTAATAGTTGAGGTTCTTTGGTTTTTATTTTCCTTCTGCAAGCTATTATTACTGTTGTTAACTATTTACTCATTCTGATAGCACTGAGGGTTTTATGTGGGAACAGAGTTGCTTATACAGCTTTAGCATGTGATGTTTTGGTTGGTGTGAACGAGGATGTGTGGACTGAACTACCGTCATGACTCAGCATTTGCTCTTTTTCTGTTCTCAGTTTCTTTCAGGACGGGCTGAAAGCTGCAGAGAATCTCGCTCCCTTCATCGAGAAGCTCGCTGCTTCTGTTCACACGGTAAATACACAGGAGCTGCTGCTGGTTTATCTCCTCACCTGCGTTATATCAGGCAGTGTTTATAAGGGTAGATGTTAGTCATCTAATGTCTGCAGACAGTTTTGTTATTATATAGCATTTGTCATGATTAAGAGGTCAGAGGTGAGGGTCCGTGGTAGCTGGGGTTGTCTTGACTCAATCTGATGTTATCAACAAACACATGCACAGACATATTGATGTTATTAAACTCCCAGTTCACCCCCTGCACACACTCTTTTCTCCCACTTGTTTTCTTCAGTTATGAGCCGTTGCTCAGTCACAATAGGTAAAACTGTGGCACTTACAGTAAGGCTCTCACCATAAATCACTTTGTGTTTAAGTACCTTCTATAACATTTTTCTGTTATTCTTTCACAACAGCCAAAACCTCAGTTCCCCCTCCCCCCTTCCTCTGAAACTCCCCCCTCAGCTGAACCCGCAGGCAGAGACTTATTGCAGCCTATTCCCAGAAATACTTCCCCCTCTTTCCAAAAGATGAAACTGAAAGCATCCCTTATTTTCATTCCTTCCCTGGTGCACACCTATTTCTCCAACCACTCCGACTGGTTTCCAGTCCCTGCTCTGGATGGAGCTCTGGAAACAGGCTGTTAACTGTGATACTAGGAACGTTAGAGGTTTTTCTGGTTCTGCATGGGCAGAACAGAGACCCGCTCAGACACGCCAGACCTCAGCCTCAAGAAGGAAATTCAGACAGATTCTGTGTTATGGGTCCTAGGGAAAAACGCAGAAATGTTTCAGTTAAACTGACTCAATGTTGAATGCACCGTGCTGTTGCTGCTTTGATTCAAAATGCGCAACCTCCTAGGACGACACACCCCGGTGCTGAGCTCTGTTCTGCATTATTTAGGCCGTTACACAGAGCTCTGATGTATTGTCATTCCACACCCAATTCTTGGAACAAATTAGAAAAAAGAAACACTGCGTATGATCAAATGAACATGGGAGAACACAAACACATGGTGTTTTTCCAGCTAATTGTTTTTTATTGCTGCAATTCACCGACTTTTATGGTGTGTGTTTTAGGTACGTCTGGACCAGGACGAGGAGGTGAAACAACTCACTCAGTTGAGGGACTCTCTCAGATTACTTCTGCAAGTTGAGGGGAAAGAGGTATGCTTATGTAAAGTACATCAGTATTGTAGTCATTACATGTAAAGTGCCTTGATTTGGCGTCTTTTAGATCTTCAGTTATACTGTGTCTGTATGTGCTCTAAAAAGGCCAGAGGCAGACGGCTCTAATGCTAACTAACGCTATCAGATTACCCTGTCTTGCCACAATTGTTTTATACTCTTTTAAATTTTCAGAACTGGCTTGAAGCTTTTGAAGTAAAGTCTCAAATCTCTGTTTGTATCCCAGGAGTATCTGAACAGGAAGAACTCTGGCAACGGGTATAGCATCCACCAGCCACAGGGCAACAAGAAATATGGGACAGAGAAATCCGGCTTCCTTCTCAAGAAGAGTGATGGGTGTGTAAAAGCATTGGTTACAGTGTCCAAATGTCAGGTCAAAAGCAGTTATAATACAAGTATTGTATTAGAATTGGAAACACATGGAACACAAAATGTGAACAACATGTGTATTAAAATCAAAATGTGCTGCAGAGTCTATAAATAATCATGTAATTTAAAGTGTTGCAGCACATTAAGTGATACCTCAAGTAGCTTTTGTTACTTTAATGTTCATATTTCAACAAATGAAAGTGTTTTTAATGTAAGAAACGCTGCTGTCAAGAGCAGTAGCAATCACAGCTGGGTGAGGAGTAAGCAAGTAAGGCATGGATAGAGAAGGGGGAATTCAGGCTTTGTCCACCCCACCTGGTCCTCATTACTGTGAGATGAAGATTCAAGCAGGGGCCCCTCCTGTGGAACTTATTGGCAGACTGGCTAACTGAGTGGATCCAGCTTTTGCGTCATGCACACACACACACACACACACACACACACACACACACACACACACACACACACATAGAGCTAGATTACAGTGTGATAAGGGGAGGGGATGTGGTTCAGTAGGGTGAATGGGAGGTGGGGGGGGGACCAAACTTTCCTCAGGCCACACAAAACAGAACACGTCCTCAGCCGTTTTACCTGATCAGTCAAGATAATGAAAACAAGAGTGAAGCGCTGGGAACAGGAGTACGCCCTGCCAGCAGTGTGTAGATCTCCATTACTTAATCCAAGTGTACATGTCACTTTTCACACTTAGGGTGCTTTCACACCTGCCCTGTTTGGTTCGGTTCACTCAAACTTGAGTTTGTTTGCCCCCTAAGTGTGGTTTGTTTGGGCAGGTGTGAACACAGCAATCGCACTCAGGTGTGCACCAAAACAACCGGACCGAGACCTTCTTGAAGAGATGGTCTCGGTCCGGTTACAACCAAACTCTGCTGCAGTTCATTTGTGGTGACCTCGATCCGAACCAACTGCAGTCACATTATATATTGTTTGGGTTAAACAGGCATGAGCATGTTACAGTCCTGGAGGAATTATACTGCCTTAATGTGGGCATTTGGTGCATCCAATGCATCAAAACATTGTTTTCTAGTTGGAGCCGCGCCTCGTTTTCAAACTGTATGCTTTGACTCAAATGAACAATGACAGCAATATAGTCCACGATGAGCAGCGCTAAAATCAACCTGCGTAGTTGTCCCTCCATTGTGACATTAGAAAGTGTCGCATTTATCTTGCAAGTGTACTCTTCTTCAACGTTTTGTTTACTTCCTGGATTTTTCTCACATGGAAATTCTGACCGATCAAGAACAGCTTTCTCATACAAGGCATTTGATCTGGTCCGCTTGTAAACGCTGACGTGAAAACATGAACCAACTTTGTTGCAGAATTAGTCCCTGATTCAGACCAAAGCAAGACAACACTAGGTCTGAAAGCACCCTTAAAGCACTGCACAGAAATCAGCCAGGTTCATGATGTCATGCCAATAGTTTGTGTATATAATCTGTATTTTGTTGGCATCTCACCCTGCAGAATCAGGAAGGTTTGGCAGAAGAGGAAGTGTGGAGTGAAGTTTGGCTGTCTGACCATTTCCCACAGTACGGTGAGGACACTTGGGCTAAACTGCCACCAAGCATAAGTGGATCTGTAAACTGAAATCTGTCCAACTTCTCTAATACATACTGACATTAGCTGTGTGTGTCTGTCTCCAGATCAATCGACCACCAGCCAAGCTGAACCTACTGACCTGTCAGGTGCGACCGAACCCAGAGGACAGGAGGACCTTTGACCTGGTCACTCGTAGGTTCATTCTTAACATTTGACCCTTCACACTTTACCCTTAACATATGGTTAAAGACTCTAAAGCTGTGGATCCCAACTTTTCCAGCCATGGAGTCCAGATTTCTCATGTTTAATGGAACATTTACTTTGCTACAAATGAATTTTGTTCACTCTGCACCAGTGGTTCCCAACTGGTGCGACCACGGGGTCCAGATTTCTTCTTAGTCATTAGTTCAAGGTCCACACAGTATAATATATTCAGTGTCATACTTGCATTTTGCAATGTCATCCAGCTACTTTGCTGTCTCTGTCATTAACTCTTCAGCAATTCATGGCACTTCACAATCAAAGCTCTGTGCCGGAAATTTGCTGTACCTAAAAATAAAGTGTGTTCCTGACAAACTTGACTTGTCCATTCAGAATGGACCCGCGACCCACTTTTGGACCGTGACCCACCAGTTGGGAACCGCTGCTCTAAAGAGTCATGTGCGGTGCAGCTGTGTGCCTACTTGGCTTCCACATTAATAGAAATTAGGATCAGACACATCTTATTTGGGATGAGTGCCAGAGATTCCTTATGATTAATCTCAACTGTTGTGACGTGACAAAGGGGTGGCTGTGTGCGTCATGTTTGTTTTATAGTCATGCAACCATTACCTCCACCAGCCCGTTAACTCTAAAACCCTCTTTACTTCTTAATTACTTGAGTGATTTATTTTCTAACATGTCTAATCATCATTTCTCCTTCTGCATAGATAATCGGACGTACCACTTCCAGGCAGAGGACGAGCAGGAATGTGTGATGTAAGTGTTGAAAGCACTGTTGGCTCCCCTCTTTACCTCTTGTTTTTCTCTTTGTGAAAGCAAGTCATTACATGTCATGCACCTTTATTTGAGCTTAGGCCTGCATGGGGAAGAATCACTCAGAATGAAGAGAGGCATACTAAAGATGATAAATTAGAAAAACGAGATCATGTTGTAACTCAGAGGACTATATAATCTGATGATGTATGCAGTGAAGAACAAGCAGGGCTGACAATACCCAAAAAGGGAGAGAAACTAAACGATGCAGAAAGAAAAGGCTGTCCTCTAGGAGCCCCCTGGCCCAGCTGCTTTTGGGTGGGACTTCTCTTTCCAGCCACAGACAGCAAGCGAGGGAACTTTTTGTTTAGTGATGTGGGGATTGAGGGAAGTGTATGTGGGGTTTTCTGTCCCTTACCCTTCCCTTGTGTGTGGGCCTCAAGGCAGATACTTTGATGTGATGTGCTGTGTGAGTTTAGGGACAGAGGGAGATGGAAATGGTTTAGAGGGAAAAGTACCAAAGCTTCAGAAATGAAAGACATGGGGTTTAGTACGAGTCTGGGTGGTAGAGAACTCACGAAACTGAGAAAGTGAGAGTGATGATGAGTTATAATAAGCAAAAACACGTGCAAAACACATGGTGGAATACTTTTGATCTTCTGCGGAAATGACTGAGATGATCAGTTCTTTATTTCTCTTGGTGCCACACACTCTGTGGCTTTCCCTCTAAGTGAGCTTTTACAAAATGTGGAAATTGACCCTTCGCTGAGTCCCACCCTCAGTCCCAGACTGGCCAATCATAACGTAGCATTGGGCACACAGCTGTGCTCCATTGACTCTAATGCAGTTGTTGCAGATTTCCTTCATTTTCAGGCTGGTTTTGTGGATTTGGAGCTAAATGTTGTTCCTGGGGCACGTCGTGTATTAATGATACTCGTTACTTGGAGAGGTTGGAAAAAGATATACGTTTCTTCCCTGTTCCAAATCCAAACCCTGAAAAGTGTAGGGTTAGCTAGCTAGCTACTGAAGATATAGCTTTTAACAGTGAAACAAAGACCGACCCTGCTGTACAGGAACCAGTGAAGGGAGGCAGGGAAACTTTGCTCATATTCAACCAGCTGTGTGTCATCACATTGTGTGCAGATGAACGTTTGACTCCTCCCTGAGATCCCTTCCCGTCCGGCGGCAGAGGTCCAGGGGCGGAGCCAAACACCATTCATCTGCACACACTGTGATGCCACACAGCTGGTTCAATGTCAGCAAAGTTCCCCTTTATATTCATCGTCTTCTGTGTTGATCAGCAGTGATGTGGTGGTTCACTTTTACACTGTGATCTGTAGCCTATAGTTGGGCTTTAGCTTCTAACTATCTTTGTCTTTTTAACCTGTTGTTGCTGCTGAGTCAGTTTGACATCCTGGATATATCCTTCAAACACAGACTGTAGACCCCTCTGTCTGCTTCTCTCTGGAATCACTGTTTCATTTTTCAAAAATATGATAATATTTCTTCAGGGAGTGCAGTTAGTTACAGTGTGGGCTCCATGCTTACTGTGACAGCTTGTTGGATAATCACAAAGGGGCGGGGCTTAGCGAAAGGCGAATTGGAAAATGACTATTTTCCACTTTTATTAACTGTTTTCTGTTTGTGCACCTGTACTTTAGCTGGGTGTCAGTGCTGCAGAACAGTAAGGAGGAGGCCTTGAACACAGCGTTGGTAGGAGACCAGCTCCACGTCCAGGACAGCGGGCTCCAGGAACTCTCCAGAGCCATCATCGCTGAGCTCCGACACATGCCTGGCAACGAGGCCTGCGCTGACTGCGGAGCACCAGGTCAGCCAGTTGTTGATGATCACTCCATAATTGAATGAGGAAATACATCACGGGATAAAATTTTCTAACTAGTTTAAATTATTTTATGAGCATGACAATATCCATAGCCAACAACATTTATCAATCCCAGCTGTGTTTGTGGAGTGTTAATGGCTTCCTAACAGTCCGCTGGCGCCTTCTGCTCTGCGTGTCTCAGATCCAACATGGCTGTCGACCAATTTGGGCATCCTGACCTGTATAGAGTGCTCTGGCATCCACAGAGAGCTGGGTGTCCACTACTCCAGGATCCAGTCACTTACTCTGGACCTGCTGAGCACCTCTGAACTTCTGGTATGAAATTCACACATGGAAACACACAACACACAAAACAGACAGATGGATTTTGTATTTTGTAATTTTCCTAATTAGACACATAATGTAACCGTCTGTTTTCCATTTAAGTGCTCTTATGTGACATCTTGCACTGCATTGTGTGTCACCTCAGTTGGCTGTCAGTATTGGCAACACCAGATTCAATGACATCATGGAGGCGGGCCTTCCAAATGACTCTGTCAAACCACTGCCACAAAGCGACATGTGAGTCCCTGATTTCTTTTAAACCAACAATCTGAGTTGGTGATTTATATTTATTGTATTTTTTATTAAAATGTTTTAATCTAACAACCAGGAACGCCAGAAAGGAGTACATCGTGGCGAAGTACGCCGAGCGTCGGTACGTCCTGCGTAAAGAAGAAGCAGACCCTGGTCGGCTGTATGACGCTGTGAGGAGTCGTGACCTCACTGCTCTTCTACAGCTCTACGCAGAGGGAGCGGACCTCTCCAAACCCCTCACGCTGCCTGATGGACAGGTGAGGATAATTTACAGTCACAAGTGGATTTCAGCACCAGCACCTCCTTGTTCCTGAAATGTGTCCTCTGTTGTGGTGGGAACGCACGTAATAAATTCATATCATCTTCTGACACATTTAAACTCCCACAGTTGTCATGCATTTAGGATTCATGACAGCTGCATCCTGACAAGACCCAGCTTGTTTAAAGCTATACATACATTTATGAAGTGTTTCAAAAAGTTACTAACATGTTCCTGTCAGTTTAGAAGTGTGGCTGAAATGGCTAAAAATAGATTCAGATCCTCTTTGTGTTAAATAAATGCCACCACATACAGTATGTAGGAGGTGTGTGGATAGTTGCAGTATGTGAAGTATGTGTTAATTGTCCTCTTGTGTGCATGGTTGATGTGGGTGGGTAGTCAATGGCCCTCCCATCTCCTCTGGCCTCTAATTCAATCTTTCCCCCCTTTTTCTCTTCTCACCCACTCATCTCGTTTTCCCCGCCTCTGCTGTCTCTCCTCAAACGCCTCATCTTCTTGTCTTTAATCACGTTCTATCCTCCCTGTCATACACTTCCTGCTCAGCTTAACCGGCCTGTGTAACAGAGCTGACTTCCCTATGTGTGTGTGTTTGTTTGTGTTGGTAGGCCCTCGTTTATTATTTCAGCTTTTAGGTCAGAGCTCGCGTCTCTCGAGAACAAGTGAGACAAGCTCATTGAATTACGCAGGCACTTCTCTGTCTTTCTTCAGCCCTTCCTTTTGCACTCCACGTAAACAGATGATGCTTAAAGCTGCAGGCTTGTTTTCACTTCTTAAAACACAAACGAGTTTCACAATCGCCTGCTGACATTAGCGTCTCTGGTATTCTAGCAGCATGTCTTTACACTTGAACGTCAGATACAAATTGCAGCCACTTGAGGCCACTGACTAACAGTGAGAAAGGTTTTGTACAGATGGACTGTGGGTCAACAATTTGGCCTCATTTGTGCTCTTTTCTTCCTGTTGAAGGGGATCAAAGAGACAGCTCTCCATGTTGCTGTGCGTCAGGAGGAAAAAAGCTCTCTGGCGTTGGTGGATTTCCTCTGTCAGAACAGGTCAGGCACTGACAAGTACTCCTCTATGATTCGTATCTCCTCTGCATCAAAAGCTCTTAATCAGTATTGTTTGATTTGCTTGGTTGCAATGGTAAGAGAGTTTCATGGTAGGGCAACCATTTCAGAAAAATATCAGGGTGTCACAGTATTACACAATTTTTCCTATAATTAGTTACACTGGAAACTGAAGGGTTCTTTTGGTAGAACAAACACTGTTGTTTAAATTTGATACTATGTTTTTAATGGAAGTATTGTAAAAAGTCTTCCTTTTGAAAAGACATAAAATACCGGTGAGATTCTGTTTCATTTATTTAATACCATAAATAAGCAAATGTACACAGTATAATAACCAATAGTTTTCATACCACACTATCATGAAATCTGTATACCACTGCAACTCTACTTAGAAAGTTGGTAACACTGTCTGTACTGTGTGTTAACTTTACAGCAACTGTCTGGAGAAGAGAACAGCAGAAGGAAACACAGCTCTTCACTACAGCGTCCTGCATCACAAGCCCGAGTCTCTCAAGTTACTGCTCAAAGCAAAGGCGTCCCTACACACAGGTACATTTAGCTCTATTAACTCCATAGCCCCGTTTCCACCAAACCCTTTCAGTATGGTACCTTTGGAACCAAAAGTAACCCTTCAGACATGGTAATCAACGGACTGCAGTGTACAGCTCCACCTTTTAGTACCAGATCTGTGTGCTAGGTACCCCAACAGAAGAGGGACCAAAAATGGGGACGATACAGAACGGTTCTACTGGTACCATCCACAACTTTTCACAGTGGAAACGGAAAAAAAGCGGACCACACTGAACCGCACCGTACTGCTTGTTGGAAACGGGGCTTAATTCTCTTTCACACAGTGCTATCAAAACATACTTACACCATTTTTTATTTAAATCTCCTTTAGTGAACTCTGCAGGGGAGACGGCCCTTGATAGTGCACGGAGGCTACAACACGCGCAGTGTGTGGAGCTGGTAAGAGCCCTCTTTCTCTCCTTTTTGTTAACATTTAACTTTGTTTTAATTCATAACATCAAGGAACACACACAGTCAGGAGGTAAATTCGACTGAGGAATCGAGTTGCAGCATTAAAA
Source organism: Cephalopholis sonnerati (assembly GCA_019142605.1). Taxonomy (NCBI): domain Eukaryota; kingdom Metazoa; phylum Chordata; class Actinopteri; order Perciformes; family Serranidae; genus Cephalopholis; species Cephalopholis sonnerati. The sequence continues at coordinate 24,339,235 of JAGQAX010000015.1, read as the reverse complement.
TGCCTACCAGAGAGCCAACTCCAGAAACAAAACAAGACAACTTCCACAGCTGGAAATACTACCTTGAAAAAACTCCCTGTGCAGCAAAGCTCTGCAAAGGACTCACTCCCAGGACAAAGAATCTTATCCTCATCAGGTCCCAGCGTGTATCATTTATAAAGTGGTTTTATTTTCTTACCGGCCATCTGCCCTGCTGAATCAGACCTGGCTTGTGTAATATCCTGTTTGATTGTGCACAGCTTTAAAATTCACCCTGTTTACTTAGTGGCTGAATTAATTTCATTTTTATTGAGAAGATCTTTTTTTTTTTTATTGTGAGAACTGCAACGAGGTCGGACTCTGGACTCAGAGGAGACTTTTCTGTTAGTGATTATATCTAACCTGCTTTGCTCTTTCCTGGTTGTTTTTGATTTTTTTTAAACATCTGCTGAACCCAAGGTCACACTGACCGTACGACCATACCATATGACTGATCATTTCCAGTCAGGAGGGGATTTTTGGTAGCAGATTTTACCAAAATTGCATAAGGATTTGTGATATATTGTGTTGACATCATTGACAATCCTCCCCTTTTTCCCCCTTATCTCATTGTTTCTGTGTATCAGTCTTAAAATATCTAACAGCTAATACAGAAACTTCTGTTCCTAAAACCCCAAAACTACAACTCCAGAACAGCCAGGAAACAAGTACTTTAATACATCAGTGGAAATGTATTTGATTTGATAGAACAAAGTACACAGTTACTGCATCATAGCTGGTGTGTGTGTTACTGGATGTGTGTCGTAATGTGTGAAAGAGAGTATTTTAAGTGTTTGTGCTTGTGTTTGTGTGTGTTTTAGCTGGAGCTGGCCCAGAGCGGGAAGTTTAACTCTCAGATCCACGTGGAGTTCATGTGGGAGACACAGTCTCAGGAGTTTTACGACAGCGAGGATGACCTGGATGAGAGGGTAAACAGAACACACACAGCTAGTCTCATTACTGACTTTGTAGCTCTGCCAAGAACCTTATCGGGGGTTTCCACTGCAGTCTCCTTTACTAAAGAGAAAAAGGGATTAAAAAGTAAATTACACAAAGAAACTTGAGGAAAAAATATAGAAATTACAGTTGGTTTCCTGTCCTCTTTCTTCCAGGTGAGCCCCTTACCCAAAAAACACTCTCCTCCTCAAAATGGAGGTGGTGGGAGTTCCTTCGCCCGCTGGAGTACGGCTAATGGTGCCAATGGTAACCCTGCAAGCAGGCCTTGTCAGACATATGAGAATCTAGACTTCTTATACAGAAATCCTCCAGTCAACAGCGCCCCCTCTGGAGCATCAGTGCCACCGCCACTGCCAGCTAAATCCATCCAGAGAGGTGAGCTGTGAAGTGAAGGGATTAATAAGGTTACATTTAATTAGACTTTGTTTAGGATGACATGCACAGCTGCCAACACAGCCAAGATACAACGTGCAGTGTTGCTCCTCCTCTAATGGTTGGCATTTTCTTCCCCTCCACAGGTCGCTCAGATCCCCAGATTTCGGTCACGCCCCAGGAAGGCACCCCCATTCCACGACGCTGCTCAAACCCAGCCTCTCACTCCTCCAGTCCCCAGACACAGGCGAGACAAAGACCTTCTTCACCCAGCATAGAAAACCAAGCAGGGAAACCACCCAGGTCTCCGCATGGACAGGGAGCTCTGCTGCGGGGACACAGGCAGACCTGGGACGGCCAGCCTGCTGCTAGTTCTGGGTCTCAAGGGCAATGTCACGCCAACATCCTCTCAAAGTCACATAGGGCCTGTCAGGTGAGATCAGTATGAAGAGGGACAAAACTAAAATTGAAATATCACTGTTTCCTATCCTAATGGCAGTCTTTGTTACTACACAGATGAAAATGATCTAGCAGTTTTGTCGCATTCAAACACAACTCTATATGACAGAGCATTATTTCATGTGTTCCTCACCCTCCAGTTCAGAGAAGACCACATCGTATCGTCGGACCAGCAGCGGAGGAGGCAACCAGGGGAAGTGTGGCGTATTGTCTCCGACCTGTGTGGGCAGCCAGGAGGAGCTGTACTGCAGCTTAGTGGGTAACGGACCAGGCCTCACCCCTGCACCCACTCCAGCGGCGCCATCCTCACCTGCCGTCACCTGTGCCCCACGACCCCGCAGGAATGCTATGGTATAAACACACAGAAACCTCTTTGTATTGTGTTCAGCCCATAGTTGAAGGCCTTCACATCACAATCTTCAGCTCCACAGCACTCTCTCTCTCTCTCCGTGTAGAATCTGAAAAAAAAAGCTGTGAGATTTCACAGTCAATATAAACTTGCTGGTGGCACACTGGAAAATATATCTCATGTCTCCTCCAGGTTTCTGGCAGCAGGCCACATCAGAAGCGTGTCAAGGCTTTGGTGGACTGCAGAGCAGTCAGCTCTGAGCAGCTCGCTTTTTTCAAAGATGAGATCATTGTGGTCACAGCCACTAATGACCCCCACTGGTGGGTAAGTGCAACTACAACTTCTTGGTTCTATTTTAGTGCTCTGTCCATTTCTCCTGGGTGTTACTGTAAAAGATTTAACAGGTGAAATGTGAAATGTACAACATGGACTTTTCTTATGTGTTCACTTCATAAATATTACATTCATTTGTCAGAGCCACAACTGCATGACAGCTTTACATTATACTTTGCATTTAATCTTGTAATTCATGCACTGTGTCCACCTCACACATGTATATATGTACAGTTAAAATTCTCCCACCTATTTAAGTTATTGTTGCTAAGTATTGGATTCTTTTGAAACCTGAGAAGACTGGCTTTGTTTCTTTCAAAAACATGGGAAGAAGGCAATAAGCAAGGAAAGAAGAAAGTACCCTTAAAAATTAGCAACAAATTAGTGAAAAGAGAAAATTTAAAACAAGAAAATTGATTTGAAAAAAAGGAAAAAAAAGACAAGAGTTAAAAACAAACAAAGAAGGAAATAACCTGGGAAAAAAAAGAGCTTTAACATTATAATAATGATAATTATATAGTTTTTCCCCTAGCTTATTCTTTATTCCTTAGCTTTTTTAAAATAGTTTTCTAAATCTGTTATTTTTTGCAATTTGTGGAACATTTCTTACCGAGTTCCTCATTGCTTGAAAAAGAGAAAATTAACACAAAAAAGTAAAGTAAAATGACCTGAGAAAGGAGCTAAAAAATTATACATTTGTATATATATACACACACATGTATATATGTATACATTTTATAATTCTGTCCTCAATCTTTTTTAATTTCAGGTAATTTTCTTGTCACCTTTTAGCATTTTCTTGTAATTTTCAGGACATTTTAGGCCAAATTTTTTTTATTAATTTAAGAAATGTTCCACAAATTGCAAAAATTTAATAGATTTAGATAATTATTTTTAAAAAGTTAAGGAGTAAAGAAAAAAGCTAGGGAAAACTACATTTATAATTATCATTATGATATATTTAAAAATATGTCACAGAATTAGGATAAAGTTTAAGCTCTTTTTTCCCCAGGTTGTTTCCTTCTTTGTTTGTTTTTAACTTTTCCTTTTTTTAAAACCAATTTTCTTGTTTTTAATTTTCTCTTTTCACTAATTTGTTGCTAATTTTTAAGAGTCATTTTTCTTTTGTCTCTCATTGCCTTTTCCCCCATGTTTTTGAAAGACATTGCACCAATTTGCTCAGGGTTCAAACGTCTGAATACTTGTGAAAGGCATCTGAAAGCAGCATAAGAAAAGTGATGCCGCTCCAGGTTTCAAAGGGTTAATGCTCAACACAAGCACACATAGCTTCAATTATTCAGTGAGTGAGGGCACATACAAAATCTGCTCCCTAATAATGTGTATCAAAGTGTATAAAACTCATTGTGACAGAGGTTAGTGGCCTTGATCATGCTAAAAGTGATGTTGCTCCAGGTTTCAAAGGGTTAATAAAGTAATCAATATATCTATCTGTGTCCCAACAGGTTGGTCACATAGAAGGAGACCCATCCAGGAGTGGGACTTTTCCTGTCAACTATGTACACAAGCTAACGGACTGAAGGAATGTGCAAATATGGAAGTAATAGAGGAACTGAACCAGCATGGGATGCTTACTGAAGAGTTATCGTCATCACAGTGGATTTTATCTACAGGAGAGGACAGCGATATTCTCCTGGATCTAAGTCAGACTGGAGATTATTTCCACATGAGGATATAGTAGCCAAAAGACACCTGAGGGTATATATGGCAATGTTTTAGGAATTTATACCTTTTAACATTTACTCATTCTGGAAACCAGCGAGGGAACTGACTTCTTTTAGAGCCTCATAAAACTTCTTATTCAAGGACAATGCTTCCCCTGTTGGTCTGGCCTTGGTTTTTAACTGCAGTTGTCTAAAACCAGGAACCACTGTTAATAGGTACGAATACATGTGTGGTTAGGGTAGAAACTGCTCTAGTGTCCAGTTAACCATTAATGATGCATTATTTAGTTTAAGATGTGTATAGTGATCAAGGATTTGTAACTAGAGGTGAAACTTACCTGCAGGGCAAAACCCTTTAAGGCACTTTAAACTCATGAAGAAGAAATCTTCTGAAGAGTTGGCAGAGCTGTACATGTGCACCCAGCCAGCTGCTGTAAATAGGGATGTAGCTGCTTTTTGTTCTGAACGGAAACTGTTTAGTCTTTTAAATCACAGTGTACAAAGACGTGGTCTTAAGGTTTTGAACCTGCCCAGCGTCTGTTGCAGCCTGCCCCGGGACTCTGAAAGTGGCTCCGTGCCTGCCAGTCTGTCTCCGACAAAACGGCAGGCGTCTGGGCAGAGATGTGAAACTTTAGCTCAGCCATCTTGACTCTGGGCACAGCTCACTGGCTGCGAGGAGAGCGGAGGATCCAGTTTCTTCTGGCTCCAGGCATCTGTCTCTGGAGAACCTGGAATAACGACAGTGTGTTATAAAAAAAGAAAAGACTCTCCCTGTTCTACCAGGAAATGGCACTTAAAGAGAGCTTGTTAGTAACAGCACCCCACTGCAGTCATTTGTTCAGTGAACACACACACTCACTGGTGCCACGTGTGCATCACACAAGATATACACAAGCACACTTGCACTTATTGTACACACAGAGTAGCGTCCAAGATTTAGGATCCTTTAGGAAAGAATGGAACTGCTCCACTTTTTATACTAGTAACACATTTCACCGCTATTACACAAACTTGTACATACTAAAAATGTCCACTGATGTACAGTAAATATCACCTGTTTCTCATCTGTTCTGCTTTATAAAAGGATTGTATCATTACAGATAGTGTTACTTTGTGTTGGTAATGTCATGTGTCCTCTGTTGTGTTTCATTAGTTTTCTGTCAGAGAGAAAAAACAAGGGGAATAGACACAGTTGCATAATCAGTGTTCAGAGAGGATCCTGTCTCAGTGAACTGCAAACAAACACTGACAGTGATGGGTAAAGGCAGGCAGGAAGCAGGTGTTCACTTCCTTTAAATCACTGCTAAGTAAAAACAAACAAGCCCTGTTTGCATGTCACCGTTTCTGCCGCTGTTGTGTTGTCACAGTGTTGATTGAGCAAACAGATCAGACATCAGATCATTGTACAACTGTAAGTAGGAACTCTGTCAAATGTAAACTATACATTAACTCATTAGTCAGTATATGTGTAACATAAATGCTTTTAATAAAGTGCTGTACAGTCTGTTAAAGTGTAATTTAGGTGATTTTTTTTTGTATCTGGTGTGAGTGAACGTGAGCAAATGTAGTGCGGCTGGCTTAAAGCCTCAGCACTGCTACAGACCAAAGGTACCGATTGTGAAAGCTGTCTGAAAGCAGCACAAGAAAAGTGATGCCGCTCCAGGTTTCAAAGGGTTAATGCTCAACACAAGCGCACATAGCTTCAATTATTCAGTGAGTGAGGGCACACATACAAAATCTGCTCCCTAATAATGTGTATCAAAGTGTATAAAACTCATTGTGACAGGTTAGTGGCCATGATCATGCTACTTGTGCAAATAGTTTATTTTGACAGTTTTCCCTTCTTCCTGCCATTTCTGCTTCTCCATCTATCCTTCATTCCTCCCTAAAGCTAAATCTCTCCCTCCATCTTTCTTGGCACTTTTCCCTGCGGCTCTCTGTCCTTCCAGCCTCATTTTGTCTCCATCCGGATGTTACTTCTGATCCTCTGTACCAGAGCCAGGATGATGAAATTCCAACCTGTCACTTACATAACGGTCACCTCGCTAACAGGCAGGATAATAATGCCATGGCCTATTCTACTCTGCCAGCGGAGTAGCCCACACATCCAACTCAACACTACCATCAGGGCTGCCCCTTTGTGTAGTAGTGCACACAACAAGCACTTTCAGTAAACATGCTGTACAGTAAAAGTATTAATTCACTAATGCCTGTATCCATTTTATGTTTATTCATAGAAATATACTGTAATTCAGTGTAATGTACGCGCTATGGAATATAATAGTAATCCATGAAATGTATAGTAAAGCCTGCACTAATCTCTGGATATTAATGCCCCTGAGTGGAAGAGAAGTGTGGCTTGGGTCCATTATTAGCTTTTTTTTTCTAGAAGCATGCTCTTTGCAGGAATCCGGAAGTAAAATGTAACACCTTTTAAGACCTTTTATAATACTCCCTGCTTATATTTTCATAACTCATCGCCACTTTCAGTTTGAACCAGTTACATCAGAAAGACACTTTAACCTACGTTTACAACATGCTATACATTGATTGTTAAATAGCACAGGAATGACCTGGGTTACTGAAAGAATGCAAGGTTTATGAAAATGTTAAATCAGTAACATTACTAATAAATAGCAAGGAACTAAATTTTGATCCGTTTAACACACAGAAATTTAAACTTATTATTGGGAAACGATATCAAAGCCTCACATTATGATTCTCTGATTAGATAGTTCTGTGGGCCATGAAAATGTCATAACAAAGTATGTCTTTAAAAAAGCCAGGGCACTGTATGTCATAAAAATGTCAAACTATATGTCAAACTATAGTGTGTCATGTAAAACACAGAATAGCATGCTGTAAAAATATTCATTGTAAAAAAGCATAATTCTATAGTTTTTCATAAAAACCATGAAAGTATGGTATGTCATTAAAGCATAAGCACAGTGTCATGTAGTCTGCCATACAAATGTAGTCTGCCATACAAATGCTATAAAAACCTGATTGGAAGTAATTAGAATTATAATAATAATAATATGAAAAGACATCAAAGTTCAATATGCCATAAAAATGTCATTATAAACGTCATAGCATAGTGTGTCATAAAAAAGTTGTAGTAAAGTATCTCATAAAAAACTAATAGTATGGTTTATCATAAAAATCACATGGTAAAGTATGTTATAAAAAAATATAGTATAGCGTGTTATAAAAAAAGGTTATAAAATAGTATGTCATAGAAAATGTCATAGTCTAGTATGTCGTAAACAATGCCATAGTATAGTATGTCATAATAAAGTCAGTATAGTATGTTGTGGAAAATGTCAGTCTAGAAAGTGATAAAAATGCAACAAAAAGTCATACAATAATAGGTCAAAAAAATATCATAGTATAGTATGTCATAAAAAACGTCATAGTATAGTATGTCATAAAAAACGTCATAGTATAGTATGTCATAAAAAACGTCATAGTATAGTATGTCATAAAATACGTCATAGTATAGTATGTCATAAAATACGTCATAGTATAGTATGTCATAAAAATGTCATAGTATAGTATGTCATAAAAATATCATAGTATAGTATGTCATAAAAATCACATAGTATAGTATATCATAAAAATGTCATAGTATAGTATGTCATAAAAATATCATAGTATAGTATGTCATAAAAAACGTCATAGTATAGTATGTCATAAAAAACGTCATAGTATAGTATGTCATAAAAATGTCATAGTATAGTATGTCATAAAAAACGTCATAGTATAGTATGTCATAAAAAACGTCATAGTATAGTATGTCATAAAAATGTCATAGTATAGTATGTCATAAAATACGTCATCGTATAGCATGTCATAAAAATGCCATAGTATAGTATGTCATAAAAAACGACATAGTATAGTATGTCATAAAATACGTCATAGTATAGTATGTCACAAAAATGTCATAGTATAGTATGTCATAAAAATCACATAGTATAGTATGTCACAAAAAACGTCATAGTATAGTATGTCATAAAAATGTCATATTATAGTATGTCATAAAAAACGTCATAGTATAGTATGTTATAAAAATGTTATAGTATAGTATGTCATAAAAATGTCATAGTATAGTATGTCATAAAAAACGTCATAGTATAGTATGTCATAAAAATGTCATAGTATAGTATGTCATAAAATACGTCATAGTATAGTATGTCATAAAATACGTCATAGTATAGTATGTCATAAAAATCACATAGTATAGTATGTCATAAAAAACGACATAGTATAGTATGTCATAAAAATCACATAGTATAGTATGTCATAAAAAACGACATAGTATACTATGTCATAAAATACGTCATAGTATAGTATGTCATAAAAATGTCATAGTATAGTATGTCATAAAAAACGTCAGAGTATAGTATGTCATAAAAATGTCATAGTATAGTATGTCATAAAAATCACATAGTATAGTATGTCATAAAAATGTCATAGTATAGTATGTCATAAAAAACGTCATAGTATAGTATGTCATAAAAATGTCATAGTATAGTATGTCATAAAAATCACATAGTATAGTATGTCATAAAATACGTCATAGTATAGTATGTCATAAAAATGTCATAGTATAGTATGTCATAAAAAACGACATAGTATAGTATGTCACAAAAAACGACATAGTATAGTATGTCATAAAAAACGTCATAGTATAGTATGTCATAAAAATGTGATAGTATAGTATGTCATAAAAAACGTCATAGTATAGTATGTCATAAAAAACGTCATAGTATAGTATGTCATAAAAATGTCATAGTATAGTATGTCATAAAATACGTCATAGTATAGTATGTCATAAAAATGCCATAGTATAGTATGTCATAAAAAACGACATAGTATAGTATGTCATAAAATACGTCATAGTATAGTATGTCACAAAAATGTCATAGTATAGTATGTCATAAAAATCACATAGTATAGTATGTCACAAAAAACGTCATAGTATAGTATGTCATAAAAATGTCATAGTATAGTATGTCATAAAAAACAACATTGTATAGTATGTCATAAAATACGTCATAGTACAATAGGTCATAATAATGTCATATTATAGTATGTCATAAAAAACGTCATAGTATAGTATGTTATAAAAATGTTATAGTATAGTATGTCATAAAAATGTCATAGTATAGTATGTCATAAAAAACGTCATAGTATAGTATGTCATAAAAATGTCATAGTATAGTATGTCATAAAATACGTCATAGTATAGTATGTCATAAAAATCACATAGTATAGTATGTCATAAAAAACGACATAGTATAGTATGTCATAAAAATCACATAGTATAGTATGTCATAAAAATCACATAGTATAGTATGTCATAAAAAACGACATAGTATACTATGTCATAAAATACGTCATAGTATAGTATGTCATAAAAATGTCATAGTATAGTATGTCATAAAAAACGTCATAGTATAGTATGTCATAAAAATGTCATAGTATAGTATGTCATAAAAATCACATAGTATAGTATGTCATAAAAAACGTCATAGTATAGTATGTCATAATGTCATAGTATAGTATGTCATAAAAAACGTCATAGTATAGTATGTCATAAAAATGTCATAGTATAGTATGTCATAAAAATGTCATAGTATAGCATGTCATAAAAATCACATAGTATAGTATGTCATAAAAAACGTCATAGTACAGTATGTCATAAAAATGTCATAGTATAGTATGTCATAAAAATGTCATAGTATAGCATGTCATAAAAATCACATAGTATAGTATGTCATAAAAAACGTCACAGTACAGTATGTCATAAAAATGTCATAGTATAGTATATCATAAAAATGTGATAGTATAGTATGTCATAATGTCATAGTATAGTATGTCATAAAAAACGTCATAGTATAGTATTTAATAAAATACGTCATAGTATAGTATGTCACAAAAAACGACATAGTATAGTATGTCATAAAAAACGTCATAGTATAGTACGTCATAAAAATGTCAAAGTATAGTATGTCATAAAAATCACATAGTATAATTTGTCATAAAAAATGTCATAGTATAGTATGTCATAAAAAGGTCATAGTATAGTATGTCATAAAAAACATCATAGTATATTATGTCAAAAAAATGTCAAAGTATAGTATGTCATAAAAAACGACATAGTATAGTATGTCATAAAAAACTTCATAGTATAGTATGTCATAAAAATGTCATAGTATAGTATGTAATAAAAATCACATACTATAGTATGACATAAAAAATGTCATAGTATAGTATGTCATAAAAACTTCATAGTATAGTATGTCATAAAAATCACATGGTATAGTATGTTATATAGATGTCATTGTATAGTATGTCATAAAAATGTCATAGTATAGTATGTCATAAAATATGTCATAGTACAATATGTCATAAAAATGTCATAGTATAGTATGTCATAAAAAACGTCATAGTATAATATGTCATAAAAAAGTCATAGTATAGTATGTCATAAAAAACGACATAGTATAGTATGTCATAAAAAACGACATACTATAGTATGTCATAAAATATGTCATAGTATAGTATGTCATAAAAATCACATAGTATAGTATGTCATAAAATACGTCATAGTATAGTATGTCATAAAAATCACATAGTATAGTATGTCATAAAAAACGACATAGTATAGTATGTCATAAAAAACGTCATAGTATAGTATGTCATAAAAATGCCATAGTATAGTATGTCATAAAAATATAGTATAGTATGTCATAAAAAAACGACATAGTATAGTATGTCATAAAATACGTCATAGTATAGTATGTCACAAAAATGTCATAGTATAGTATGTCATAAAAAACGTCATAGTATAGTATGTCATAAAAATCACATAGTATAGTATGTAATAAAAAACGTCATAGTATAGTATGTCATAATGTCATAGTATAGTATGTCATAAAAATGTCATAGTATAGTATGTCATAAAAATCACAAAGTATAGTATGTCATAAAAAACGTCATAGTACAGTATGTCATAAAAATGTCATAGTATAGTATGTCATAAAAAACGTCATAGTATAGTATGTCATAATGTCATAGTATAGTATGTCATAAAAAACGTCATAGTATAGTATGTCATAAAAATGTCATAGTATAGCATGTCATAAAAATCACATAGTATAGTATGTCATAAAAAACGTCATAGTACAGTATGTCATAAAAATGTCATAGTATAGTATGTCATAAAAAACGTCATAGTATAGTATGTCATAATGTCATAGTATAGTATGTCATAAAAAACGTCATAGTATAGTATTTCATAAAATAGGTCATAGTATAGTATGTCACAAAAAACGTCATAGTATAGTATGTCATATAAACGTCATAGTATAGTATGTCATAAAAATCACATAGTATAGTATGTCATAAAAAACGTCATAGTATAGTATGTCATAAAAATGTCAAAGTATAGTATGTCATAAAAAACGACATAGTATAGTATGTCATAAAAAACTTCATAGTATAGTATGTCATAAAAATGTCATAGTATAGTATGTAACAAAAATCACATACTATAGTATGACATAAAAAATGTCATAGTATAGTATGTCATAAAAACTTCATAGTATAGTATGTCATAAAAATCACATGGTATAGTATGTTATATAGATGTCATTGTATAGTATGTCATAAAAATGTCATAGTATAGTATGTCATAAAATATGTCATAGTATAATATGTCATAAAAACGTCATAGTATAGTATGTCATAAAAATGTCATAGTATAGTATGTCATAAAAAACGACATACTATAGTATGTCATAAAATATGTCATAGTATAGTATGTCATAAAAATCACATAGTATAGTATGTCATAAAAAACGACATAGTATAGTATGTCATAAAATACGTCATAGTATAGTATGTCATAAAAATCACATAGTATAGTATGTCATAAAAAACGACATAGTATAGTATGTCATAAAAAACGTCATAGTATAGTATGTCATAAAAATGCCATAGTATAATATGTCATAAAAATCACAAAGTATAGTATGTCATAAAAAAACGACATAGTATAGTATGTCATAAAATACGTCATAGCATAGTATGTCACAAAAATGTCATAGTATAGTATGTCATAAAAAACGTCATAGTATAGTATGTCATAAAAATCACATAGTATAGTATGTCATAAAAAAACGACATAGTATAGTATGTCATAAAATACGTCATAGTATAGTATGTCACAAAAATGTCATAGTATAGTATGTCATAAAAAACGTCATAGTATAGTATGTCATAATGTCATAGTATAGTATGTCATAAAAATGTCATAGTATAGTATGTCATAAAAATCACATAGTATAGTATGTCATAAAAAACGTCATAGTACAGTATGTCATAAAAATGTCATAGTATAGTATGTCATAAAAAAGTCATAGTATAGTATGTCATAATGTCATAGTATAGTATGTCATAAAAAACGTCATAGTATAGTATGTCATAAAAATGTCATAGTATAGTATGTCATAAAAAACGTCATAGTATAGTATGTCATAAAAATGTCATAGTATAGCATGTCATAAAAATCACATAGTATAGTATGTCATAAAAAACGTCATAGTACAGTATGTCATAAAAATGTCATAGTATAGTATGTCATAAAAAACGTCATAGTATAGTATGTCATAATGTCATAGTATAGTATGTCATAAAAAACGTCATAGTATAGTATTTCATAAAATACGTCATAGTATAGTATGTCACAAAAAACGACATAGTATAGTATGTCATAAAAAACGTCATAGTATAGTATGTCATATAAACGTCATAGTATAGTATGTCATAAAAATCACATAGTATAGTATGTCATAAAAAACGTCATAGTATAGTACGTCATAAAAATGTCAAAGTATAGTATGTCATAAAAATGTCATAGTATAGTATGTCATAAAACACATCATAGTATATTATGGCAAAAAAATGTCAAAGTATAGTATGTCATAAAAAACGACATAGTATAGTATGTCATAAAAAACGTCATAGTATAGTATGTCATAAAAATGTCATAGTATAGTATGTCATAAAAACTTCATAGTATAGTATGTCATAAAAATCACATGGTATAGTATGTTATATAGATGTCATTGTATAGTATGTCATAAAAATGTCATAGTATAGTATGTCATAAAATATGTCATAGTACAATATGTCATAAAAATGTCATAGTATAGTATGTCATAAAAAACGTCATAGTATAGTATGTCATAAAAACATCATAGTATAGTATGTCATAAAAATGTCATAGTATAGTATGTCATAAAAAACGACATACTATAGTATGTCATAAAATATGTCATAGTATAGTATGTCATAAAAATCACATAGTATAGTATGTCATAAAAAACGACATAGTATAGTATGTCATAAAATACGTCATAGTATAGTATGTCATAAAAATCACATAGTATAGTATGTCATAAAAAACGACATAGTATAGTATGTCATAAAATACGTCATAGTACAATAGGTCATAATAATGTCATATTATAGTATGTCATAAAAAACGTCATAGTATAGTATGTTATAAAAATGTTATAGTATAGTATGTCATAAAAATGTCATAGTATAGTATGTCATAAAAAACGTCATAGTATAGTATGTCATAAAAATGTCATAGTATAGTATGTCATAAAATACGTCATAGTATAGTATGTCATAAAAATCACATAGTATAGTATGTCATAAAAAACGACATAGTATAGTATGTCATAAAAATCACATAGTATAGTATGTCATAAAAATCACATAGTATAGTATGTCATAAAAAACGACATAGTATACTATGTCATAAAATACGTCATAGTATAGTATGTCATAAAAATGTCATAGTATAGTATGTCATAAAAAACGTCATAGTATAGTATGTCATAAAAATGTCATAGTATAGTATGTCATAAAAATCACATCGTATAGTATGTCATAAAAAACGTCATAGTATAGTATGTCATAATGTCATAGTATAGTATGTCATAAAAAACGTCATAGTATAGTATGTCATAAAAATGTCATAGTATAGCATGTCATAAAAATCACATAGTATAGTATGTCATAAAAAACGTCATAGTACAGTATGTCATAAAAATGTCATAGTATAGTATGTCATAAAAATGTCATAGTATAGCATGTCATAAAAATCACATAGTATAGTATGTCATAAAAAACGTCACAGTACAGTATGTCATAAAAATGTCATAGTATAGTATATCATAAAAATGTGATAGTATAGTATGTCATAATGTCATAGTATAGTATGTCATAAAAAACGTCATAGTATAGTATTTAATAAAATACGTCATAGTATAGTATGTCACAAAAAACGACATAGTATAGTATGTCATAAAAAACGTCATAGTATAGTACGTCATAAAAATGTCAAAGTATAGTATGTCATAAAAATCACATAGTATAATTTGTCATAAAAAATGTCATAGTATAGTATGTCATAAAAAGGTCATAGTATAGTATGTCATAAAAAACATCATAGTATATTATGTCAAAAAAATGTCAAAGTATAGTATGTCATAAAAAACGACATAGTATAGTATGTCATAAAAAACTTCATAGTATAGTATGTCATAAAAATGTCATAGTATAGTATGTAATAAAAATCACATACTATAGTATGACATAAAAAATGTCATAGTATAGTATGTCATAAAAACTTCATAGTATAGTATGTCATAAAAATCACATGGTATAGTATGTTATATAGATGTCATTGTATAGTATGTCATAAAAATGTCATAGTATAGTATGTCATAAAATATGTCATAGTACAATATGTCATAAAAATGTCATAGTATAGTATGTCATAAAAAACGTCATAGTATAGTATGTCATAAAAAAGTCATAGTATAGTATGTCATAAAAAACGACATAGTATAGTATGTCATAAAAAACGACATAGCTATAGTATGTCATAAAATATGTCATAGTATAGTATGTCATAAAAATCTCATAGTATAGTATGTCATAAAATACGTCATAGTATAGTATGTCATAAAAATCACATAGTATAGTATGTCATAAAAAACGACATAGTATAGTATGTCATAAAAAACGTCATAGTATAGTATGTCATAAAAATGCCATAGTATAGTATGTCATAAAAATATAGTATAGTATGTCATAAAAAAACGACATAGTATAGTATGTCATAAAATACGTCATAGTATAGTATGTCACAAAAATGTCATAGTATAGTATGTCATAAAAAACGTCATAGTATAGTATGTCATAAAAATCACATAGTATAGTATGTAATAAAAAACGTCATAGTATAGTATGTCATAATGTCATAGTATAGTATGTCATAAAAATGTCATAGTATAGTATGTCATAAAAATCACAAAGTATAGTATGTCATAAAAAACGTCATAGTACAGTATGTCATAAAAATGTCATAGTATAGTATGTCATAAAAAACGTCATAGTATAGTATGTCATAATGTCATAGTATAGTATGTCATAAAAAACGTCATAGTATAGTATGTCATAAAAATGTCATAGTATAGCATGTCATAAAAATCACATAGTATAGTATGTCATAAAAAACGTCATAGTACAGTATGTCATAAAAATGTCATAGTATAGTATGTCATAAAAAACGTCATAGTATAGTATGTCATAATGTCATAGTATAGTATGTCATAAAAAACGTCATAGTATAGTATTTCATAAAATAGGTCATAGTATAGTATGTCACAAAAAACGTCATAGTATAGTATGTCATATAAACGTCATAGTATAGTATGTCATAAAAATCACATAGTATAGTATGTCATAAAAAACGTCATAGTATAGTATGTCATAAAAAACGACATAGTATAGTATGTCATAAAAAACTTCATAGTATAGTATGTCATAAAAATGTCATAGTATAGTATGTAACAAAAATCACATACTATAGTATGACATAAAAAATGTCATAGTATAGTATGTCATAAAAACTTCATAGTATAGTATGTCATAAAAATCACATGGTATAGTATGTTATATAGATGTCATTGTATAGTATGTCATAAAAATGTCATAGTATAGTATGTCATAAAATATGTCATAGTATAATATGTCATAAAAACGTCATAGTATAGTATGTCATAAAAATGTCATAGTATAGTATGTCATAAAAAACGACATACTATAGTATGTCATAAAATATGTCATAGTATAGTATGTCATAAAAATCACATAGTATAGTATGTCATAAAAAACGACATAGTATAGTATGTCATAAAATACGTCATAGTATAGTATGTCATAAAAATCACATAGTATAGTATGTCATAAAAAACGACATAGTATAGTATGTCATAAAAAACGTCATAGTATAGTATGTCATAAAAATGCCATAGTATAATATGTCATAAAAATCACAAAGTATAGTATGTCATAAAAAAACGACATAGTATAGTATGTCATAAAATACGTCATAGCATAGTATGTCACAAAAATGTCATAGTATAGTATGTCATAAAAAACGTCATAGTATAGTATGTCATAAAAATCACATAGTATAGTATGTCATAAAAAAACGACATAGTATAGTATGTCATAAAATACGTCATAGTATAGTATGTCACAAAAATGTCATAGTATAGTATGTCATAAAAAACGTCATAGTATAGTATGTCATAATGTCATAGTATAGTATGTCATAAAAATGTCATAGTATAGTATGTCATAAAAATCACATAGTATAGTATGTCATAAAAAACGTCATAGTACAGTATGTCATAAAAATGTCATAGTATAGTATGTCATAAAAAACGTCATAGTATAGTATGTCATAATGTCATAGTATAGTATGTCATAAAAAACGTCATAGTATAGTATGTCATAAAAATGTCATAGTATAGTATGTCATAAAAAACGTCATAGTATAGTATGTCATAAAAATGTCATAGTATAGCATGTCATAAAAATCACATAGTATAGTATGTCATAAAAAACGTCATAGTACAGTATGTCATAAAAATGTCATAGTATAGTATGTCATAAAAAACGTCATAGTATAGTATGTCATAATGTCATAGTATAGTATGTCATAAAAAACGTCATAGTATAGTATTTCATAAAATACGTCATAGTATAGTATGTCACAAAAAACGACATAGTATAGTATGTCATAAAAAACGTCATAGTATAGTATGTCATATAAACGTCATAGTATAGTATGTCATAAAAATCACATAGTATAGTATGTCATAAAAAAAGTCATAGTATAGTACGTCATAAAAATGTCAAAGTATAGTATGTCATAAAAATGTCATAGTATAGTATGTCATAAAACACATCATAGTATATTATGGCAAAAAAATGTCAAAGTATAGTATGTCATAAAAAACGACATAGTATAGTATGTCATAAAAAACGTCATAGTATAGTATGTCATAAAAATGTCATAGTATAGTATGTCATAAAAACTTCATAGTATAGTATGTCATAAAAATCACATGGTATAGTATGTTATATAGATGTCATTGTATAGTATGTCATAAAAATGTCATAGTATAGTATGTCATAAAATATGTCATAGTACAATATGTCATAAAAATGTCATAGTATAGTATGTCATAAAAAACGTCATAGTATAGTATGTCATAAAAACATCATAGTATAGTATGTCATAAAAATGTCATAGTATAGTATGTCATAAAAAACGACATACTATAGTATGTCATAAAATATGTCATAGTATAGTATGTCATAAAAATCACATAGTATAGTATGTCATAAAAAACGACATAGTATAGTATGTCATAAAATACGTCATAGTATAGTATGTCATAAAAATCACATAGTATAGTATGTCATAAAAAACGACATAGTATAGTATGTCATAAAATACGTCATAGTATAGTATGTCATAAAAATGTCATAGTATAGTATGTCATAAAAAACGTCATAGTATAGTATGTCATAAAAATGTCATAATATCGTATGTCATAAAAATCACATAGTATGGTATGTCATAAAATACGTCATAGTATAGTATGTCATAAAATACGTCATAGTATAGTATGTCACAAAAAACGTCATAGTATAGTATGTCATATAAACGTCATAGTATAGTATGTCATAAAAATCACATAGTATAGTATGTCATAAAAAACGTCATAGTATAGTACGTCATAAAAATGTCAAAGTATAGTATGTCATAAAAATCACATAGTATAATTTGTCATAAAAAACATCATAGTATATTATGGCAAAAAAATGTCAAAGTATAGTATGTCATAAAAAACGACATAGTATAGTATGTCATAAAAAACGTCATAGTATAGTATGTCATAAAAACTTCATAGTATAGTATGTCATAAAAATCACATGGTATAGTATGTTATATAGATGTCATTGTATAGTATGTCATAAAAATGTCATAGTATAGTATGTCATAAAAAACGTCATAGTATAGTATGTCATAAAAACGTCATAGTATAGTATGTCATAAAAACGTCAGGGTATAGTATGTCATAAAAAACGACATACTATAGTATGTCATAAAATACGTCATAGTATAGTATGTCATAAAAATCACATAGTATAGTATGTCATAAAAAACGACATAGTATAGTATGTCATAAAATACGTCATAGTATAGTATGTCATAAAAATCACATAGTATAGTATGTCATAAAAAACGACATAGTATAGTATGTCATAAAATACGTCATAGTATAGTATGTCATAAAAATGTCATAGTATAGTATGTCATAAAAAACGTCATAGTATAGTATGTCATAAAAATGTCATAGTATAGTATGTCATAAAAATATCATAGTATAGTATGTCATAAAAAACGACATAGTATAGTATGTCATAAAATACGTCATAGTATAGTATGTCATAAAAATCACATAGTATAGTATGTCATAAAATACGTCATAGTATAGTATGTCATAAAATACGTCATAGTATAGTATGTCACAAAAATGTCATAGTATAGTATGTCATAAAAAACGTCATAGTATAGTATGTCATAAAAATCACATAGTACAGTATGTCATAAAAACGTCATAGTATAGTATGTCATAAAAATGTCATAGTATAGTATGTCATAAAAATGTCATAATATAGTATGTCATAAAAATATCATAGTATAGTATGTCATAAAAAACGTCATAGTGTAGTATGCCATGAAAAACGTCATAGTATGGTATGTAATAAAAATGTCATAGTATAGCATGTCAAAAACGTCATAGTATAGTATGTCATAAAAATGCCATAGGATAGTATGTCAGAAAAATATCATAGTATAGTATGTCATAAAAAACGACATAGTATAGTATGTCATAAAATACGTCATAGTATAGTATGTCACAAAAATGTCATAGTATAGTATGTCATAAAAATCACATTGTATAGTATGTCACAAAAAACGACATAGTATAGTATGTCATAAAAATGTCATAGTATAGTATGTCATCAAAAACAACATAGTATAGTATGTCATAAAATACGTCATAGTACAATATGTCATAAAAATGTCATAGTATAGTATGTCATAAAAAACGTCATAGTATGGTATGTCATAAAAACGTCATAGTATAGTATGTCATAAAAATCACATAGTATAGTATGTCATAAAAAACGACATAGTATCGTATGTCATAAAATACGTCATAGTATAGTATGTCATAAAAATCACATAGTATAGTATGTCATAAAAATGTCATAGTATAGTATGTCATAAAAACGTCATAGTATAGTATGTCATAAAAATGCCATAGTATAGTATGTCAGAAAAATATCATAGTATAGTATGTCATAAAAAACGACATAGTATAGTATGTCATAAAATACGTCATAGTATAGTATGTCACAAAAATGTCATAGTATAGTATGTCATAAAAAGGTCATAGTATAGTATGTCATAAAAAACATCATAGTATATTATGTCAAAAAAATGTCAAAGTATAGTATGTCATAAAAAACGACATAGTATAGTATGTCATAAAAAACTTCATAGTATAGTATGTCATAAAAATGACATAGTATAGTATGTAATAAAAATCACATACTATAGTATGACATAAAAACTGTCATAGTATAGTATGTCATAAAAACTTCATAGTATAGTATGTCATAAAAATCACATGGTATAATATGTTATATAGATGTCATTGTATAGTATGTCATAAAAATGTCATAGTATAGTATGTAGTAAAAATCACATACTATAGTATGACATAAAAAATGTCATAGTATAGTATGTCATAAAAACTTCATAGTATAGTATGTCATAAAAATCACATGGTATAGTATGTTATATAGATGTCATTGTATAGTATGTCATAAAAATGTCATAGTATAGTATGTCATAAAAAACGTCATAGTATAGTATGTCATAAAAACGTCATAGTATAGTATGTCATAAAAACGTCATAGTATAGTATGTCATAAAAAACGACATACTATAGTATGTCATAAAATATGTCATAGTATAGTATGTCATAAAAATCACATAGTATAGTATGTCATAAAAAACGACATAGTATAGTATGTCATAAAATACGTCATAGTATAGTATGTCATAAAAATCACATAGTATAGTATGTCATAAAAAACGACATAGTATAGTATGTCATAAAATACGTCATAGTATAGTATGTCATAAAAATGTCATAGTATAGTATGTCATAAAAAACGTCATAGTATAGTATGTCATAAAAATGTCATAGTATAGTATGTCATAAAAATATCATAGTATAGTATGTCATAAAAAACGACATAGTATAGTATGTCATAAAATACGTCATAGTATAGTATGTCATAAAAATCACATAGTATAGTATGTCATAAAATACGTCATAGTATAGTATGTCATAAAATACGTCATAGTATAGTATGTCACAAAAATGTCATAGTATAGTATGTCATAAAAAACGTCATAGTATAGTATGTCATAAAAATCACATAGTATAGTATGTCACAAAAAACGACATAGTATAGTATGTCATAAAAAATGTCATAGTATAGTATGTCATAAAAATGTCATAGTATAGTATGTCATAAAAAACGTCATAGTATAGTATGTCATAAAAATGTCATAGTATAGCATGTCATAAAAATGTCATAGTATAGTATGTCATAAAAATCACATAGTATAGTATGTCATAAAAAACGACATAGTATAATATGTCATAAAAACGTCATAGTATGGTATGTCATAAAAATGTCATAGTATAGTATGTCATAAAAATGTCATAATATAGTATGTCATAAAAATATCATAGTATAGTATGTCATAAAAAACGTCATAGTGTAGTATGCCATGAAAAACGTCATAGTATGGTATGTAATAAAAATGTCATAGTATAGTATGTCAAAAACGTCATAGTATAGTATGTCATAAAAATGCCATAGGATAGTATGTCAGAAAAATATCATAGTATAGTATGTCATAAAAAACGACATAGAATAGTATGTCATAAAATACGTCATAGTATAGTATGTCACAAAAATGTCATAGTATAGTATGTCATAAAAATCACGTTGTATAGTATGTCACAAAAAACGACATAGTATAGTATGTCATAAAAATGTCATAGTATAGTATGTCATCAAAAACAACATAGTATAGTATGTCATAAAATACGTCATAGTACAATATGTCATAAAAATGTCATAGTATAGTATGTCATAAAAAACGTCATAGTATGGTATGTCATAAAAACGTCATAGTATAGTATGTCATAAAAATCACATAGTATAGTATGTCATAAAAAACGACATAGTATCGTATGTCATAAAATACGTCATAGTATAGTATGTCATAAAAATCACATAGTATAGTATGTCATAAAAATGTCATAGTATAGTATGTCATAAAAAAGTCATAGTATAGTATGTCATAAAAATGCCATAGTATAGTATGTCAGAAAAATATCATAGTATAGTATGTCATAAAAAACGACATAGTATAGTATGTCATAAAATACGTCATAGTATAGTATGTCACAAAAATGTCATAGTATAGTATGTCATAAAAAGGTCATAGTATAGTATGTCATAAAAAACATCATAGTATATTATGTCAAAAAAATGTCAAAGTATAGTATGTCATAAAAAACGACATAGTATAGTATGTCATAAAAAACTTCATAGTATAGTATGTCATAAAAATGTCATAGTATAGTATGTAATAAAAATCATACTATAGTATGACATAAAAAATGTCATAGTATAGTATGTCATAAAAACTTCATAGTATAGTATGTCATAAAAATCACATGGTATAATATGTTATATAGATGTCATTGTATAGTATGTCATAAAAATGTCATAGTATAGTATGTCATAAAATATGTCATAGTACAATATGTCATAAAAATGTCATAGTATAGTATGTCATAAAAAACGTCATAGTATAGTATGTCATAAAAATGTCATAGTATAGTATGTCATAAAAAACGACATACTATAGTATGTCATAAAATATGTCATAGTATAGTATGTCATAAAAATCACATAGTATAGTATGTCATAAAAAACGACATAGTATAGTATGTCATAAAATACGTCATAGTATAGTATGTCATAAAAATCACATAGTATAGTATGTCATAAAAAACGACATAGTATAGTATGTCATAAAAAACGTCATAGTATAGTATGTCATAAAAATGCCATAGTATAGTATGTCATAAAAATATAGTATAGTATGTCATAAAAAAACGACATAGTATAGTATGTCATAAAATACGTCATAGCATAGTATGTCACAAAAATGTCATAGTATAATATGTCATAAAAAACGTCATAGTATAGTATGTCATAAAAATCACATAGTATAGTATGTCATAAAAAAACGACATAGTATAGTATGTCATAAAATACGTCATAGTATAGTATGTCACAAAAATGTCATAGTATAGTATGTCATAAAAAACGTCATAGTATAGTATGTCATAATGTCATAGTATAGTATGTCATAAAAATGTCATAGTATAGTATGTCATAAAAATCACAAAGTATAGTATGTCATAAAAAACGTCATAGTACAGTATGTCATAAAAATGTCATAGTATAGTATGTCATAAAAAACGTCATAGTATAGTATGTCATAATGTCATAGTATAGTATGTCATAAAAAACGTCATAGTATAGTATGTCATAAAAATGTCATAGTATAGTATGTCATAAAAATGTCATAGTATAGCATGTCATAAAAATCACATAGTATAGTATGTCATAAAAAACGTCATAGTACAGTATGTCATAAAAATGTCATAGTATAGTATGTCATAAAAAACGTCATAGTATAGTATGTCATAATGTCATAGTATAGTATGTCATAAAAAACGTCATAGTATAGTATTTCATAAAATACGTCATAGTATAGTATGTCACAAAAAACGACATAGTATAGTATGTCATAAAAACGTCATAGTATAGTATGTCATATAAATGTCATAGTATAGTATGTCATAAAAATCACATAGTATAGTATGTCATAAAAAACGTCATAGTATAGTACGTCATAAAAATGTCAAAGTATAGTATGTCATAAAAATGTCATAGTATAGTATGTCATAAAACACATCATAGTATATTATGGCAAAAAAATGTCAAAGTATAGTATGTCATAAAAAACGACATAGTATAGTATGTCATAAAAAACGTCATAGTATAGTATGTCATAAAAATGTCATAGTATAGTATGTAATAAAAATCACATACTATAGTATGACATAAAAAATGTCATAGTATAGTATGTCATAAAAACTTCATAGTATAGTATGTCATGAAAATCACATGGTATAGTATGTTATATAGATGTCATTGTATAGTATGTCATAAAAATGTCATAGTATAGTATGTCATAAAATATGTCATAGTACAATATGTCATAAAAATGTCATAGTATAGTATGTCATAAAAAACGTCATAGTATAGTATGTCATAAAAACGTCATAGTATAGTATGTCATAAAAATGTCATAGTATAGTATGTCATAAAAAACGACATACTATAGTATGTCATAAAATATGTCATAGTATAGTATGTCATAAAAATCACATAGTATAGTATGTCATAAAAAACGACATAGTATAGTATGTCATAAAATACGTCATAGTATAGTATGTCATAAAAATCACATAGTATAGTATGTCACAAAAAACGACATAGTATAGTATGTCATAAAATACGTCATAGTATAGTATGTCATAAAAATGTCATAGTATAGTATGTCATAAAAAACGTCATAGTATAGTATGTCATAAAAATGTCATAATATCGTATGTCATAAAAATCACATAGTATAGTATGTCATAAAATACGTCATAGTATAGTATGTCATAAAATACGTCATAGTATAGTATGTCACAAAAATGTCATAGTATAGTATGTCATAAAAAACGTCATAGTATAGTATGTCATAAAAATCACATAGTATAGTATGTCACAAAAAACGACATAGTATAGTATGTCATAAAAAACGTCATAGTATAGTATGTCATAAAAATGTCATAGTATAGTATGTCATAAAAAACGTCATAGTATAGTATGTTATAAAAATGTCATAGTATAGTATGTCATAAAAATTTCATAGTATAGTATGTCATAAAAATGTCATAGTATAGTATGTCATAAAAATCACATAGTATAGTATGTCATAAAAAACGACATAGTATAGTATGTCATAAAAACGTCATAGTATGGTATGTCATAAAAATGTCATAGTATAGTATGTCATAAAAATGTCATAATATAGTATGTCATAAAAATGTCATAGTATAGTATGTCATAAAACACGTCATAGTGTAGTATGTCATGAAAAACGTCATAGTATGGTATGTAATAAAAATGTCATAGTATAGTATGTCATAAAAACGTCATAGTATAGTATGTCATAAAAATGCCATAGGATAGTATGTCAGAAAAATATCATAGTATAGTATGTCATAAAAAACGACATAGTATAGTATGTCATAAAATACGTCATAGTATAGTATGTCACAAAAATGTCATAGTATAGTATGTCATAAAAATCACATTGTGTAGTATGTCACAAAAAACGACATAGTATAGTATGTCATAAAAATGTCATAGTATAGTATGTCATCAAAAACAACATAGTATAGTATGTCATAAAATACGTCATAGTACAATATGTCATAAAAATGTCATAGTATAGTATGTCATAAAAAACGTCATAGTATAGTATGTCATAAAAACGTCATAGTATAGTATGTCATAAAAATCACATAGTATAGTATGTCATAAAAAACGACATAGTATCGTATGTCATAAAATACGTCATAGTATAGTATGTCATAAAAATCACATAGTATAGTATGTCAGAAAAATGTCATAGTATAGTATGTCATAAA